>JAJVSH010000003.1:1290257-1376065 GCA_021460005.1 Tetramorium alpestre | reverse complement strand
ATATATACATACATTAACAGAGCCAATACAAAATAAACACTTTCATTACAAATTATTTAAATCGACAGAATGTCATATGTCAAAATATGCTAATAACGTTAAAGAAAATTTTATTGATTTCCGTTTTATATTTCATACAATCACGTCGCTGAATCACAGATAATTAATCGAAATTTGTTCGAAAATTTCATGGTTTAAGCGTAGATTGCATCAAATTATACTACTGTTACATTGTCTATTATTACGAACTGAATTACGTATAAACGGCGTCGTGAACAGATATCGGATGCGTCTACGGTGCTATAAAATGTAATTAACCGACACAAAGGCAAACGTTTGTAATAAAATCGAAACGCTTAATCGAATTACAAATGTTACTCTGTGCCAAGTGATTAAGACTATATCTATTCTCGACCGATATATGTTGACCATCTGTGCTCTGCGAAACATGATCTATACATTTTCTCCTGGTAGGGAGATGTATATACAAAGTTCTAAATTAATAGTATACTTTTCCGGAATTTCAGCCCATTTACTACACAGTGTTAATACAAAGCAAAGTGTAAAATTTTAATCGTATCATGGAAACTTTTGTATCGTCGAATTAGAAAATTATAACAGCTATAGCATTAATACGATTAATGGAATTAACTAAAAGTATTTGCGAGATCTATTAGAATTAAAATCCTCTCACAGTAAAATACTTAAACCTAAGGATGTTAAGAATTAATCGCGAAATATATCTTTTTCAAAATAATGAAAAATTATTTTCATTATCTTATAATTATTTTATTTTGGAAAATTAAATGTATTTAGATATTACCAAATGTCGAAATTTTATTAAAATTCAGCAAGTGTGTGAAATTATATCTATAATTGAAATTTGTCAAATTCTGTAACACTATAAAATGATATTTTGTATTTTATAAATTAAAAATATAAAAATCGTGTCTTTGTTAGATGCATTTCACACCGTAACATCGTAAACATGGCGAGAAATCTAATATATCTCATCAAGTCGTAAATAATATTGTATATGCATATAGACTTGTTATACGAGATTGTAATGGCAATGCACGTTAAACAAATCATCAATGCGCGTAGGAATAATTGGGAGGATGATTATTACATACCAAAATGGTCGACGAATACCGAGTAAATTATCTAATTGATGAACAGTTTCGTATGTCGCGAAAACGTGGCTTCGTTATCGTAACCGCTTTTTGGTTAACAACGACAGAATATCGTGTTGGCATTAAATAGAATCAATAAGTAAAATTATAAAGATATAAAATGTTCTCGTTAACGTTCTCGTTATTTTTATATTTCTCTCTGCTCCTTCAAAGTGATGCAGAATGCAAGCTCAACATTCGTTCAACGTTCCAAATAGCATTAAAAAAATAAATCCTAAAGCTCTTATTGAATATACAATGAAATTCCGCTGCAACGAATACCGATGTAACATTTTCGTTATAATGAAATTTCATTCAATATCTAGCCGATAACTATGTTTTACTTTTTTTTAATACAGACAAACTTAAGTAAGAGATCTAAATTTCACAAACTATTTTTAGAAAATAAAATTACTTAACCGTAATTATAAAACAAGACGTTTTTAAAGATATATAGATTGAGAACATGATTTTAGAACTATCGATCGCGATAATGTGAAACTATGCGTTTGAATATCACAAGTAAAAGGAAATTATGTCCACAATGGAGTGCACTTGAAACAGTAACGTATTCAATATAAAATTCTATCTCGGTTGGGATTTATTGCAACAATGTAATTTTCATGTCACCGTAGTTTCTTGCATATGTTGGCATTAATATCGCCATCGGCCTGCACGCTTTGAACTTTCCGTTCAATGGAAATAGGTACAAGGACACGCGCATATCGATTGGAACATCAATAACTGCCATTGATGAACAAGAAATACGATCTTTGACAAACGCAGTTCTTTTAAATGCTAACTACCATGCAGGTCAACGGATAATCTCATTATAATCGGCAATAGTCGATGCATCATAAAACAATTTTTACGAAACTCGATACAAATTGAACCCGATACAATTAATTGAAATTTATTATCTTTTAACAATTTTTCATAAAATCTTATTGCCTACATTTTTGATAATTTTTAAGATATTAACATTATTATAGTGATAAAAAATAATGCTGACTAAGGACGACTAGAATCTGTTTCAATATAAATTAATTCATTAATAATATTATATTTTAAGCTGTTTTCGTGAAATTTTTTTATCCTAATAGAATGCTTCAAAACAATGTATTTGTTGATAAAATTTTCATGATGTCATTTTTAATCATTTTTGACATATTAAAATTATAAAATGTTTTAAAATCTAAAAAATAAAGATTAAAGTTAATAATTCTGCTAAACGGATCAATTATATCATATATCATCAATCACATATCATATATCATCAATCACATATCATATATTATCAATTGTAAGATGATTGTTATCGATATATTATCTAGAATGTAACCCGTGTGTATTGTGAGAAAAGTATATTTCTCCTTTTCATGTTTAATTCACATACTTTTCCTTCCGAATCAAATAAACGCACCGAGCAGACGTTACTCGTTTATTTACTACAGTAAATATTTATCCATGATGCAAAGCTGCTCTATTGCCCTGTGGACCACAAGTCGTAATTGCATATCGATCGAAGGGTTTCCCTCTTAGCTGTATTTTCTTTCAAGACGAATCCCAATAACGGATAACTGCCTTCCTAGTCTTAGCGTTTATTCAGTCCACATGCCAAACCGATTATCTTTAACTATTTTCTGTGATCGGTACGGATATCGTGATAATTGTTTGACATAAAATTTTTTGAAAAAAAACAACGTAGGCAATAAAAGAAAATTCAAAAATATAAATCAAACCTATGTTACAAATAATTTAAGCTAATTATGAATTAAATAACAATTATGACATACAATATGTACTTAATATAATTGAAATTTTCAATCAGTAATTTTGTCTATGTGTAAATTTGAATTATTCAACAATTTCAAATGAAAATCAAATTGTAACAACATTCTAATTTAAAGACAAAGTTCATTTCTACATTGTCTTCGTCGTGAAAAGAATGAGATTCGTCAGTTATCACGTGAAGACAGCAGGATGCTTAATAGCAAGAAGTTTTCTCCCCCTTGATTGGTCTTTAAAGGGATTCCAGCGAAATGAGCCTCGACGGAAAGAAATTAACGGAGGGGAAACGTTAAGCCGTAGCTTTTCGATAGAAGCTACTGGGTGTTGCATAATTTATTCAAGTCTCAAAATTATTTGTTATATATATATCTCGAAATTGTAACTTTTTATTTATTCATTTCTTCATTCATAGCTAATCCACACTTGCTATGTATGAGAAAAAGGTAATTTCATATAAATTCTCCTCCATATCAAGGATCATCGCCGTTGTAATCTTGTCAGAAAAGTTTGTGGTGGCTTATCAACTAATGGACGTCTCTTCGAAAACGTTACAAACACAAAACTTTCAAGACGGATAGTATACACGTGCCATAGAGATAATGTATCGCAGCACAAAGCTCTTTGCTGCAATGCCTTGCCAGCAAAATGACAAATTGAGAGGATACACAATATTTATATTATAATAATTTCACATACATGTATAATATTGCAAAATATGTGAAAAATATTTATGAATTTTTACAAGTGTACTTTGTAAACGAAGACTGTACGTTGATTTAACGGGAGAAGTTGAACAAAGTAATATGTGCGATTATATTCGCTCGAACGAGAATCACAGCACATGCACAAAAACAGAAGATTATTCTCTGCATACTATATGTTAAAAAAACAATACAATTGTGTGTGAATAAGCATCGCTCGACGACACGGTTTGCAACGCACAGGATCTACAGGTGTTCGTGAAGCATACAAGGAAAGTATTACCGAGTTTATTCAAGGGACACGTGCTCGGGCTTGTCTAAAAATCGATAAACTAGTAACGTAACCTATGCATATGTAATCACCGATTATTTCCCGGTTGAGCAATAAAAAATCGATCCCTCGTTATAAAATTTTCCTCCTTCTCACGGGAATTATTCTCTTAATATTCTCTACTCTTTATCTAAAGATATGCATTTCTCAAGTTATGAATAGATTTACAGAGAACATATTGTCGTGTAAAAGGGATGGTACTTGCTGTTTCTAAAAAGGGAAAATAATGTTTCGAAGACTCGAAACATTATATACGGATGAAAAAGGAATGTGAAGAAATCTATAAAAATTTAGATACTCAATTTAGATACTCAATTATTTAAATATTATAGAAATTAATTTAAATTACAACTTTCAAATAATGCAAAACTTAGATTATGCGTCAGAAAATTGAGTGTATATCGCCGTGTATATCATTATCAAAATACGAAATAATTTTATAAATGTTAAAAAAATTAAAATTAATATTGGATCACATCCACCTACTTAAACAAGATTACTTCTAAAAAGAAAATATGACCCGTTAAAATTTTATTCTACGAAGATGAAAACCTGAATATCTTATTTCGAAGGGAATTCTCAGGAATCAACAATCTCACCCTGCAAAATGAGAATAACAACCAACATACCGTCATTGATTATATCTACAGCTGCTGGCAAGTCTCCAGGGAATAAACCAAGATCCTAATATCCTCGCACGCACGCATAAGGGAAGCATGTCCTGCGTAACCGGCAAAGATAAATTGAACTACTGCGCCTGATGGAATCTGGTATCAATTCATGGGACATTTGTGTAGATACATATATAAAAACAATCGATTGACGAGCAAGGGCAAGCAGATTTCAAAATAAAATCGTGTAGAATTTTTGTTTTACTAAGCATCCCTTATTATGCTTAATCTTATATATTTTAATTGTAATTTTCAAAATTTGAATGTTTAAAAATAGATGAGTCAAAATGTACATCCCTCTACTTTTTGAAAAATTCAATAATAATTTTATTAATGTTTAAAGTTTTAAGAACTTAAAATTGAAATAATCTTCAAATTAATTGAAATTAATTGAAATTAATTTTTCATTTTCTTACGATAAATTTTTGAATAAAAATTTGAATATTAATATAAATATTTTGTTTTCTCTAAAACACAGTGTTCTATTCAAATTTCTAAAAAAATTGTGCTAACTTTGTTACATTTAGGACGACTTTTACCAAGCTCTGATGAATCTAATCGCCGGTTAATTCCGTTGTGACTAGCATAGCTATCGGCTAATACAGTGAAATTGGCCAATGGCTATGCTGGTCACATCGGAATTAATCGGCGATTAGAAGTTAAAAGTCGCCCATAGAGACTGAATTTCATTTATTGTAATCTATGAAGTACTAATAGAAATATATATTTCCTATAGGAGGGTTCTTAACGATGCACAATAGATACAATACATATCTACGTAATAAATAGTTTCCATTACAATATAAAAACATCGTGGACAATACCAGAATAAATCACTAATTACACAAGCATCTCTTTGATTTTCTAAGTCCATTTATTTTGTTTTAAGAACATAGTCTTAATATAGCCTACAAGTACGTGCCCGAAAAAAGGGATCAAATTACAGAGAAAGCTTCCACTCGATCTTTCAACTCTTCCTTCCTTATTTCGCCGATAGCGTTGTTACAAGGATAAAACGAAACATCCATCAGATAAGTTCCTTTCGAAAATACACGATCTGATGTGCTATCAGGAGATAAATCCTCAATCCAGAAATATATCTCTGACTACTTCGTACAACATTACTGTGCTCATGCAATATTCTAACGAATTAACACAATCTTGAATATACTATAAATAACGACTTGCACTTTTAATAAATACAAAAATATGAAATTAATAGCGATTGTACTTATTATTTTAATCATTACATCGCTGAACTTGTTGATCCGTTCCGTGCTCGCGGCGTTCCGTTAATGACCGAAAAATTCGATAATGGCATCGATAATTTCATCCTGTTACCGTTCGGTACGATATGATTAATATGATCGAGTTAATGGCTAATTAAAACGCGATGAGCCTTCTCATCGAAAATATACAATCAAAATTCAGTATTGTATATGCGCGATACATTTTAAACGAATAAATTGTGCGAAATACATTATTAATGTATTATTAATGAAAAATCGATCGAATATTTCCTTGTTACTTCAATTATTCGATTCGATTTGATTCTTATTCGATTGATTTGATTCTTATTCCGCAATTTCTCTCTCTCTCTCTCTCTCTCTCTCTCTCTCTCTCTCGATTCAAAATCAACAAGCAAAATAGATTTAAATCGAAAAGTTCAAAGCGATATTAAATACATTTAAAAGCAGTTTAAAAAATCATCACTCGTAAACATTATAAAATAACAATTTATACTTTCCATTTCCGAGTTTTATAGATGGCGCAAAATACTTCAATAAAATACTTTTCGTTTCGATATATAGAAAACGTGCGAATTAATTTAATTACATTATTGCGCGATAAAAGCAGTAAAGATCAACTTTAACTGTCAAAATCAATAATACATTGATACAAGTGCAATTATAAGTTTGAGCATGCAACTTTACGCGTACAATGTTGGTCGGTATTATGATGGCTAAATATGTTTAAACATTATACAACGTCGATATATTTATATCAATTTTATAAATTTTAATTACGTATTAAAATAAGTTAAAATATTGTATGTTACTAAACACCTTATATATGGAATGATTATTGCGTGCAAAGTCTTCCGACTGGCTGCAACTGAGAGCAACCTTTGGCCTTCCGCTGCAGAAAACTTGATATCTCATAAAGAACTTTCTCTCAAGCAACGTGAGAAACGGTACCAATATAGCAATCAGCAATCGTAAAATGATGGCGCATTTATCGGTAACACGAAATAATTGTAGGTATATAGTAATGCAAGACATTACTAATGTGTGTTACTTTCGTATTAACTGTGAATGTACAAGCTTAAAGAAATTGAAAAAAAAAACGATTAGAGACGATTTTTGTAAGTATTGACACGATGACGATGACGTCAATAATTCTTTAATCATTTAACGTACATTTGACGTGACATGCGAGATACGTTCAAACGGTATTTGACACGAGAAAAGACGAGACGTGTCACGCTTTTGTGCGCGCTCTTTTGCGCGCAAACTTTTCACATTTATCGGAAACTCGGCGGAACCCGTCGAAATGAACTTCCCCTTTCATCACATAAATGCATTCTTCAAGATAGAGCGGTAAATGATGTATCAGCTCATCAATGACATTATCAATGTGTATATAATGTTGTTACTCATCATACTAAAAGAAATTTTGATTAAAATGATGTATATTAATGAAATTTATAACAATCTGTATGAAAATAAAGGTAGAAACAAAAGAAGTATGAGAATGATCCTTCTTCTTTAAGAAACACTTTAAAATGACAGAATAATTGCTCAACCCTTCTAGCGTTATTGCTGATTAATTAACGAGCAACGTTAATACCTATTTCATCGTGAATTTATCATGTCAACGTGAATCAGGTCGGTGCAAATTAACGACACAACAAGACACGGAAATGGTGGGTATAATGACGGTGACTTTCGAGGTTTTCGTCACGAGGTATTCTAAAGGCTTTAAAGCATAACTTCCCGGCAATAACTTGTGACTTATCGCAGGCAAGTTATATTCAGCGGCAGCTTTATTCACGATCCATACCAGCTCGCCGAGAAAATGCGACATGCCCTTATTATTCGGGACGAGATCAAAAGTGTATGCACGCATTGTTTATCGTGGAAAGTGATGCGGCTTAGTGATTCACAATGAAACTGTGCTTTGTGAAAGTTACCGTCACGTCCACGACGGCAAATATTTTGACATCGTCAATGCATGCAGGTTTTTGTTACACGAAACAGAAGCTTCATTAAGTTTAAAAGTGGATCCCTTCTAAGCAACTAAACAAAAGGCACAGTATAACAATACAAGATGATGGGATTGTGAACAAGGAGGAAACGAATTGCCTCAAATGCAAGTCTTTATCCTTCAGCAGAGAAGCAATTTAATAATGTTTAGCACCTAAGAAAATTAATTCTCGCGACGTTGGACAGGTCCGCGATGATTCCGCTATTTAGTGCAATGGAAAATTATCTCCGCTGTGCAATGTAACCCCGTTTCACAGTAATTATAATTTATTTGCGGCGCTAATGGCGAGGCGGAGAGTTCTAACGCCATCAAGTTTATGACGTAGAGTTCATATCGCGATCCGATTATACAGGAGAATGTAACATACTTGCCTTCCTCCGAATTTTTTTCTAGTTTCTCGAAATAATACAATTGAACGTTACCTTAAAATTTCCCTTTAGAAGATTTCTCGCTGAATATTCCGTATATATTCCGTATATGTATATTCCGTATATGTATATATCGAATTTTTCTTATGTCATATTCCGATCTGAATATTCAAATGAATCCATTTAAGTGAATAAAAAAAGTGGTCGAATTAACCAATCTCTTAAAATAATAATAATAATAATAATAATAGAGGAAAAATGATAAAAACTTAAAGAGAATCTTTAAAGAAGATTTAAGAAACTCGTTGAAGAAATGTCAAATGGAGCAATCGAGACTGATGTATTACATTGATTTATATATATTTATAGATATATTTTTTATATTGAGATATATTTTATTGATACATAATTATTCAATATATACTCAAACTCCAATATAATCGTAAATTTGATCATTAAACAACACGAAATCATTATGTTACGTGCTAATTTGATATTCTCAATTGCCTTATTTGATATCATCAAATATATGATGGAAACTAACTAATAGACGAAGCTAATTAATTAATTATATAATAATATTATTATATACTATATTATATAGTTCTCAGTCAATTAACAATAATATTGTTCCATTATATCGCGCTCAATTGCGAATACTTTCATGTCTTGTACATCGATATAACGAAATGTAAACATGTCCGTTCGCTTCCATGTAAACATGAGCGCGAATTAATATCGCTCATATATGATGGCTGGCTAAATCGCGGAATTAATACAGAAATTAACGTGCATGTTAAATTGCGAACAAACTTCACGAGAACCGCAAAGCCCGCGCGTTTGAAGCATTATAATCTAATCGGTTGGTATATCCGAAAGAGTTGCATAATCGCCAATCACGTTTCTCGCGCATTTATACACATTTATCAAAACCGCACTGACGTACGTTCGACATAGCTTTGTCATTCTGTTCACTTATGGGATCTTTTTACACCCTACAGAACAATCGGAAATTATAATTGTATAATTGTATACTATATAAAATATATCAAATAGTATGAGACAGATAATTTGAAAAGAAACTTCGATATGATTTTTTTCTGGAAAACAGGATACCATAGCATTTATATACTATCAATTTTACATAATCGAATCGTATGATTTATGCTTTTAAAGCTTCTCTATAGCGATTGACATTTCACAATTCAATAAACAATAGCGAATCATGCATTTAAAGAAGTTAATTTAGCCGGGGCGAAGGACCTTTTTATCATTTATCATTAATACAAACAAATTCATTCACGCACATTAAATTGAACATTAAATGACAAATTAAATTTTAACGGAGAAAATATAATTTCTCCTAATTTTTTACAAGAATATATTTCTCATTAACGTTATCTCTTAGATAATATTATCATGTGCCAATGCAATACGATGTGCAAAAGTAACACATTATGCTTTCACTTTGCCCATCTCGCTAACAACACGGAAACGAGGCTAAAATTGTTAGTCTCGAGGGCACATACACACATCGGTAACTTTATGGAAAAGGAGCAAACAAAGCAGCGGACGGCGGTGAAGCAGAAACTCATAATTAGGTTGTTAGCTAATGGGGAGCACCGCGTGCAAATAAGTGACACTACGCACAAAACGGCGTAAGGCACGTGAGTACCTTCTCAAAACACCATTTCACGTACACGTGGATGTAAGAGGTGCGGTGCGGTAGTATTTTTTTGGGCAAACGATCGGATCGAATTGCTACGTATATTGACATAATCGCGCGGAATCGCATTTAAGAAACATCTAACCAAATTGGCAAAATCATTTAATTCGAGAGTATTATCGAGAAGAAAATATTTGGATAAATTTTATTATCTGAATATAAAATCAGAACAACAAATTATCAGATTGTTGCCTAGATATAATTTCTTGTTTCTATTTACGTGAAGGAGATTATTTGCATGTATTTATATATTACGCGTGCAAAGATATCCTGATATTTTCAATTTGAGGCATAAATTGTAAATCTAAACTAGAGGAAATAAATTAAGCTTAATTAAATGAAACGTACTTTCTAAATCTGACGCAGTGAATAGTCACTATTTGCCAGTGAAAAGTATACCATTTTCACTATTTGCCAGTATTATTTAGAAAGTAATTAGATATTACTTAATTTTTTGCAGCCATTCTAATATTTGCATTTCATCACGGTTGATTCATTATTTATAATTATATATATTATATATAACTTATATAATTTGCGTGCATAGACATTGAAGTTTATTTCAAGGAAGAAGTTATTTTGCGTGAAAAGGCTACTAATAATCGTGTAGCGCAGGAGTTAAAAAAAAAAAGTTTTAAAGTAATATATATAAAAGTAATATATATTAATCGCGAAAATATTATCAGTTTTTCACTCGCGAAGGAGGACTCAAAGAGATCTTAAACTCCGCCGTATATTAAGATTCGTTATTGAACATGCCCGTATACAATTTTCACTTTATCTCACTAAATTTATCTCGACGTTTACTCGTGTATTTACGCGTAAAAAGCAGGAAGAATGAAGTAAAAAGCAAAGCTAATAACAAAATTAATTTTCAAGAGTATTGTAAATTAAATTATTAAAATTAATATTAATTAAAAATATATTAATATATATTAATATATTTAATATATTTTTAATTAATATTAATGTTAAAATATATTAATAATCAAAGTAACAATATAATTTATAATTTAAAACTAATATGCAAAATAATTAAAATAGTTAATTTTGATTTTTCTAATTTTAATCTTTTCTTAATTTTTCAATAGTTTCAAATCTGCAAATAAAATAAAGTCGTTAAAAAAACTACGAACATCAATGAGATGATATTTTTTAGAATTATATTTCATAATTATTTATATATTTATTTAGATACTAATAAAAATAATAAAAAATACATTTTATTAAAATTATAGATGAAAAAGTACGTCAAACGTACCAAAAAAATAACACGCCTCAACTCTTTCTCTCTCTTCCTATCTTTCTCGCACACATTTCTAAAAACGTAAATATACAAATAGAGCATCTGTAATATTTTTATAGAAACCTGCATTTTAATATGTCGAACATGTGTGTGGATATGAAATGTTATAAAAACAGGCTGAAAAAGAGAGTGAGAGAAAGAGGATAATAACTACGCTACTAACAAGAATTTCCATTTGCTCTCTACTGTACACTTGTCTTTTCGAGCTAATCGGCTGTGCAAAACAATCCGAAAAACAATCAAACGGTGGAAATTGAATGTTCGATTGACAGCCGTCTCTCAATTCACAGCTCTGTTCATTCAGCCCTCGCGTCTGTTAGTAATTTATCGATATAGATAAAATTCATTAAATTTGATAACTCGAACCTATAAGCTACTCAAGACACAGTAAAAGTAAAAAAAATGACAAGTACTTTGCAGAACAATTATATACGACTCAACAAGAACGGTATTAATATCCAATCAAACACATAATCTATTTTTGCTCCAACTGAAAAATGATGTTCTCGTACTTCAGCAATTTGGAGTAAAATAATATAAAAATACAACCAAAATATAATCTCGCCTCGTAATAAATAATTCCTATGAATTATCTTTATAAAAAAGCTTAATACAAATGCAAAAATCATAAAAAGCACTATCTCATCCTTTTCATTTTTTATACATATAGCATAAATTTTAGGACAATAAGTATAAAACAGAATAAATCGCGGTATTATTAAACATACGAATGACACAGTGTGTATATCCTGTACATTTTTATTTTATATATTTCCTGTTATATTTTATATTATTACTAATTATAAATTATTTATCCTATTATTAATTATATAATTGTAAAAGTGACAAAGAGGATAGGATAATGTGTCTCAGATGTTGCAGAATCAACGAGATTCAAGTTAATTCTCGGTCGGAGAAGGCAGTTCCCACGGGGGAACGCCATTCCCGTCCGCTTCGCCACCTTGACATTGAGATTTGAGGGGGCAGGAGGAGGGGAAGGAGGGGGAATGCCATGAGCTTACCTGCTGCATCGGATACGCCGTGCTACCGACGAAAAGGTCCCATGCCCACGCGAAGATCCGCGTGCAAATGTGCATTGACGTCACCGCCACCTTATAGAGCCCACTGCTGCCGGCGCCGGCGGCGTCCGCAGTTCTCCCGCCAGATTCCTCCGCCCCCGCGATTATGATAGCCTCGCGAACGCGCCGATGATGACACTCGCACCACCGGGAAGCGGCTCACCGCGCGGCTCACAGTCGTCAGCACCTCACATCTTCGCGAACGGAACGCGCACTTCACGCAGTACTGCAACTCGCGGAGGTCGCACTCGTGCGTGCAACGAAATCCGTGATGGTCTGTAATTTACTGATCGCCGACCCGATATCGATCACCGCGGAACGCGTCCTCGGACGGGATCGACGGGACCCTCGGCATGACGCGATCAATCAATGGCCGCCGGCGTGCCGATAATACGATTCGGCGTCCCTCGGAAGTCGTCCCTCACACTCGATTACGTCGTCAGTCACCCGATCGTGACAACACTCCGCGACGCTCCGGCCAAGACTGCCGCGCGAACGCGATAATCGCCGAAATTCACTCCGCCACCTTCAGACACCTCGAAGGACAAGCCGTTTTTTTTTTTTTCAGGTCCTTACGGCGTCAGTCACCCGATCGCGACAACACTCGCCGATGCTCCGGCCAAGACTGCCGAGCGAACGCGAGAATCTCCGAAGTTCATTCCGCGCTGAACTTNCGTCAGTCACCCGATCGCGACAACACTCGCCGATGCTCCGGCCAAGACTGCCGAGCGAACGCGAGAATCTCCGAAGTTCATTCCGCGCTGAACTTCAGGCGCCTCGAAGGACGAGCCACTTTTTTCGTTTTTTCGGCCGTTTTTTAGGTCTTTATGTCGTCAGTCATCCGATCGCGACAACACTCCGCGACGCACCGGCCAAGACTGCCGCGCGAACGCGAAAATCTCCGAAGTTCACTCCGCGCCAACTTCAGACGCCTCGAAGGACGAGCCGTTTTTTCGTCCTTTTAGCCGTTTTTTTTTTTTCAAGTCCTCACGACGTCAGTCACCCGATCGCGACAACACTCGCCGATGCTCCGACGAAGACTGCCGCGCGAACGCGAAAATCATCGAAGTTCACTCCGCGCTGCTAACTTCAGGCGCCTCGAAGGACGAGCCGCTTTTTTCGTTATTTTTGCCGTTTTTTTCCAGATGCCCGCAAATCAACGACTGCCTCGAGAGTTTTTTGCCAGCCACTCGCGAGAAAGTATGCAAAAAGTTGTTTGTTTTCGTTTCACCGAGATTCGCGTTCGACTCCGGCGTGACCGCGACGACTTCGTCGCGAGAATGTCACTCTCGGCGAGCACCGTGTGCTCCCGCTGAATGCGTGTCCGGCGGCAAGGGGGAGGGAAGAGCTGCTATCACTGTAGCTGTTGCGAGTCACGTATTGCTCACCCCGACGCGAGAACGTCTTGTCCGCAAACGCGGCGCGTACGAACTACTTGTTGATCAGCGCCCCCGAGGGACCGACTGCCCGCGCACGATCCGCCGTGAAGTTGGCGGCAACTCCGACACGTCGACCGCCTAGACGCGTTAATAATTAATGGCTGCCGTTGAATCAAACTGTTATGCGGCAGAATGATCTTCCTGCTTTCCCGCGACAATGGGAGCACCGCGATTGACAGCTCCTGTCGCGATAAGAATATTTAATCTGCTAGAGTCGTCGCGGCGCGCAAATAGTCGATAATTAAGATTCGTAAGATCGAGGGGGCCGCGAAAGTCGTCACAATGGGGGCCGAGATGATAAAAAGTTACGATGGAAAAAATTAATCGGGTTTTTAGAAACGAACAATCATCGCAACGAATGTCGTCACATTCTGCAAATCAGAGTACATGTACGTGATTATCCGATTGTATCCGTGAAGGAGATATCTCGTGCTCCACCATCCGCGCACCGATCGACGACGAGAGTCCGAGGGAGAGATCGCGAAGATCGCGAAGCGGATGGCGTTTCGCGGAATTCGGAGCACGATTTTCACGACGCGCGTGGCGGGTCTCTCCACTCTCGCGTTACTCGCGGTGTGGTACTCGATCTCACCGCACACAGGTGCCACCGCGACACGCTCCGACGACAGACCGGGCGGTACTGAAGCGCGCGGAATCGCACGCGCGTGCCTAGACGCGCCAGAGACGCGGGTCACGTATCGCAATGACATCGCGTAGGTCGCCGGTATACATAAAGTTAAAACTTCATCAAATCTGATATAAATATGTATGTGATATGATATGTATGCACGTATAAAACAGCATATAGACAGTATATGAAAAGTAGAAAATGGAGAAAGATAGAGATATTCTGGTTACGCGTAATGTAACTTTGTAACTTTGTAAATGTAAACTTAACGGTTACTTTTTCGAAGTTATTAAACCGCGCCTTATTTTGCAGCACACTTCGCGGCTTTCGATTTTCTTCTTCCTTACCGCAAGATTTTCTTTAAATGTTCTTAGAATATTATACGTTTTCAAATAATTAACACCTACACATATTATATGTTTTCGAACTGCTCAACTGTTTGAAATTTATTTATCTGTATCTGAAATTCGCGAAAGCTGCCAAGATGATGGAAACATTTGAATTCATTAGAAACATTTCAGAAACATGAGTATCGAATGAGGTTATAATTTGTAACAGAGTTTATTATAAAGTTACAAATTATATTAAAGAAGTAGATTAATAAAAGGCTAAATGATAGTAATAGGTTTAATTACAAATTTTCTGAAAGCAACTAATTTTACATTTTTTTATCAAATCTAGTATCTGTTTCATAATTAACTGTTGTTAATTAAGAATAGTTGCAGTTACATCTTTCTCTCACATGCTCTCGTTGTTCAAATTTAATCTTTCACAACGTAATTTAAATAATCTGATAATTTAATTAGTATATGGCCGACGGTTTTACAAATGATTTCTCATAAAATATTCATAAAAATATAAATTTTTTCTTTCTATGTAAAGAAATGGCAATAATTTAACTATAGAATTGCATAGTTAAGTACGAAGTGCACTTAATGCTATGATCGTCCAAATAAAATATTTCAAAAAGTATTTTCTTTTTGTCTTTTTACATTTTATTACTCTTTTGATTGTCAGAAGCAAGCTTTCCGTATTTCTCAAATCAATCTCATGGCTAACTATTTTTTGCTATGACAATATAAACGAAATTTCACATGCACTTGCTTTGTGCATGCGAAACAGTTAGTGCTGTTTGTATTAGCGCTGTATAACAAATAAACGAGAAAGTTAATTAAGTATACATTAGCAACAAAGTAAACACAGCGAACAACAGCGGAGCCTGTCTTTTTCCTTTTTCGAGTACTTTTCTGAAACCAATCATATAAAAATATTAAAAAAAATATATAAACTATCGCGGAGAAGCGTTATCAAGAGAAATAGAATGCAAGGTTTGCGCGATAAACGAGAAAAGATAATTTAGATAATTAAATTAAAATGTTCGAAAACACAATAATGGCACGCTTACAAATGCGTGTAAATGTACATTACTTAACACACAAATTAAATTAATTAACGTTGTGATTGTATCAATAAATATATATCGACTCATTCTCCTTGTAAACAATAATCAAATATTAATGAAGATTTTTTTCTATGTTGTGGAGGACAGTAATTTCGTTCTAACATATCGAATGTTGATTAAACTGCTTTGCTCAGCGTTCAATTCGACTGTCAATGCACGCGTATACGCTCCGTTGATAACTCCGTTGATAAAAAATTGATCGAAACATTTTTCGATGATAAAATAAATTAATAATATCTGATTCGATGATTAGACAAATCAAAACACTCATTGACTTATTTTCGAATTTTCAGATAGCAAAAACTGTCGATAATATCAATTCTCTTTAATTATTTTCGGGCCATAGACTCACGGGGTTAATTTTAAAGTTACAAAAATTTATCCAGAATTGAATCTTTAATAATATTTACTTGTCGATATTTCAATGTTTCGGAAAAGGCAATCAATAACCGTTATTAGCGACCATGTAAAAAAGCGTGCGCGAGGGAGCTCGCGAGAGGAGGTTATGTTGGCGCTTAGATGTCGCGCGCATTCGAAATGTAACCGTAC
The DNA here is from genome assembly GCA_021460005.1 of Tetramorium alpestre. Classification (NCBI taxonomy): domain Eukaryota; kingdom Metazoa; phylum Arthropoda; class Insecta; order Hymenoptera; family Formicidae; genus Tetramorium; species Tetramorium alpestre. Next base: position 1,359,575 of record JAJVSH010000003.1, on the reverse strand, counting down.
ACTTGGCGAGGCATCCGGAAGACGTATTGTTGCCGACTTCGCTTTCGGTCCCGGCACGATTATTTCACCAAGTTTGTGGCGGGCAGCGCGATGGATTAAGGATCGTAGCTAATCGTACAGGAAGAACGCTACGAAAATTGTTATACATATCAGCGAACTCTATACGTGGCGAGGGTGATTATCGATCTGTCGAGGAAGAGAAAGAGGTTGGGTTTCCAGGCTTTTCGACGTAAAGAGCGAGAAAAATACCGTAGAACGAAGGAAACTGATCGCGAACGCACAAATCGTGAACGGACGTGCAGATTGCGATTATATCGGTGCACCGTGCTGCGAATTGAATTGCGAGGCAGCAGCCTCAGGGGAGGGTACGAGATGAGTACTCAACAGAGCCCGGCGGCGTTGCAGCCCGCCGTCGACCGCGAGAAAGTCTACACGTGGATAATCGAGCTGTCGAATCCGGAGACGAGGGAGAATGCTCTTCTAGAATTAAGCAAGAAGCGTGAAGTAGTGCCCGACTTGGCGCCCATGTTGTGGCACTCGTTTGGCACTACTGCGTCTCTCCTGCAGGAGATCATTAATATTTATCCGGCAATCAACCCTGCGACCCTCACAGCTTATCAGAGCAATCGGGTGTGCAATGCCCTGGCGCTGTTGCAATGCGTAGCCAGTCACCCTGAAACAAGGTCTGCGTTCCTACAAGTAAGTCTTACGCTGCGACCTGCAGCTTCAAATATGCCAAAATTCTCGTCAGTTGGTTGAAAACAGTCGTTATAAATATATAATAATAGTTTTGACTGGCTCCCTCTATTGTGCGAGCAAAATTTTATTTAATCTGTATATAAGTGTATCATTTAAAAGTATATATCTATTTAAAATATCGCATCTATTTGATTTCAGGCACATGTTCCGTTATTCCTGTATCCATTTCTGCACACTGTAAGCAAAACGCGACCATTCGAATACCTTCGCTTGACGAGTCTTGGAGTGATCGGCGCTTTGGTAAAAACGGATGAGCAAGAAGTGATCACTTTTCTTCTTACTACGGAGATTATTCCGCTTTGTTTACGGATAATGGAAAGCGGCTCGGAATTGAGTAAGACCGTGGCAACGTTTATATTGCAAAAGATACTGTTGGACGACAGTGGCCTGTCCTACATCTGTCAAACCTACGATAGATTCAGTCATGTTGCCATGATATTGGGAAAAATGGTTCTGTCCTTAGCCAAAGATCCTTCAGCGAGATTGCTCAAGCATGTAGTAAGGTGTTACCTGAGACTCTCAGATAATGCGAGGTAAAGTATTAGAGTATCAAGGGTGTGATATATTTTTAAAAATCTCGAGAGAATTTAACATGCGATTAATTTTGCAGAGCATTACTAGCCTTGAGACAATGCTTACCAGATCAATTGAGAGATAACACATTTGCGACATGTTTGCAAGAGGATGCCTCGACTAAGCATTGGTTGAACTTGCTTCTTAAAAATCTAGAGACCGGTCCGCAACAAGTTCCATCGGCTCAACAGGGTCAACAAGATCCTAGGACATCGATTGGTATGTCGCCACTTACATCTTAAATTGTCTTCTTTTCCGATATTTGACGGAGAAACGTACGGAGAACGGACTTCAAGCTCTTCTATCCGTAAGTCGTTCTAAATCTTTTTTTTACGAAACGGTGCATGATAATAAGTTACATGTAATTATGAATTTGTGCTGTGAAAAATAGTGATAAGTATATCGTCGGATTGGCAATTCAAGTACACATTGTGATCGTTGTAAATATGTATAAACGCTTGCAGCGAAATCTACCAATTATAATCGGTTCGAACAGACAATTCTTTCGAACTTTAAAGTTACCGAATAGCCTTAACAAATTTATACAAATCAAAAATGTTTTATACGAACAAGATGAATTTTAATGAGGGATATGAGAGATACGTAATATATGAGGATTATATATAAAATTTGCAAGTGTGATTATCAAGATAAATTGATTTTATTAATTTATATCAATCATTCTATTTTCGCTCATTATATTACGCCGAAATATTTTGGTAGATTTTACAACATAAATGCGTTATCCAATGCCTAAAAATTTATGCCATGAAGTGATTGCGCAAAAGTCATTCTTCAACGTGTACACAAATACATGCAAATATATTAGAAGTAATATTGTTCGTTCTCTTTGTACATTATTATCGGCCTAATTAAATCTAATAGGCGACATACAATGCATAGCATATAAAACGAATCGGCAACGTTGAATCACTGCCTGGGTTCATATAGTATTAGTTCATATAGGTTACATAAAATTAATTTGCACACGCGTAACGAGTTGTATTCGATGTTAGTCCTGCCTTGTATTGTGATTGCTCGAAGACGGTGCACTATGAGATTTAAATTATTAAACCATTATGACATAACTTAACATAATGGCGTTATTATTTGTGTCGTCAAATTTATGAGTCGTAGTTTATAATATAGTTTTATGATATCAGGAGACTTAAGTCGAATACACGAATACAAATTTGACGTATACAATCGTATATATTTTGCTGAACTGCAATTGAGAAAAAAGAGAAATGATGGCTAACATTTTGAAGAAGTTTGCGTTATATCGTTCACGTCGTTCGTCACTTTCGTGAGTTCAGCCTCATTCTGTAAAAAAAAAATAAGTTCATTACATAAGCTCATATATTAGTGATAAGATTTTTTTTGGATTGAGGATTGCGGAATTATACGTACCGCTTTCTGAGGATCTCTCGAGCGTAAAAAACCGTGTATAACGGGTGTAAATAATCTTTTGTCCACGTGACTGTACTTAGATGGACCCGTGAACCACGAGACTAATAAGCCCACTAGAATCGTAATTAGAAAACCTACCCATGTATACCAGAGATACGACATTCTGTATAAGAAAAAAGGTTGTTCCCTGAAAAAAAATGAAGATACGTTAAAAATGACACAATACGGGAGAAGTCATTATGCGTTTCTTATATACTATGTAAGAACAATTAGATAAATGTACCTGACAGCGGTTTCGACGATCGTAGTGAGGTTTCCAGCGGTGCTTCTCAACGATTCGGTGCATCCATCCACCGATATCGGTTTGACCGGGAAGTAAATAGCTCCAGTGGAGATCGCCGCTTGCGTACCGAATGAGATCCAAGCGATCAAGTTCAGACTAACCAGTGCACCGACGAGTGCTCCCTATTTGAATAAGAAACTAGAGATAGGATGGTCCTTTGGCGTACGCAGAATTTCTTAGGATCTGATTTTAATTTTAGATTTTAATAATAGATTTCACGGCTTGTTTAAATATCGTAAATCTGTCATTAAAATTAATTGTTGGGAATTCTAGAATATTCTGACTGATATATTCCATGATATAAATCCATGTAAATAAACATATCTTCGAAATAAAGTTCACGAGATAATTAATATTTAGATATAAGTGAAAATTGGAGCTATGTCCTGTCAATAAAAGCAATTTGAAAGCATTTGCGATTTGTATTTATATTGAATCCTGTACAGCTATTCTCTTACCATGGAATTGGCCATTGGAAACAGCATGCCCAACGTGAACATACCAAGTAACGGCCCGGCAGTTACTCCCGATAAGCTTTTACCAGCCTGAAAAGATCAGCACGTTCATAGTTGTATAAATTAATTAGGAATGAATTCACACACAAATAATCCGGTATTTTGTTAAACGAACGTTCACGTTTGTATCTTACCTGAATCAGACCGCTCAGCTTTTCCACCAAAAATACGAGACCCACGCAAATGGCTCCTATTATCACAACCGTAGCCTTCATTATGCGACTAGCGCCGACGTTGGAGATCGGCTTACGGAGACACGGTTTGATCATGTCTTCATAGATCACGCCCGACATGGAATTCAATCCGGTCGACATTGTGCTAAAGGTCAACAAGCGAGTATTTTACATGCAAAAATGAAAGATGAACGGATGAGCGATGTACACCTATTATATAGCAACATCCTCTTTCATTTCAATATCTTTCAATGATTTAAAATTTAGCAAGAAATATGCATCCAGAAGGGGTTGATTTGCACAAAGAAAATGATATTGATTTTATTTTAATTTTTAAAAAATCATTTAGGGCATCTAAATTCCACAGTACCTCAATGCCGCACTGAATACACCGGAAACGAATAATCCTGGTAAGCCTGGAATTGCCTCTGACAATTCCATCACAAAGTACGGTAACAGCTGATCGGGCTTTCGTATTTGCTAAAACACAATTTTTATTAACATTCGCCAAAACGTTCGAGCTAAAATTTTGTATTATCCGTATTATATTATTGTTTTTTATTTATCTTCGGAATTGATTAATTAAAAGTCGAAAATTTCGGGTTTCTAATCAAGAACTCTAATCAAGGGCTTCCATCTTACGAATTGCCGAGATCATTTTACCTTTGTCGTAACCGGATCGCAGTCATAAAAGGCCGCGTAGATGACGATTCCCGTGTAGCAACATAACGAGACAATGCTGATTATGCCTACGGCCATTATCATAATCGCCCTAGATACAAAAGGGGATTAAATGAGTGACGTGTGTCGTGCGTCATAATGCATTTCTCGGACTCACACATTCGACTTCCTCAAATTCGGCATCGCCAGGCACCGCTGCACCATCGCTTGGTTCACCGAGCACGTGGCCAGCCAATTTAAATAATTGCCCACCACCACACCCCAGAAAGTGTGCCTTATTGTAGGATCCAGTTCCATGCTGATTAAAGCAAGAAGTGGATGGAATGGATATCATTTATTGGTCGATAGTTTGCGATAATTTGATAAAGTGATAAAATTATGACTGAGTTTTATACGTATATAAGTTAGAGTTAGTAAGAGTTATATACGTATAACAATAAATTAAATTAATTATAATAAAAATGCACAGAAAATGAAGAAATTGCTGCTAGTACTTGAAGAATTCAATTCTCCCGGAATTGGCATTCCTTCTCCACACTTCTGCCACACCACCAACCCTAGCGGTGCCGAGTACGGCAACGGCGATAACTGCACCGAACATCATCACCGTCTGAATAGTGTCCGTCCAAACGACCGCCTTCAAGCCACCCTGAAATGCAAAACCAAATATATCTTGAATTTTATTATAAATTACGCTGTATTATCTTTTTGATGGATTTTGCGAACTAAGTACTGTTTTATCTTGCACTTAGCGTTGAAAATAATCGTCTTTATTTTTTGATCGACAATTGCATGTTCTTCTTTTATAAAATAAATCTTTGAAATCAAGCTGCATTATGTTCAAGCTTAAAAATTTGAAAGATCTCGCAAGAAATCACTACTCTCGGCTCTACGAGTGAAAGTTCTTACCAGTGTCGTGTAGAAGATGCACACGGCGCAGACCATCAACGCGATCGTATAGAGGTCCATTCCGGTCGCCTGATTGAAGGCTAGCGCCGGCACGTATATCACCAACGGTATGTAAAGCAGCTGCAAGCACAAGATTGCTCGGCGTGTTGAATTGCTCACGAGATGGACGGGTACCAAGTTCAACGCTTCGAGGAATTCTCGATATGATAAGGATACATTGCATACCAAATTTTAATAAAACGGTTCAATAGCAATTTTAAAAAAAGAGATCAGCAAGAATCTTTACGTCCAAATTTCAAGATAACAAATTTTAAATATGCCAAATTGTTTTAAAAAATTAGAGAATTTTTAAGAGTTGAAAATTTCCAACTTTATATTTATTTAATAGAAACAAACTCACCATCTTAATAATAAAGATACAAGATCCCATGAGTCTAACCACTCGATTGAATCTTAACTCCAGATACTGTGAAAAACAGATTTATTATTAGCAAAAACTCGTTTTGTTATATAAAATCATTCATGTACCTCATAAGACGACGTAATTCGGAGTCCATAGAAAACTGGTAGGTACACGATCGCCATCGTCACGGATACAAAACTATCCGCAATTACGACGCACCATAATTGCGTGCCGTAAACGTACATTTCAGCCGGCAATCCTAACATTGCTATACCCGACACGTAGCTGCAATTTTAAGGGGCCGTTCTTAAAATTACTCGTAATCATGCAGCATTTAGACAATGCAAATTTAAACGTCACTAATTCCCAATTTATTTCTGACAAATGGATAATCACTCAATTTAATATTATCCATCACAAATGTAACATTGTGAATTAGAAATAAATATTTATATTGCTGAAACGGCGAAAAATAATTTTATCTTGTTTAAAAATTGTATTTTCTTATTACCTATGACTTGAATAATTTTTATAATAGATGTATATGGTAATATAGGGAAAATGAGATTGGAAATCACAAAGTTGACTGATACGAATCTCATAATTCATTTAGGAAATAAGAAAGTATACTCTTTTTTTATAATATAGATTGCTGATATAATAATAATAATTTATCATATAAAATGATTTACGCCAAAAGCATCATGTATAATATTTATAATGATTTTTTTAGAAAATAAAGATGACTTTTTTTATCTCTTAATTTTTTATAAAAGTCAAGAATATGCATGGCGCAATAAATCAGCAAAATGGCAGCAAATATTGAGCAAAACATATCGTTGATGACTTTTTAAATATTTTTAAATATAGAATCTAAGTATTCATAAAAAATGCCATTTCATTTTCATAATTTTACAAAGGAATATATGCTTAAATCAGAAGTAATTTCATATAACCGTTATCGTCAATAAAACGTTAATAGTTTATGACTAATATGGGGTGTTCTTAGAACAAATCTTATCCTGTTTATCCCGACACGTGAACCTGTGGCTGTTAATAATTATAACCTTAACCAGAGAGCCTTGACGGCCAATTGAACCAAACGTCATTTAACGTGCCCTATATAGTTCCGGTTCACAGAACAATTCCTCTAATGATATTTATATTTTCGTATCTAGTAAGCTTACATAAAAGAATATAAATTAATTAAAACTATTTTTGTATATATAGTTTATATATTCTAAAATATAAAGACATAAAACTTTAAAATCTTACATTTCTAAGTATGCGTTTTTTCGATGCAATGATATGAATTTACTCTGAAACTTGGTAGAAAGGAACAAATCTTTACCTTGCTATCAGTGACATGCTTATCGGAAATATAGACATCTTTTGGCCGCCTACAAGGTACTCTCCCACAGCGTCTGCCTTCTTTCTGGACGCATACCACTGATAAACGCCTACAAGAGCAGAGATGCCCAGCATCCCAATGAACACGATCGAATCGACCAAGTCGAACGTTCGCCGATTATCCGTCATATCCATTACGCCTCGAATTTGTTTTGTTTCGAACAACAATTATTCCAATCAAATATTCACATCCAATAGACTTCGTATTTCGACATCACCGTGGACATTATAGCAGTTTTTTTTTTATATTTACAAAGTCGATACTGAGCGAACTTATAAAAATTCGCAAATGGCACAAAGGATTATGTCGTAATTATTTCCCGTTGCGTGCGTTCTCCAATGCTCCACAGAAATCTAAGTGTCAGACACATATTTAGCACAGAGTCGATTTAAAAAATAATTGATATATAAAAAATTGTAAAATGTCAACTTACATAAAAATCAGTTGTTCGCAAAATGAGTTAAATATTTAAAAAATACATCATAAATGATATATATTCCAAGTATATTTGCTATGTCGTAATTTTATAGATGGACACATAAATTCACGAAACTTTAACACCTCTTGTAAATCCATTTATACTCTATAACATTAGAAAATCACGTGTCACAAACGTGCTTGCCAAATTTTTTAAAATCACACGAAAGATGCGAAAACGTGAAAAATGAAACGACACGAAAAAGAAAAGACACGATGAGAATGATTGAGATCAAATCTGATATTTTTATAAAATTTGTCGTTTTAATCTCTATGATTTCGCGCAATTGCCGTGATTTCGAGATTGCGCGATGACGCGGCGACGAATCTGCCGCTTCTTCTACGCGCTCTATGAAACGTCTGTGACGGTGAAAGAGCGACGCGTTAAACGTAGCTCCACGGGCCACGATTGAATAATTGCGGATTCTCCGCCGCTCCGTTGCTCTATATTGCCCTCGACCACCGCCTTCCGTGATGGTACTTGTATGAATATATGAAATGACTGATGGACTTTTCGTTGATCACCTTTATTTCAATCTCAATCTCTCAATTTTCGTATCTATTTTTATTTGATTAATCCTTTCGGTACTTAACTTTTTTTATCACTAAAAGAAAAATAGAAATCTTTTGGATTCGCGAATTAGTTCAGACGAAGTGATTTTCATCTTTTATAATAATGTATGAAAGTAATGTCCATTATGAATCATATAGCTATGAAATTTAAATATTATTTTCTCTTTTCGCATATATACATAAATTATTTCATAAAATCAAAATTAATTGTCTATTAGAAATTGTCTATTAGAAATTGTATATATCAGTTGAAGTATATCAATTATATAAAAATGACATATTTGGAGAACTATTTTCTATTACAAAGTGTATTGAAATAAAGACATTATAGGAATGAAAAGGAAAAATAAATTTTTGTATATTTGTCGGTATACGTATATCTTTATTTACAAAAAAAAGAACAAAGTTGCTACTGCTCGATAGAAACATTTTGTTGCATTTCTTTGTGCTCATTGGAGAGCCAAATAATATTGAATGTCCATGAAAAATTGCAGTGTAACTACAATTATAATAAAAAAACATTCGCTCTTTTTATTATTTTAAAAGCGATAATAACAATAGTAAAATATCCGGCATCCATTTAGTATATATATTCATTATCGGTAACACAAGTGTATCTCGAAAAAATGTACAATGGAATGTATCGTATCGACTTCTCATAACGATTGACAAATCCATGGCGCGCAAATATTTTACAAATATCTTAGAAATATTATAACATTATACAAACTTTATAAACTCGTCATTTTGACGATTGCTTAATATCATAACTAAAATCAAATCGCGCATTAAAAAATTTCTTTTTTTTATATTTTATTGTGATGCAATGTAGTGGATGAATCAATGAATTAAATGATTATATTTAAATAATCTTCGATGCTTATAACTTAATATCTTTATCAGAAATCGGCACCTTCGATATGTACATACATAAAGTATAAATATATTCAGCAAGGCTTTCATGTAATATTTTAAATTGTATAATGTTATTATGTTCATGAAAATAAAATATTAATTAAAAAATTGTTGAAAAGATAAATGTATATTTAAAATATTTAATAGATTATTTAAATAAAATATTTGATTACATATATTATATATAATATATTTTATTACATATATATTTATATATTTATTATTACATATATTATATATAATATATTTTATTACATATATTATATATTATATATAAATAATTATTTAAGTAAAAAATATTTTTTTATCGTCATTAAATCAAAATTTACCGAAGTTAATACTTTATATATGTACATATGTGAGAGACAAAGAGACATTAAGTCTCTTATTATATCTATATTACACAAATAAATTTTTATATATCACAAATATATTTCGAAAAAATTCGTCGAAAAGGCACACCATATTAATATCTATTGTTTTAATCGTATTCATCTTGGAACGCGTTGAAAAAGGCACGTTTTAAGTATGTAGATATTTATATAATATAAGAATAAGTACGATAATATAATCAATATGGAACACACTAACGGATTCAGAATAATTCACATACACCAAGACATTCGTCTAACAATAACATCATAATATATTCTGTAATAGTATCACGCGTGAAAGGTTGTCCAGTATATTAAAATTAAGTTAATAATCAACTACTTAAAATATTTTTTTAAATTGAGAAGATTAGAAGCAATAGATTAATCGCAAAATTGATTGCCTAAATGATGTCATCGGCATGTTATTCATAATACTGAACCCCTTAATTATTAAAAGAATCAAAATAATTACTAAAATAAGTAATAAAATGTTAAATTATTAAAATTATATATTTTATAATTCATTTAAGTACGCTAGAAGGAAAATTGAGAAAATCTTGCTTGCTAAAATTTCAAGCCGTCTAATTCTTCTGATTTTTGAATTTGTTTACATTCGCAAGTTTTCTTATTTTATTTTACTTAAATATATATCCGCAAACAGTTAAATAGATATTCTACTATTCGCTATATGTATATACAGTTCGACTCAATAATTTAATACTACGAGCTGCCTTTGGGCAAAATTAATATCTTCGTTTCTGGAAGACGTTGATCCACCCTCGAAGGGGATCATGTAATGAAATGAAAAGTGCGCTGTAGTGTGTAACTATTGTTATTTTGCTAATTACTAAGAATGGTGAATTGTGAATAAATGATTAAATCTAAGGTCAGAACAATTGCTGCAGGACGAAGGTGTTTTATATTAACTATATAAATGTAAATTCTTTCGTTTAGATGAAAGTGCCATTTTTTTATTCTCTTAATCTTTAGCTATAAAATTAATCAATGAGTATTAAAAATTTTAAATTTTATCAAAAATTGTTTTAATCTGTTATATGTCATTTGATTATGGTTAATATTTAATTATTTAGAAGAGATTTAAAAAAAATATAGTAAACTTAAAACACTGCTTCTTTGTGAATTAGTTTAAAGCAGAATTGGTTCAATATTATTAATCATTAATGACAATTTATGAAATTGAGCAACTTTCTGTATGTTTACTCATTAAAATTGAGCATTAATCGAGTACTTCCTCCCAATCAATAAAAATAGAAATCCGCGGGGAGCAAGCGATTGTTGAGCGCATCTGTTTTGAGCAAATTACATTTCAATGCAAATCCATTTCCAAGAGTATCTTTTAATATTCTCTTGAGCTTTAAAATTTATCAATTTAATTAAGTTTTTTTTAATCAGGATTAATGTTTCTTAATAATTTACAGACATATGTACTGTAATCTCATTAATATCATTTGAATTTACATTGCTGCAGTATTTCGTAACGTAATACATTGTGCCTTGGCTCGCCACGACTCGCGATAAAATTGTTATCGATTATCCTTCGTTCTCGCGTGCAACGTCACTGACCTATGCAAAATGTGCCGTCTTACGGCGCACGTTTGCTCAAAAGGCCTTTCATGGACGGAATGGCTGATAAGGATGCGATTCCTTAAATTATTTATTATAATATTATTACTAAAATCCTATTAACATGCGCTGTGCACAATTTGCAACAGAAATTTACGCGTTGATTCAGGCTATTAATATTACTTTAATGATTGTAAAATATTAAAAAGTAGTCGTAAAATCACGTGGAAAGATTTTACAGATATCTTTTGAGGTGTTTCATGATAGATTTTTATGCCATAAAGAAGATAAGAAGATTTGAATTAAAAAAGCAGTAACTGTCAAAAATATGCAAAAGAATATATATATATTTATTTATTTAATAATTTGATAATTTATTCATTAATTTAATCTTTAATCAGTTTTAATTTTTTTGTATCACAATTAATTTTAATGCGCAAAATCTTTATAAAAAAAAACTATAAAAGATTCTAATTTATATGAAAGACTAATAGAAAGCAAAACTTTGAAGGCACTTACAGTCTATTCTTTGACAGACAAAGATGTTGGTATTAGTATAGTAATTTCATAAAAGGGAAATATGTTTCACCAGCAATTGAGAGGATAAAGTCGACAATTACATCGCGCGCATCTACCTACATCCCGCGAACATGTCGCGTCAATAATTATTTAATTAAGTCACACAGCCGCACGGTTCGCGGAGGCGTGATACGCATTCACGAGTCACTCCAAAAACTTAGTACTATATTATAGCTGTACAAATAATCTGTTAGGGCAACATTTATAGTCTCGAAGAGACTACATTATTTTTCAAATATTACTTCTCCAAAATGCAATTCATAGTCGAAAATGAGCATGCATTATTTCCCCAAGTCATTGACAGCAAATCACTTGTGTCATAATCGTGATTAATCATTCAGGGATTATCAAGAAGTAAAATAATTATGTAGAAATATGATTATTCTCTGACTGTGGTCACTCATGGAACTATCGACTATGAATATATCACTTTTAAAAATTGTTTAACATACATTAAAAATCGCGCAAGCATTCAAGAAAGACAAAGTGGCGGTATATCAGGCGATCTCTCATTCGATCGCTGATTGCTACGTCCCAAATTGCATTAACAACGTAGCTCGAAATTCCATTCATAAAAACATGAAAAATCTTGTGAAATATATATCAATATATTTTCACGGAACAAGACAGATTAGCAACGTCACGTTTTACGTATTATACGCTTTACCACATCCTCTTTTCATTTTCCTGTCCACTTAAGTTATAATTATCCGAGACTCTAGAATAGCAATCGTTTCCTCAATATTCTATTCTTTCATTAAATCTTTTTTTTCCACAAAAGCAATTATTGCCACAAAGATGTTCCTACTTACACTTCAGAACTTTAAAACGTATTTTTAGAACAAGCAAATATTTAAGTACCTCAAAAATTTTCAAAGTCGAAAAGATGGTCCTCAAAGTCGAAAAGATGGTACCTCAAAAATTTTCAAAGTCGAAAAGATGGTCCTGTTCATATTCTTGTTGACGTTAAATATCCATAATTTGTAATTTTAAAATGAACTCTCGCGAGCCTTCGTTTTAAGCTGCGCGGCGTCTGGACTCGGTGTCATCGCCGGGTTATCGTAAGCATAGTCGAGAGTAGTATCCTCGCTAGCGTGCCGTCGTGAAAGAGGAGTGCTCGTGGTGTTTGGAGTGGTATTAATCCCGTTACTATTACTATTACTGTTACTGTTATTATTCTCGATCTTGGATTCTTCCTCCACCGTGGCACTTATACTCGGTATAGTCAACTTGAGACCATTTTGTTTATTCACAGCGGCTTCGACGTCATCTTGCACTTTGTTCTTATTGCCCTGAAGCAACAACGAAATTAAGGCATCAAAGTATCTCGTAACTGCCTCGCAAGCATTACATAAGAAGTCAATAAATTTATCGGAATTATCATTTACGATTTAAAAAAAAATTAAAATAAGAAAATATAAGTATAAAAATTTATAAAGAACTAAATTTTTATTTTATTATTTTACTACATTTTATTTCTGCACGATCTTAAATTTAATAAAAAAAAATCTATTATAGTAAGAATGAATAAAATGGTTTTTGGAAAGATCTATTCTTGTGGATCCTCACCTTTACTTTCATATTCTTTCTGAATACAGTTTGTAAAGAATGCTGAATTCTTTTCCACCGTATTAAAGTTCTTCCCAGTAGGTATAACATTCCAAACAATGAGAAGCAGGTCAACGTCGTTGTGATCACAAATCTATATTTAAGTTTCTCGACCTCTTCTATAATAAAAGAAGAGATTTTAATTATTAATAATGTAAGAATTATCTAAAGAGCAAAAATGATTAATATATTCAATTTATTTTCAAAACCAATTTTCGTATTAAAATTGTTATAATAATTAATATAAGAGATATAAATAAGCACATTTTGTGCAGAAAAATATATATCATTTTCCATATATTAGGAATTATTAGAAATCTCCGCGCAATTTAATGCAACAGATTGAACGTAAATAATTTAAAAGGAACTAGAGACTATTTATCAATGTGATAATCGCTTTTGTGCTCCGTAACATGTCGTTGATTTAAAAAAAAGATATGCGTAGGTATATCTAACATCCGTTCTCGTTGAAACCACGAAAGTGAAAGTTGCCAGTTATAGTCCAAAGTATATGTATATTCTCTTGTGTTAGAAAGGGAGAGTCAACATTAATATGAAACATTATAACGAATAATATGTTACAAAATGCTTAAGAACATTTTTCTCTAATTGCGGATTATATAAAGGAATAAACATAAGACAGCACTAAACTATTAAAATTTTCTGAATGTTCCATAAAGCTACTTAAAAAAAATATTTATATAACATAAATATACCTTGACTAATAATAAATGTATCTAAAAATGAATGTTCTCGTAATAAAGATAATTACGCGATTGGCAATGGTAAATTATGAATAGCAGTCTTCGCGACAATCGCGCAAGAATTACGAGCCGAGTGACGCCTGTGCGAGATTTGCGTCGTTGAAATCTCCGACTCGTCTGACTTCTCTCAAGGCGTGCGGTACTCCATGACAAAATTATGTGCATATTCTATCCGCATTTGCGCCCACTCACCTCTGAGATCATCGTACTGTCTTGATTGATCCATGCGTTGGGCATAGCGCTGATCATGAAGATAAACTGAAATCAGAGGAAACGACCAATAATTAATTCAGCATTTCGCACATTCGCACCGCGTTGTCGAGCAAACTTTCCCAAAGCGTTCTCAAGAAGTTTCAACATTAAATGTATGTTTCATTAATACTTCTTTATCGGACATTTATTTAGAAAGCGTTACGAAAAATTTTGCTATTAGCGACGCTACAAAGATTTCTCCAACTATAACTGTTGTACTATTATGCACTAAATATGCGAGAGGGAAACTTGATGTTATTGCTCACATATAATTAAAATTGAATTAATTACAGTTTTAAAAATAATAATCAAAATATAATCTAAATCACATTAATTGCTATTGCAATATTCTTATAATAATAGTGATATGTTATAATATTGCAATTTTTATTAATAAAGTTTGTTTTAACATAGAATAGTTTTAAGATAAAAAAGGCTGAACAATATTAAAAATGAAAAAATATTTATATATATGTTTTGCGAAGTTGATTTTATTGATTTGTAAAGTACCTAAGCATCTATTTTAGAAGTCACTACTTCGTCAAAACATATCCTCTATGTCTACTTCTTCCGAGTCTATTTTGAAGAATATGCATTCCATAAAATTGATTCAACTTACTAGTAATTGATCTGTCTGTCACTAACACACTTTAGTATATATTATTTAGTATATATTTAGTATATATTTAGTATATATTTAGTATTTAGTATATATTTGTCTTGAATTTGTTCTTTACTTCTTCTCATTCGAATCAATGCCTCTCAAAAAGCGTAAATTCCACGCGCCTGTATAAGACCGACGAAGTCGGTCGCGATAGCAACTCGCGGCACAAACAATTCCGACCTACGGTGCTTACGTGCTACGTGCAGCACGTGAGAGCGCGATTATGCCTTATCCCAACTGTAAATGCAAGATGACCCCATTTCAAATTGAAAAGAGTAGCAAACCCAGACCTGAGACGACGAGTTTGCGTGGATCGATTCGTGAAGGCTTAGCCGCGGTGGCAATGAATAAAATTCACAAATAACAGAAAGAATACTCTACCGTAAATTATCTAAATTGAGATATTTAATATCTCAATATCTAAATTGAGATATTTAATTATTCAGAATTATACCATCAATATAACAGATAAATTTTATTTTAATTAGATATTTAAATAATAAATTGGATTTATACAAGCCTTGTCATTATAATATTTAATAAATTGTCATAATAACATTTAAAAAATTTACGTGAACTAAAATATTATATATAATATATATAATATATGCTTTGAATTCGAATCATTAATTATGATAGCGCAATTTAAAAAAATTGATAAATTAAAATACCCTAATGTTAAATAAGCGTTAAAATTTGAAATAATCTTTCACTGTTATACAGATCCCTCGAATATCTTAAATATGAAGAGGACTGTACCTCATTTCTAATATTTCATTGGACATTTTTACGTTCATCACTCAAGACGGAGAGTCAACAAGTTCTTCCCCAACGTAGAAATTATATATAAGTATGAACCGAGTTTACCGACACATAACGTAACCGGACACCGTAACGGGGACTCTCAATGGGGAACCAGACGTGGGCCCGACAGAACTCTACACGGACAATTTCGTACGAACGCACGTCAAATCAAATCCTCCTGCCTCTCCTCTCCTCTCCTTGTCTCGCGAAGGAGGATCCTTTGATATAAAGGCAGAGAATTTCATTCTTCGCGCGTCCTAAGAAGGAGCGGAGCCGCGGTTTCTCCTACCTGTCGGAGCATGAAATACATCTCCCCTTCCCCATTGCGGAACCGACGTTGAATACCAAGCAGGTATGGAAGGGAAAAAAAAAGGATGATGAAGAGAAGGATAGGGAGGGTCCGAGGAGAAAGAAAAAGGACGGCGGAGAGGACGGAGGGTGGCAGAAAAGAAGCTAGGTGACTCATCGACCGTGTTCGCGTGTGGGAAGTCGGTAGGAACAGTCAGGTGCAAAGTCAACGGACCCGAGAACCCGGGTTTGGTTTGCTCGCTCGCTCGCTGCCGCCGCGCAGAGGTGAACGACGGCACCGTATTGCTATCCGGTTTCCCGTACGCGCCGGCTCGCGTGAAAACGAGAAACCGGAACGATAGGGCGATGCACCGCGATATGTGACAGGCACCGGATGAAAGGCGATTGATCTATAAATTCAAGTTCGCAAAATGCGAGTTGAACTATAAAACTATAAAACGTTAATTTTTCTAACAACTCCGAGTTTCAAACACTCTCATACTCGATTGTGTAAATTTCAGTATTTTTATTATAAACGTTTTTTCAAACAAAAGCTAATTGTAAAAGAATTATTTTACATATAATTTCATATTTAAAATGGACCTTACACGATTGACACGATGGTATCGCGCAATGAATTTAATGATGATTTTAAACGATAATGTTTTAGTAATAAAAAAATTAATTATATTTTTATATGATAATGATGACATATGATAATTTTTCCTTACATGGAAATTTGCTTATTACTCACATTGACAATCTTTTGTACACTCCACTGGCTGATAATTGTGGCTCGAGACGTTACACGCGATTGCACAGGGTCTACAATGCTGATCGAAAGGACTGCAGTACTCCGAGATGTTGCAAAACTTCTCGCCGCATTTGGTACCTCGAGGATCGAGGTCGGCCAAGACTTCAATCAGTAAGCCAGCGGATAGAGCGATAATAGTTGTCACTATCAATGTCATGCTGTTTACTGTCATCTCCAGGAACACTCAATTGAAGCAATACTGAGTCCACGACGTGGATTTTGTTGAATTCGCCAACCGGTTTGGCGCTCTTCCTTCTCCTAATCGTCTTTTTCGTCTTCTTCTTTCTCCTTCTTTACCTCGAATTACGGATCTAGGACACAACTCTCTCGCGATCCACAGTTGACGCTCATGACGATCCTTAAGGGCACTCGAAAAGTATACCTCGAAGAGGCTTCATGCTCGTGGCGCTAAAAAGATTGAAAAGAGACTTCTATTACATACCTGATAAATTACATACCTTATAAATATTATTTTCTCTAGATTTTATATTTACAATAAAAAACTAGGAACTTATTGGTATCTTGATGTCTAAAAAAATCGGCCAAAGAAGTTATTAAACGATACAATTATAAATTCTGTTTTAATATCAAAGAGATAGACTTTGCGACAATTTTATTGTATTTTGAACGATAATACATATATTTTTTAAATCCTGGTAAAGACACGACAATAAGCAAAGAAAAACATAACATAGTTACGAATTCATAGCTTCACTAATTTTAACTGCAACTTTGAATAATATACGATCCAATTGGTAAATAAAAATTTGGTAAATAAAAGTTCTTATGTCCTTTTTTTCATTTTAAAAATTATTGTTAATACTAAAATAATTTTTTAGTAATCTCTACGAAAGAAGTCTAATTTATTCTCTAATTTATAAATCGTGCTTAGTATGCAAATGAAAAATGTATAGATATCTATGGGGTTTCGAAGAAGTCGAAGAAGAAAATGAATACGAAAATTTGAAGGTAAATATAATTTGAACGAGTTTATTTAAGTGATTCGATCGGTTGCACCTCGAAATGCGATTTTTTACAAATTTGACATGACATGATATGATGATTGTCTACAATTTGTCCACATTTACATAAATAATCATTTTTTGTCCATCTTGCAAAAAACATTTCAGCATCAGCACCCCTAAGTGCATTTTTTTTACATTATATACGAATTCCGATTGTCCATTATTTGTCCATATTTGTTCATAAATAAATTTCGACAATCGTGAACAATCAAATGCCATATCAATTTTGTAAAAATGCCAACTTGATAGACTTTTCGATCACAGAGGACTTTTGAATAGGGAAATGTATTTTATTCCATTGGTTACGTCCGATTGCGTCGCGATGCCGGGAGATGCGTCAGTGCCTGCGAAGTGACACGCATCACCTGTACACTTCAAACACCTGTGTTAGCGCATACATGAGCGCGGCAGGATGCATCAAAATGGCCTCCGGTGTCGCGCAACAGCGGAGATACTTTCGCCTACCCACTGACGACCTCGTTTTATTGTCACATCGCGGAGTATATTTTGTAAATATACTTGATGTCTGTCGTTCTTGACAGTGCTTTATATTTTTTCGATTGCGTGACGTTTGCGTAGGCGACGGGATATTTTTTTGAGCCAATAAATTTTCAAACGTAATAAATCAAGATAGCATTATTGAAATTTGCAAGAAACAAGCAGATTTATAAATCTAAAAGATTCTGGTGACTGAATGAATGTATTTAAATAAACTGACCAGATGATAATGAGACAGATAAAAATTGGCTTGCTTGTAGGAAATGTAATCTGTAGTTATTTTCGAAATAAGATATAATGAGAGACTAATATTCTCAGGGCCGCGTCGTATCGCATTTGTGACTCACTCCTCGTATCAACCAACGAGGTAAACGTTTGTTTCGTTTTCTACGTAACTTCGTGGCAAAGGAAAATTGCTCTCCAGCGACTAGCTGTCGATCAAAACCGGCAAGACCGAATTATTCCGATCAATTAAAATAGTCTATCGCAATTTTTGCTGTGTTTTTATGCCCATTTATGCTCATTCTGTTAAAAATCTAAGAGAATTAATCAATATTTACTTCTTAATTAAATCAAATATCTAAAATCTTAATTATAAGAATCCTATAAGAATAAATCTTAATTATAAATAATCTTAATTAAATATTCAATTTAAGATCAATTATGTCAGATCAGTGCTCATTGTGATTTAGGATTATTTTTTTTAATTCTTGCTTTTTTAATTCACGCTTATATTTTAATTGTAAAAGTCAAAAAAATAAATATCAACATGAAAAAAATAATGTCACGGCTTATAATGTCATAATGTCACAATGTTTAATCATTGCAACACAGCGATGCGTCAAGTTGTTATGATATTCTCAGCCGTTTCGGAAGATGCACGATTATACGTGCCTTTCTTCACGTTTCGTCAATGTTATTACGGCATATCGCGTGTCTTTAAAGCGCAATCAGTTATCGGACATTATATGTTTCCCGAAGAGCATAACTTCACTTGTGATTACGCGGATACACATTATAACACGAATGCTCGTTGCAATTCACTACGTGAGATCAGCGAGTACTATAGTACATCTGGTACCGAATGCACACAATATATGTCGACGCACAATGCTTTAGGGTGTTGCCCGGTGTTGTAACAAATGGAAATCGAATGCAAACACATGGTACAACCTACTCGAATAGTCGTACGAAATAAAGCGACAACAAACTGTGTAAAATGCAGAATTACGTTATAACAGACTTGAAACTTATATTATTTATATCCGTATTTTGTACAAGATACGTATGTATTTATAAAAAAATGTCTCAAATTTTGAAAGTATAATTTCTACGTAAAATGATTTCGAGTAATATCAAATTTGAATTTGAAAAAATAAATTTTCAAGAAGTCAATTTAATATTATTTAAATATTTTTAGAAAAGAGAAAAAGCTTATTTATCGGTATTTTTGTGATATTTATCAAATATATCAATATTTATATGTCGATATTATCAAGAAATAAATTGCAAATTATAAATAGAAAAGAATTTGTGCTACAGCAAACATTATCTTATTATGATTAAATAAATATTTCGATTTTTGCGATATATATTATATTCTAATATAGCTATTAAGTAAAATAAATAATATAAAATAACACGCATTAATATGAAGCTTATAATAATTTTGTGGTAGAAAACATATTTAGGAAAGTGTGCGTTGAAGAAATTTGGACAAAATTTTACACAAGAAAACTTTTTAAAGCTTATATAATTAATTTTGAATAAAAAAATTTCTCATGTCTTTCAAATTGATCAAAATTTCATAAAAAATATACACACTATATTAAAAAATTATATTAAATACAAATTGACTTCTGTAAATTTTTTCCTCGAAAATCTGACTTGTTAATAATCAATAGTTATTTAAAGTTCTAAAACGATCGTACCAATAGAATTTCAATGACAATGTCTTTAAAATAAGAGTTTCTCTACGTTGCATGTCGTTCAACATTGTTTTAGAATGTCTATTCATTACATTCCGACACGTTTGTAGACAAGCTCACAGGTTCATTAAGCAGCATCTCGATATTACTGTTTTTTATCTAGATAACGGAAAGCGTCGCTAACTGCGTCGCGCTCGAACTCCACATCGACCGACGTTCGCCATGGAAAGTCCGAGTAGAAGTCAGAGGTAAGTGGTGGACGTGCACGGTCGGGACACAGGAATGTTGCCTGACTGGTTCACGAGGAGGCTTTTACGCATGGCGAACGTTACAAACACATCGTCGATACTCGCGCAGAAACCTCGACTACGATCGAAGGTATGAATCACGAATCAAAGTTGTCCGAGTCTTTCGGATATTAACTAGCGCGATATGAACTGATTATTTGATTAACAGAGGCTATAACTGAGGAGTTAAATGCGGCAACAGTATAAGATTTATGCTATATTGTTGCAAAAATTTTTATTTCGAAATCTTTAAATATTGGAATCACTTCTTGTATGGCAAACTTAAATATTATGACTTACAGCAAAATTAAAATTCTTTTTTTTTTTCTTTGTTTCTTTCTATCTTTATTTTAGTTAGATTTTAAAGTTTAAACTCATTTTTATCAGTTCAGGTATTTTTCAAATTTATATGTTATTACGTCCGATTCATGAATTAATAATTTTTAACTCAAAATAAATTTTTCAACTGAATTCTAAGTTGAAAATAATTTTCTCAATTTAAGAATTCAAGTACTAATAGATTTTGAATTGCAAATAAAATTGATGTGACAATTAAATAAAGAGATCTTAAATTGTCTTCAAAATAAAAATTTTATAAGTTTAATTTTACAGTAGCGATGGATCAAAACATGCGATCTAAAGATATCATCGGGCAAGTGAGTGCTTCCTGTAATCTAACAAATAGCAATACGTAACTATCGCCTCGACACACGGCTATTTTAATTAGAGGCTGACTCATACCATCGCACGTACTTGGTATCGCTTATTCTTGTAACATCTTTTACTCATTGATAACGCCGTGCACAACACACAGCCTTGTCACGTTTACGTCAGAATGAATTGTCGCGAGAAACCGCGTCACACGCGCGATCATCTTCCTTATGACGAAACATTGTAAGTGCTGCGGTAGCACTCTCGGAAGAAACTGCGTTCGCGATGCAATCACGATTCCGCGTTTTCTAATCTCGCGTAACCGACAAATTAGGACGAACGCTCGACGAGCAACCTATAATTAGTTACTAATTAATTAACCGCTCTCATTATGTCGTCGTCTAATGTTCAGCTGCTTCAGAGATTTTCCACACTGATTACGATTGCAACGGTGTAACGTCGCGCTAGATTGATTCGTCCTTGCACGAGCGAGTAGAGTTGTAATGCATATTTAACGAGTTTTCAGAAAACATTGACTGATACCGGAAATATGTTATAATTTGACTTATTTAAAGTATACTACATGAACGATGAACGACATGGATCCCTGAACTATAAAAAAATATTGGAAAAAAGACAAAATCGAAGAATCCTTTGGCCGTTTCGAGTCGATAGTTCTCTTAAAGAAATTTCAATTCGATGTAATAATCTTTTCGTAATTTATTTGTAACCAAGTACAAAATTGAAATTTTATTGAACTGAAATCTTAAAATCTCAAAAACTTGAAATAAAAATTAGAATTTTATTATTTTATTTTATGTTATTTAGGATTGATCTATTTTTATAACAGCAGAATATCTTTATTTTCGATAATTAACAACTTTTACTTTTATTAAACAGCGAGGGAACACTGGCTTCAAGTTAAGCAGAATATCATTTAGGTGAGTTTTTTAGTAACTTTCCTCGTACATCGTGTAAGTTCTAGCATATGGTACCGGTGTTTCCAAGCAGCGAGGATCAATAATTACATATATAGAAGCAGTGGATCGATATCGCACGAATAAATCGTGAAATTATCTCGTTGCACGTCAAGCCTATCCTTATTTACGCAACTATGTGATCGTTAAAGTCTCCGCGGGTCCTCCTCGCAACATTGTCCAACTGCTCGTACGAAACATATTCCGCATGCTTTCGATAATGCGCACTTCGCTTCTATACGTCGATCGGCTCTAATTCGATTCGAGCAGCTCGGTAACCGGATTCTCGCGCATCTAATGACAACGATAAGCTCGACAGCAGTCGCGGGCATTATTCTCTCGATGGTAACGATATTTGCGATCGAATATGCGTAAATTAAAAGCATTCATACATATATACATGTATATCGAAAAAATATTAAAGAAAAACGTTTAAGGAATCCTAAACCATTAAAACATTGTTCAGACGTTTTTATCGCATTACAGACATTATCGTAGTTCAGGGAGAAAAAAGAAAAGATTTAATTTAGTTTCAAAGATAAATTATGAAAATGTCTCTCGCATTAACTATGAATGATATTTGAGCAGCATTTAACCAATTTTATGATGATTAGGGAGAGACAAATTGGGCCAAACTCTGCCAAGTCTTTACACAATTTTGCAATTACAATTAGCCGCACGTTAGACAATAGATCACTTACCGAGGTCATCCGTGAAGCGCAGTCCTTCGTGCGCGTCCCGGATGTACGCACGCACCCACGCACCCACGCGCGATCACACGCTACACAACCCCGACGTCCTCGAATTCCCGCCTCGCGAACAACTTGTAGATAACGTACGTCATATTCGTTTCGCACGCGAACGCGCGCACTATCGACGGCCCTCCGCGCTTGACTGTCGATCGCGAGAACGCCAAACCGAACCGAGTCGGCGGCGAGTTCCCTCAGGTTTCCGAGACTCCCACCTCTTCGAGGAGTCACTTCGTCCCCTCCAACCGGCGCACCTGTCTCCCTGCCCTCGCGTTCACCTATTCCACCACTTCCCCCTGCGTTTNGTCCGCCTTTTTTTTCCTCTCTCTCTCTTACCTGCCATTTACCTGTTGCCAGCTTGCGCGCGCACTCGCAATCCGCGGATCGACTGCCATCGGAGATTTTCACAGCCCGACGTTGCTAGCACGTGTTGACGTGTCAAGTAGGCGAGCACGTGACTCTGACCGCGTAGGATGCGGACGCATCCTCCGAAGACCGAAAGCTGACAGAAATCTGTCTTTTTACAATGTATGTAATGTCTCTCCCTTTTAAAAAAGGATTTATAAATCTATTTTTGCAATGTAAAAGGATGCATTTTTTAAAAATGTATAAAAACGTTTAATATAAAGATATGTTTCTTATATACTTTTCACTGACAATGAGATAACTGTGGAACCTTCTTTCACATTATTTGCCTAGAATTACCTTCTATTACAAGAATATTGAATATCGAATATTGAACTAACAATGGTAGTATATACGAGATAAATGTAATATTTGTTATCGATAAAATGTGCTCACTTGTAATGTGAAGCGAGATAACGACGGAAAGACAGTTATGCAAATAGATATTGGGACAGTAAAGCGTATTTCGCACGAGTAGTGGGATGACGACATACATATTTATTGCGTATTAAATGTTCATACAAAGATATAACAATGACTCTCGCGTATTCGCGGCGCTACAGGTGCTAACATTATTATTGCGGGTTAATATTGTTGTTCCGGAGGAAACGAATTATTGCGCACAAGAAGGTTGATTGAGGGGTCGATTTGTCAGGTGGGAGGTCGATATGTCGAGCCATTTTTGGTGCTGTCGTTTTCTGCTTATATGGAACGGATGCTGTGAGCCGTCGGGAATTCCTTAAAACGATTTCGGAAGGCGAGTCGCTCGCGGGCGTCGCTCGTTGACTCTCTACTTCGTTGGAGCTTCGATATTAGCGTTGCTTCAGAAGATCACGATGCTTATTCGAATTATCGCGCGTTGCACGACAATGTGCGTGAAGGCGCTACTAAAGGACAAAAAGACGAATCCTGAAAGAGATCTTGAAACCTCATGACACCCCTGGTTGATTATACTGCTCATTGACCATAGATACCCGCCGATTATCACATTAACGTTGGTCCCCCATAATCATTGAAGATATACCCAGCGCGATTGTGCCCATTTGTTGAAAATTGTTGCGTTTTGGATCTTGCTCATTGTATCGCTATTGATTCGAAGCGCAACCGAATGATCGTCAGAATATTTCGATGAATCGTGGGTACCAGGGTTACTTCCGGAGAGATCTCTTTCAACCAGGGACGTATCTGATGTGGACGACAGTAATTCACGGGAATCAATTGTGAATGATGAGGAGATGATTCGAGATGAACAGAGATGAATCCGGTCGTCCGCGAACGGATCCTTTTGCGGAGATCTCCGATCGCGTCCGCGTCGCTTTCTCTAATAAGAATGAAAATCTCTACGATAATCGGAGACCTCGAAAGGACCTCAGTCCGATAATTTGTGCGTTTTGCTTTTGATCGTTTGTGATTTCTAACACAGTAATTGTCGTGAACACCCTGTATAAAGTATTCCCTGCTACTCCCGGTCGTTTTTCTGCTTGCTACTGAAAACACGATGCAGATTGTTTTTTTTCTCTTGCTCTTTTACGGTTTTGGCGTACTGTTGATATCGATTGACACCTGTTCTGTTCGTGGGGAAACTTGATGAGCTCCGTTGGGCGCATCCGACGCACCGTATCTACGCACGCAAACCACGCACACGACACACCCTCTTCTTCGTTCAATCCGCTCTACCTCGAGCGAGTTCATTCCGGCTGAAACGTTCCGATCGGGGATACACCACGGTTGACCCCGTTTTCAGCCCACGAGCGCATACTCGTTGACCGCAGGTACCGGAAATTGTCGTATGGTACCTGCCGTCATTGAGGATGCACTCGGCGATTGTCGATTGATGGAACATTAGTCCCTTTGGTAATCTAGCACGAGCCGTTGGGTAGAATAATAATATAACTCGGTAACAATGAATCATAAATTTTTACGGAACATAACATCTATCTTTACGTTTTGCGTGTATTTTAATATCTCTATAACTGCGTATTATTATTATTATTTTTTAATATCCGATCATTCTCTGGCATGAAATTTTGGATTTAAAAAATCGAGGAAACGATGGGCAAATGTATCATTTTCAATTTGTCATGCCCGATGGCTCATACGTCGCAAATGACTATTGGATTATTTCCTCAGTAATTATGAGCAGCAAGGGCACTTTCGCGCAATTTTCCAACCAAAGCAATCATCTCACATATACACACTCTCTTTCTCTCTCTCTCTCTCTCTCGTTCCGAAGCGCATTCGCGACACGCGTTCACCGCGAATCGAGCGGGTGCCAGATCACGATTAATCATTATTACTATTACTATTACGATTGCAGTCCGTAATTAGTGAACGGGGAGCGCATGGTTGCACAATCAACATATCGTGATCGGAAAGGCTTTTCACATTCCGTTCCCCAATAATTAACAGATTTATTTTCATTGCGAGATTGTTCTACTAATGCTGTCGATACGAACCGGATAGTTTCTATAACTCGAATAATTCGAGCTCGATCGCGAAATTAAAGTCCAAAATAAAAGTTCGCGAAAAATTCTCTTCACTTTGAATCACTCGTATCATGAATTTTAATCCAGAAAAAAGATCGATAACTTGACTCTTAACTCTAAATTCGTTAAAGTTAAAAAAAAAAACAATTTTGAATCGATAAAGAAATATATATAAAAAAATTATTTTCAGTGTTTGAAATTAAATAATTAATAAACTATAATATCGTCTTTTATTAGAATAGAAAAATAAAAATTACCGATGTCTCGTTCTCCACTCGAGATTCATTGTGGACAGATAGGTAATATAATCGGTGATATAATCATCGTATTACACACATATGTTTTACGAATTAAGCTGCCTTTGCGTGTTGCAGATTGCGCGAGGATGCAACAGCAAAAAGCCTGGCCGGAACTTGTACGTTTACTGTTTATCCTTGCGAGCGAACTAGCGGCTGCGACTAACATATTCGTTCGGACCTTCGTGTCGCTCGTTCGCTTATAGACTCGAATTTTTCGCCTGTGTGTCGCTTGTGTACAATCGAACTCGTGCGATTGATTCAACAGTTTGAGGAACGATCCGACGAGATCGGGCTCTGCGTCGGAATATATCGCTTGCCAGAGTGACAATGTGAGTTTCATCAACGTCTGCGGGTGATTCGATCGCATACGCAAGCACGAGTGTTGGTTCCTTGCGACAACGCACTTCAAGTTATGGCCATAGCTTTCACGAAGACGAAAGGTGAAACGATTTTTCGAAGACGGATACGGGTGAAATAATTATTAAGTTAGACATATTTAGCAATAGTAACACTTAGTAATGAAATAAACAAAGCGCCGGAATAACGGAATTCAACACATCAACAAAACACACTCTAGTCCGGGGATAGAAATAAAAACACAATTGTAAACGTTCCGTTACCTGATCATTTATTGTTCTTAACAGACGTCGATGAAATTCGCACAGGACTAATTTGCGTTCTCTTACTTAGATTCAGTCTTCATAGACCACTGCGTTTGCCGTATTAATTCGTGACTACATTAATACAAAATATATTTTATTATAATTTATGTAGTTAATTAATAATAATAATATTTATAGCTTCTTTTACGCTGGTGGCCACGAAGAACCCGGCGTCTGTCTCGTTTTCCGTTCGGTTTTTCGAATTATAAGGTGAAACAGGAGAAAGTGGAACACCGCGGTGTCGGCCTGAAGAATCAAGATTGATTAACCGCTATCAAAGTTGATTTTCAAACAGCCGACGGGCCACGGGGAGACGGAATGGTAAGGACAGGGAACCTCGGGGGAGGAGGCGCGGGATTTTGGCCTAAATAGACATATTTACACGAAAGGCCGAAAGGACAATTTCTTTTTTTCGCGCAATAAGCGTATTCCGAGAGGTAATTTCGTTGACTTCAACTTTAACTTGAACTTGAATTTCGTGAGAAATGGGAGAACTTTTACGCAAACGGATCGGGGATGAACGCCGCGTTTGCGGACCACCCTTCCTACAGAAGATTGTTTTTTTTCATACCCATTTACGAAGAATTTGTTATCCTAATATTTAGTTCTATAAAGCGCTACTATATTCTAAATTTAATGCAATTTGTGTGTCTGTGTTTCGTATACGTGTAGGTATGTGTGTTTTCATTTGTGTCATCTGTTGTAACGTGTTATATATCTGTGTGTAAGATCTGCACTTCTTCGAATTAAAAAATTACCACTTCAAGACATGACGCGTAGGCGCTACGTTCGACATTAAATAAATATATAATCAATGAAAAAATATATCATTAAAAAGTAGGTACAAATATGGGGCAGGGGGTTTGGTATTGTTCTTTCGACGAATCATAATACATTGCGTAAATAATTTCTCTCGCGTCCGTACCCTGCACACTCCACCAGCTCCCGCCAATCCACCTTTATCATCTTATATAACTTTTGCATTATTATTCAAAAAACATTACGTTAAAAACTTCCATATTATAAATCTAGAATGCACGACAACGTTCGCACTCGGTGATGCTACACCCACGAACTTCGCTCTATCGACTTTTTCCGATCGATAGTATATAATTATATATCCCGAATATAAAATTAAATTGTATAATTTAGAACATGCATATACATATTATGTATATATATCTGTTTTGTATTTAAATATACTTCTTTCTTTTTGTTTTACCACATGACCAACTATGTCCTTGCAACTTCTTTCTTGTTCACCTTCTTGTATATGTTACATACATTTCTTCTTCTTCTGAAATCTTTCTCACTCACTCTCTCTTGTTTCTCTTATTTCAATGTTACGCGTTCCTAGCACATTTTTTTATAATTATAATTGAACCTTATTTTCCGAATTCGTATTAACCAACAAATGCCTCACGTAACTGAAATATCTGTAAAATATGAGATCATGTCTGCCAAGGGACACGCTTTCAACTTTTCGGCGCGCGTTACAATACCAGAATCCGCGAGCGTGTTCCTCGGCCCTCGACGTAGGCGCGCGTCAAGGATCCTTATACTAATTGTATTGTATTTCTTAGATTCATTAATGTAATGGGCTCTTCGTACCGCTGCGAAAATTCGCGTTTCTGAGCCGCGATAAAAATTTTGCAAACAAAACGCGAGACACCCTCGACATTTCTATGCTTCGTTTCCGTTGCTCCTATCCTGTCGACAAAGTTGTCTCGCTTAATTTTGAACTTCTTGGACTCGAAAATAATCGTCAATCTCGATATTATCACTTCCAAGTGATTCTGCTTGACACAGTCTTACAGCTAATGAACGGAACACGCGGACGCTTCATGCACTCTTTCTCTTTCTCCCTCGATTTGGTCGATTCTCTCTCGTCATTTGAATCCGTCGTCGTTGTTGTTGTTGTTGTCATCGTCGTCGTCATCGTCAGGCAACAAAGTCGTGTGGTAGCTAATCGCGCGGTTGACTCTGTCGCGCATTCTCTTCGGAGAAACGACTAAACAGAAGAGACGTTCGATACGCGCGACGCGCGCTAGAAAGGAAAACAAGAAAGTAAAAGGGATGAGGGGGGAAGGGGGGAGACCACGCGACAATTCCTTCCTTTTTTCATATACATATACACAACACTCATGCATACTCAGACGCACACACCCAAGCAGAAAAGCCAAATTTTGTATTTGTATTGCTGGTTCACTACGATATAGTTAACAACTATATCGTACTTCGCTTCTATTTTGTCTACTCACTATCTCTCTCTTCCTCTATCTCTCTTTCTCTCTCGCAGGCATACGATGATACCAACAAGCATCACCACACGCATACACGCGCGCGCAATTGCGCTTTTCCTTTCTTCTCACGGAATAACTTCGCGAACGACGCTGTCGCCGTGATTAGCAATCTAGTCGTACGCGCCATGCCTGCACGAACGTGAACATGAAGGAAAATGGAAAGAAAAAAAAAGGAAAAAAAGAAACAAATATGTGATGCCTCTTTGATCGTCTAGACGTGTGTGATCGCTGAGACTCTTAGGTGAGAGAGAAATGAAGAGAGGCGAGGGTATCCGGAAAGGTCTAGACGACAAGATGGATCCTTACACGACGACTCTTTAACACAGAACAATTAAAAAACATCGAAGAGGTCTCGTTTCCGCGCAAGGATCGCTGTCAGTGTCGTGCCACGCTGGAGATCACTCGCGTTAGCGGAATAACAGAACAAAAAAACGTACACAGTCGAAAAAAACGACGAATTTCTTTTCGTACGACTGCGATCCTGCGGTTCCTTCCCCGCGGCGGTTGCATCTTTCCTCATAATTGCGTGCCTCGCGCCCAAAAATTGGTCGTTCTGTTGCACGGGTCAGTCGACCCAGTGACGTCACACACACGCACACACATGCACGCACACACGCATTCTCTCTTTCTTTCTGCGTTATTAGAACGAGTCGCGATCCGGGGATGACTCAACGATGGATGATGCTCAAGCCGTGCCGCTTCTTCTCTTTCGCTCTCGTCGTTCTATTTCTCTTCTTCTTGCTTTCTCTCTCTCACTAACGAAACAACCATATGTCTTCGCGTCCACTTGAACATCATCCCGCTGGTTTTGCTGCCGCCGTTGCCGATCGCGCTACAAATCCCATTTGTTG
Organism: Tetramorium alpestre; assembly: GCA_021460005.1. Lineage (NCBI taxonomy): Eukaryota > Metazoa > Arthropoda > Insecta > Hymenoptera > Formicidae > Tetramorium > Tetramorium alpestre. The sequence continues at coordinate 1,329,581 of JAJVSH010000003.1, read as the reverse complement.
TAACTGCAGAAACACAGGTTCCAGCAACCCGTTCGTGTCGCGCGGACGTCGCCGCGGTTTCCGTTGCCGCCGCCGCCGTTGTTCCCCAAACGATTGTTGTTGCTGTTGTTACGGTGCACCATCACGATGTTGTCGGTGATGGTGGCGGGCACGAGGGGCCCATTGGTAGTGGTGCAAACGGTAAGCAGGCGATCGCCGTCGACAACACCAGCGAGTCGCCGACTGTCCTATACTCAAATGCTGCTCGGATTGCCGCTTGGTTCGGCGGCCCTGTCAATGCTGTTGATCCGCTGGCTGCTGCTCTCGGGCGGTGACGGCGACGCCCCGCCGTCCTCTGGCTTGTGCAGCGGTGGTTTCACCCCGTTTTGCACGTAGTGAGTTAGCCGGGTAGGCAACGAGCCCGAGTTCAGCTGATAAAACTCGACCAGCTGCAGCAGATCGTAGAACTTGGTCGTCCCCTTGTCGAGGGTGTATAGCCAGCAGTTGCGACGCTCATCAAAGATCTGCAAGAAACACAATTCAGATATAAAATTAATATTGTATATAAATATAATATCAAGCATGCGCGCGTGTAATATAAAATATTCGAAAGATATTACGAAGTTGCCCGAAAATTCTTAGATCGAATAGAATAATTTACAACACGAAAAAAACGCTGCGTGCTTCTTCAGACGACGAGAATATAGAATGACTGAACGATTAAAAATAGCTGGAAAAATCTGTTATCGAATCTCTATAAAATGCAACCAATGGGAATTGATTTATTGCATTAAATACGTCTGATACTGAAATAAAAACGGAATTTTTAATATCGATTTATCCAACGGAATTAATTCGAACGATAAAAGATTATAATCTTTTTTTTTTTTTAAGGAACCTGTGTTAGCAATTCGCTCGCGACGGCTTTGGCTTTAAAGTAAACGACCGGAGAAAACTTTTTCACGTTTAATCTCCGCGAAGTTAATTCGACCGCAAAAAAGATTCTCGACTTGTCGCTAATTACCGATCAGACGCGGATACTTACGGGCTGGATTTGCGCGTGAAAGACCTTGTCGTTGTACTTATAGGTCAGCACGAAGGCCCCAGGATTGCTCTTGCTCTCTCTGACCAGAAACACGCTAAAAGTACACAAAACAGGATATTTGAAAATTCTGAAAAATACTGACATTTAGTTATTATAGCGATTAAGCTTGAGTCAATTTATTTTCGATTTATTTTCTAACTGCTAAAATTAATTGCTCAGTCAAATCGAAGTCAATTAGAAATCTGTAATAACAGTTTGATGCGATCCAAATAAATAATCTCTATTGATTAACATATATATATATATATATAATAACGGTGAGATGTCTCTCTCGGTATATTCATTAAAGAATTTACATTGCTTGGCAGGCATGTACTATCTCTTACCGTAACTTTCAAGTTTTCTAGGAACATTCAAATGATACGTATACTAGAGACCGGGTAAGAAAAAGGGTTAAGAGCTGTTGAGACAGATATCTACAGGACTAGTCGGGAGATTCAAAAGAGATAGGCTGTGCTTTTTGCAGCATGCAGAGACCAGCACGCTGCACCGGGTGCTAGATGTTTGATACCGGGGAGGACGGCGAGACTACGGCTCGTCCAGGCGTATCACAGTATAAATTAGTATAGTCGTAAAAGGCAGCGGGACGAGTGGAGTGGTTTGAAAAAACGGCAGAGGCGAGGGGCGAAGATGGAGGTCAGGGGGATGTAACGACGAGGACAAGACTGACCGGTCGGTCACGAGGCAGATCGGTTGCAGCGAGAAAGGAGGAGAGAGAGAGAAAGAGAGAGAGAGAGACTCGCGTCGTAAACGTCGTAAAACGACGGCGATCGTAACACGGCCACGCGATCGTAAAACTCTGACAATGTGTGGAAGAAGCGGTTCTCGCTTCCTTCCTGGCACTCTCGCATTGAGAAATCCCGTTGCCGCTGTCGCCGAAGAGAGGTCCTTCTCGCGTTAAAATATCATCAAGCATATGCCCATTGCTCTCTTCGATAAATATTTGATACTACACGATGCGGTCGTTAACAAATATTACGCAGCACAACGGCGATACGTGCACAGGAAATTCATTGTCACTCGCGCAATTTTGTACGAAGCGATTTGTTATTTCATAAATTGGAAGAAAGGTTCCTTGTACAAACTATTTTGATAACTAATCCTAATAAACATCCAAAAAAATCTGTATAAAGTAAAAAAATCCGTTTTATTTTTATTATATCCTGTTTTATTTTTTTATTAACAGCAAGAATGCTGTTGTTTCCCTCGAGAACAAAAAATCTCAAGTTTCAGCCGTCAGATTAGCATTTCCTTGAAACGATGTGTCATGATTTACTATCTATTGTAAGACTGCATTCTTGGAAAAAAAAAATCTGAGAACTACATTGCGAGGTCGCATTCGAGTGACCCATTTTTTAGTATCTCGCCCAGATTATTCATGTGTAGTGATGATAACGTTTGCTAATGTCTGGTATCATCTCTCATCAACCCCGATGCTCGTCCAATGGAATATTCATGCGAGTGAATATTCCACGTCCGCCAGGCAAGCAGATAACACACCGGCGGTGGTGACTCGTAGCCCCGGCTACGGAACGGTAATGTCCAAGAACTATCCCGAGTTAGAGGATAACGATGTTACGGCTCCCATATAGTACAAAGGAGCCCGACATCCGTCGCTGGGGTATGTCCTCTCTATCTCACGAGCCGGCCGAGCTAACTCGCAACATCGAGAGAGAGATAAATGGCGATTAGTAGACAATGCCCGGGGCGGAATCGATTAGAAGGTTTTTCGCATCCAACGACGACGACGATGATGACGACGATGATCGTGACACGAGACAACGGGAACTCACGAAGAAGAGTGAAGAAACTCGCGAGTGCGAGGTAGGAAGACACACAAGGCGGGACTCTCACCGCTTCTCCCACTTCTCTTTTTTCGCTATTGTCGAGATGAAGAGAGAGAGGACGAGGAAGAGAATACGCCGCGAAGGCGGCGAGGCGGGTGTACGATCGAGATTATGCAAATTTATGCAAGGGCCCCCTGAACGAACGTAAAACCCGGAGACAACTACGTGATCTCCGAGCACTCAATTACCCGGGGCTAAGCGCGACGAGATAGATGGAGAGAGTCGTTAATTAACCATTTATCCGCGATTCCTGGCGCTAGTACGACGAATAAAAGATGAGATCGAGGAGCAAGGGAAGAGATAAGAGGAGAGGACGAGCGACAAACCGGAATATCGGCAAAGTGCTGCCGCTCACTCGGGTCGTGACCGCTCGTGAGAGGAGGTCACCGATGGATGATCGACGTACCGGAGACGTGGACTCGATCGCTGGACAGAATGTATATACTCGTTAGGCAAGCGATCGGAGAACATGGGAAAGGAACACGATACGCAAGCCGTTCAAATCATTAGCGTGCGTCAACGCAAATTATTTACTTGGGCTCGTAGAGTTTTAGAAATGTCCCTCTTCTCTTTTCTCTATTTCCTGTAGCGTTACACCTGGAATCTATCCTGTTCTCATCAACCGGTAAAGATTATCACGCATCTATAATTCCGCCCCGTCGAATATGTAACGCACTCCGGGGAGCAATGCCCCGTCTCGAGAGTCCCTACGTGAATATAATGAAATCTGATTTAAGATATTAATAATTTTCTAACGTTTCAAGGGCGTGTCCACACGTGTAACGCTCGCTGAGATTACCGGGTCAATACGGGTTAAATGCGAGGGTCAATATGGTACGCGGTGACGGATTCGACCCAAGACAAAGCGGTATAGTTAGAAGCAGTGAGGCAAAGAAAAAATTAATAATTAATAAAAATAAAAAATAAAAAGGAAAGCGGCAAAGGAGGCGAAAAATTTATTTTCTGAGAATGACTCTATCTAAAATTCTAAAATATAATAAACAATATAGACAAAAAAAAACATTTTACGTAACAAAGCACTACGTTTGATGAACTTCACTTTTGCAGATGTTTCTTTTTTCTCATGTTTCTGCATGTGCATAATTTATTATTTATACATAGTATAATTCTTATATATTTTTTGATATTTTCGAAATAATAGAAAAAAGTATTAGCGTTATTATTAGATTATTTTGGCGAAGCATTATCTCGCGTAAGAAAATATAGTCGATAATCAAGTATCACTATTAAAATTCAAACACGTGGACAGCCGCGAGCGAATTAGCAAATAATAAGATACTAAAATAACAAAGAGAGAGACAAGCAAAGGAGAGGTGGGCGAAAGAAACAAAGTATGCTCGATAGGAATTCATCGTGATTTACGGTCGCTCGTAATAATCGCGAGGATTACGCAAGCGCCAGCCAGGCGTGTCGCTCGTGCCAGCAGCTTCGAGGTCGTAACTCTCAACCGGTTTGAGGCGGACCCTCTCCCGCCCGGATGATGACGGTTATCGTCGCCAGCATCGACGCGATCGGGATTTTCGGGCAGCATCATTACGATAACGATGCCGCTGTTGCAATCAGCAACGACGCGTTATCAATTATATGCGCGAGAGCGAGCAGGCAAACGAAAAGCGATTAAAGTAACTCCAAAAATGCACCAATGAAGAAATTACGATTGAAGATTCAAGCTTAATTCTTTATAAGATATCTGATACGTAATTAAGTCGCGATCATAATTTTCATACTAATTTAAAAGTCTTGTCGGTATAATAAAAGTTCGATTAAATTCCATATACCTTTTAATTTCTTAAATTTTACTTTTATTAAAAAATTTAATTTCATATAAATCAATTTTTCTCAAATATATGTATATATGTATATGTATATATAATAAAGTATAAGCAGAATTCTTTCTCAGGCTTTTAATTATACATAACTTTGAGTTATATCTCGGCAACTTTCACAGACTAGAATAAAACTTTGCGATCTATATTTAATTCGCTTCGAAATTTAAATCGCACTTTTCGCGAAATTGACTTCAGAAGTTGATTAATTGACAAGATTGAACTTACCCGTCGACGCTGCCGTGATCCCTTATAATAGCTGCCGCAACATCCCTTTTGAGACCGCCGTGAAACCAAGGTTGAAGAACATGTATACCGGCATCGAGACCGTGCAGCCTCATCATGGCGCATCCCGGTGGTGTTCGCGAAAACGGTCGCCATCTCCGTCGCCATACCATGCCTTCGTTTTCAGCTATGTCCTTGGCCTCTTTGGGATCATCGACTATCCTGCCCACGCTACCGGTAAAATCCATCGCCACGCGTGATCGTATCGATTCCTGCAAGAAAAAACAATTTGATCATTCGTAAACGTTCATCTTGGTGCCTTCAAAAGTTGAAACTTAAACCAAGACTTTATTTAAGAAAAGTCTTTGACATCGATTGAGAAAATTACACATTTTTCATGAAATATATGTAATTCTGAAAAATATTATATATCATTATTGATATGTTGGGAAAAATCTTTTATTTAACGAGACTCGCTGCGAGACTTTTTCAAGGGAGTTTATTATCACACGGATACATGGATATGTTCCCGATGAACGATGTGCACCGGAGCTTCAACGTGCTCAATGATCCCGGGATAAATACGTCCATCTATATCCCGAGTATGAACGTGAGTTTGAGCGTTTCGACGTTCATCTCTTGGCAAACGGAAGCCCGTCCTTTACGAGCGAGCACGATGAAGGGAGCGAGGCCGTTCCGGGCTGCCGCCGAACGCTTTTATTTGGGATTAGAAGCGCGGGTGGTTTCCAGTCCGGTAAATAACTCGTCCTGCACAGGCGAGAGAAAGAGGAAGGAGAGCGAATTCTCTTCCTGTTTCCATCCCTTCCTCTCGCGGTGTGATCCATTGGCGAATAAACCGCGCCCCGCGAATCTCCCGTAAAATTATGGCCCGAATGCGATACAGCCGGTAACAATCGCAAACGATAACTCATCGCCGCCACCCCGGCAATAATTTTCTCCGCGGACTTCTCTCTTTCCACGAACCGCGATTCCACAATCGACGATAAAGAACACCCGATGCCGAACGAGTCTCGATATCACGCGAGACGATCGCAGTAGTATCGAGATAGCTTGGAACATCTTTACAATAATGGTGTACGATTGAGATCCCACGCGGATGAAAATATCCACAATTTCTAGCATTTGGATGTATATCCCAGAGTCACACTTATCAAAATCACATTTCGGTTTTAAAATTGTGGCCGCGGCACCTGTGACATCTAATTTCACCGAATCGATCAAAGCGATAAGTGCTATTAGTATTTGGGAACGGAATTATTGGAAGCCCAATGTGGATGTGTATCCCGAAGGATAATTTGCGTCGTCGCATAAGCAACCTCCGCGCTATCCTCTCGCTCTCTTCAGGTCCTTGATAACAAGCAAAAAGCTGGAGCTCACGTAGTGGATTAGTCAGTCGTTAAAATAAATAGACGCTCGCGGCGCGAGTATGTACGAGGGAGAGAATTACAAGAGGAGGGGAGAGAGAAAGAGAGAAAACGAGAGATATGGGGAGAGAGAGGTTCGGCGTTCCTCATCAGCCGGAGAATTACCGTAGAGCGAGAACTCGAGGGTGCTTTCAGGAGCCCCCGGAAACCGGGAAAGCCGGTGCGGCCCCGAGCATACGCCCGTAACGTGGCCGGCCGCGATCGATGTTCAACAGCTCTCTCCAGTTCGGCTTGCTCCTTCTCTAAGCTGCTATACCTCTCATCTTTCTCTCGGGAGAGAGAGAGAGAGAGAACAGAGAGAGAGAGAGAGAGAGAGAGAGAGAGAGAAGTAGCTACGCGATAGGCTTTCGTCCTGGTGTGGCCTTGACACCGGAGTGACCCGATATGCCCCGGCAATTTAGAAACTGTCTTTCAAGCACACAGAAGAGAAGTAATCGTATATCTCATAAAAAACATGTCTTTCTTGTTATTTTTTATAATTTAACAATAATATAAATTACATTACATTTTTAAATACATATTAAGAGAAAAATGTAATTACTTTTGGCCTCAACCACAATTTTGTAATATTTCTAACGATAATTATGGTTAACATAATGATGCATACAGTTAAGTTAATCATATTTAATGTTAGAAATATTATAAAATTATGGTTGAGGCCAAAAGTAACTATACTACTTTTCTCTCAGTGCATAATTATATAATTCATTTTCTGGATGAATGTAAAAAATGTAGGTATTTTAATATAATTTTTTATATTTTCTTTTTAGTATTTTTTCCCCTTGAGTTTTACAGGAAAAAATTTATCTTAGAATACTCGTCACTATTTCATGCGTTTCCTCTCGCTTGCATTATTGATGTTAAACAATAATAAAGGAGGTGGAAGGTGTTGGTATCGCAGATACAACAGGAAGCTAATAACGATGTGCACTATCAGGAAGGCTTCTGCAGGTAAATTGATTTTTAAACGGTACACTGAGCGATATCAGGACGACCGTTTAGCGGCATTAAAGCCTGGCGGCGTAGCCCAGACCAATCTAAGTCCGGCCACGTGTATATAATATTTTAAGGGATGTCCGACGAGCGAAGTTAACGCGGCGAGCTTCCCGGGTTCCGGGTGAGTTTACTACTTCCGGCCTAACTTCGTCGGTTTAAACACATAGAGAGAGAGAGAGCTTTCCCCAGCTCGGTCAGGCTTCCTCGTCGTGTTTTATCGTTATTACAAGCTCCTTCGAAGTTTACGACTCTGTGCAGCGGATAACGTTCTCCACCCTTCCTCCCTCTTATCCTCGTCAACCCCCTCGTCGTTCGATCAACCTCTACACGAAGCGTTAGCCGTCGGAAATGACGCGTCCCGGTTGCACGACCATCGCGCGCCCCGCCCGCTCCCCGTGGCACATTTCCCCTCGTAAAGGAATTTCGTTATGTCGCTTATGGAAAGTTGACGTCACCTCGCAAAGACATAAAAATCGTCGCTGTATCGACAAGCTATATTACGAGCTCTTCACACAACTAGACTTCGACGTGAAACATCTTGACAGTTAAATCTCGAGTTTGAATTCTGCTAAAGCATATTTGAAAATGAGCGAGGAATAAAGATTCGTTATCTGTGCATATTTCCAAGGCTCTCTCGGCATTTTTTATTCATAAAAAATCGTAAAACACATAATATTATTGAAAAAAAAACTAATTATTTTGTTCGAGTAATTATACATTAGAGAAAAAAGCGAATATCCATTATAATATATATAAAGCAATGTAAATTTTGATTTCGTAAATTTTAACAATTAAAAAATAATTAATATTAATATTAATATTAATATTGTAATGATATATCGAGATTTTTAATGCGATTGAAATAAGTTTATTTCGCATTGAAACTGCATTACCACTTCTTTTTTTTATTGAATTTCACGGTTTGATTCGTTTCACGGTCATCATTACTTTCCCCTCGTAATGAAATTTCGCTGACTCGCGAGATTATCGGTGTTTCGCGCGTGAAGACTCTTACTCGAAGTACTACTTCGTCGCATTACTTCGCTTTACGATATTTTAAATTGTCGCCAATATAATGGTGATATTACGAAATTTCGAAGTGATATTGCACGTCGCGACAACGACGTGCGTGTATGCGCTCCTGAGAATATCACGTGTATGTTCCACTAGCGATTGGATTTCCCTTCGTTCTCCATCTCTTCTCCGCTCCGTCGCCGTTTCGGCAGCATTTCGCGACTCCCTCGTTATCGTGGATGCCTAACGTTGTTTTACGACCGATAAAAGCATCCCTCCCTTGTCTGCTGGTAGCGTATCGTTTTACCCGGAGCTGCATGGCTGCTAGCTGCCACGTAATGTCTGCTGAGCGGGTATGAGGAATCAGCAAATGAGATAAATTCTGTTCGGTTAATTATCTTCGTGATTTCGTAGTTCGTCGCGCGCATCTTACATAAGTTAATGAAAATAAAATGATTAGTATAAAGTCAAATGTACAAATTATTTTACGCAATATAAAATTTTGAATTTGTAATGCAGCAAGAGAAAGTACAAGAAGTAACTGAATTTTGTGTTAAAAATTAATATTTTATGAATTATTTTAATTTCTTTATTTTTTCTGATTTAAATAAGATGCGATATAAATTATAGTGACGACCTGTAATACATATATAGAATATTTTCTATCATTTTAGAAGCTCTAATCTCTCAAGCAATACCGACAAATTACAGCATCAAAAAATAAATCTGCGTTTTTGACAGCTTTTGAAACTCCGATCTTTACTGTATGACGGTCTGGCAGTTGCCGATTAGAGACGCATCGAGCGATCAATAGTCATTCTTTCCACGTGTTACTGGGTTACTATCTCGCTTCGTGATAACGCAATACGCCGAGAACGTAGACGATGCAAAATGCTCATATTATACAACCGACTTTTTAACGCATTATTTAATCAGAGAGAGATTAAAGTTCTATAGCAAATATTAAGATATTTTTTTCAAGGACTGATTCTCCGAATTCAAGAATCCGTGAAAATGATTGATGATCATTTAAATTACTCATTATTTAAATTACGGTGATCAATTAAATTAATCAAATAAATCAGGGTCAATCCTGATCCAATTAAAATTACGATATTATTCGTAGCATCCAACAGATTTCGAATAAAATTATATATGCTTCTATGTGCGCAATGTTAATTAATCACGCGTCTTCTACTTGCAATAAAGATAAAGAGGAGAGGTAAGCGTTCGCTCTACTCTGTCGAAGCTTTCACAAACACGCGGTGTCTCGCGAGCGTCGCGAGTTCGTACGGGTCTTGCATAGTAACGCAGAGGGTCAAGCACGGTCGAAGATAAAGCCGTCAAAGAAGGTGGGGGAGAAGTGGGAGATTACACCTGGAGACTCGCGACTCGACTCGCGCGCTATCGATCCCACCGGCAACCGGCCGTATCGCTATCGGCCACGTGGACACGTTGCTGGTTGCACGACCGAAGAGATAAAAGGATTCCTTCGAAGCGCACGCAGAACTATGTGTGGAAAACTTTCGCGTCGGTTTCCATTATATTTACTCGGAAAACATCGGTCGGTCGGCCGGCTGGCATTGCCGGGCAAGAGATACGCGGGGAAGGGTTTATCGAGACTATTTCCGGTAGTACACCACGGGGGTTTATCGCTACGCCACCTTCTCTCCTCGCACCATCGAGAACGACGCGAAAAACGTTCAGACTAATATTTTGCAGAAATAAAACAAAGCACATGACGTTTCCGCGTTTATTTATACAAGCTTAATTCAACGGTATTTTTTTTTTTTTAAAGCTTGAGTTAAAACGATATGTGTCATTTTTATTAATTTGATACCTTACACGAAATTTCCTGTTCGTTTCAATGTTTTCGATAGTTTATTTGGATATTTATTTTGTATAAATGCAGTATGTATTAAACCTGAAAAGTGATGCTTGGAGAATAATATGTTAGTTAATATGTTTTGTGCCACGAAAATATTTAATAAAGTAATTATATATTATATAATATTTTAATTAAAAATTTAACTAGTGATAAGTTAACTTCAAATTTTATCATACTAAAATATGATTCCAATATTAATTTTTTTTAATTATAAAATTATATAGAAAAATTCCTTGGTTCTTAAAAAATTCTGAACTTTTAAAAATATAAAGAATCATACAATTTTCTGTAATAATTGATTTAATACCATATATATCTCTATATTTACTTCTTAAAAGGGCATAAATATATTCGCCTTTTTGAAGGAAAATTTTCCAGAAATTCATATTAGAAATCTATTGCTTCAGCGATCAAATTCGCAGAATCCGTTTACACTAAAGGCTGCGTAGCAGCGTGCAGGATTGCGAGATATGCGACTTAGGGTTGACAACCCCTGACAAGCCTGTTGCTAGGCGCCCATCAACTGTTCCTGCACAAAGTCGAGTAACCGAGGAATGAACGAACGAACGAACGTAGGGCTTGTCTCACTTTGCACCGATCGACGCTACTGCGCATGCTGCTCCTTGTTCCCCTTGTCTCCTCGTAATACGGTACCCCCCATTCTACCCGGTCCCTTTCCCCCATTTGTCTTTACCTTGCACCCCTAGCTCGTCTGTGTGCCCCGATCCGAACATAGGCTCAAAATCGTCTCCTGGGTGATACCACCAAAATAAAAAGCACGTCGGTCCGGATTTCAGCTCTGGTCAACAACGTTCGCGAACCATGCCACCCCGGTCTATCACAACTTTAACGAAACTTGGCGAATTCGTAGAACAAAGGAAAAAAATCTTAATGAGTTTCTTCCCTGTTGCTGATGTGGTCACGTTTAAGGGTTGGCGCTACCCTCGAGAGGTTGTAGCCGCTATATTGGAAACTATCGAGGGAAAGTATTTTTTGTAGCAAAGTTTCGTAATAAAAGCACTCTAAAAGGACGCTCGCAAATTAAGAAAGTTTTTGTCCGTCAGAGGCGTCTTTTGTCTCTAAAACCTGAATATTAGTGCGAGCTAAAATTGTCAGCGCTACTTTATTACGCAAGCCCCATTCAGCTTCATCGCGAGGCCGAGAGGACGGGGGACGATTCCGTGGCTATTCGTCGTAAAGAGAGGAAAAGTATAGCGGGACAACAATGCGGAAGGATTTTATACGAGTACGAAATTACGCCTCGAATAATTTAGCCGTCTCTGAAAAGAGACGAAAGAACCGCGAAGACTAGACGACACATTTCCGCCACATCGACCATCGCCGGAGTTATGACATCCATGCACGGGGTGTTACGCAACGATCTCGCCGGCAGCTACGGGCCGCTATCATGCGACTTGCACGATGACGCACATCGAGCAACTCGGTATTAATTGTCCGAGGTTATCGAACAAAGGCGAATTACTGTCACAAAGCCGTCGTCGTGGTCGTCGTCGTGGCGCAGCTTCGCTCGTTGCGGAAGACACACAGGAGAAGAGGACGTCTCCTAAATTGCATCGGATACGCTTGGTCTCAGATAGTAGTCGACCGGTAGTTTAGATAGACGTTAATTGTGCCCGGCGATTCGCTTGGGAACACGTCCGGCGCAGAGAGAGAGAGAGAGAGAGAGAGAGGAAGCGAAGACGAAGTTCATTCTGAAATAATGGAAGAACCCGGCCGCCCGCCGACATTAGCTCGGTCGCATCGTCGAACAAAGACAAATTACGCGGACGGCTGGCCGGAGCTGGCTGTGCGGTTCCTCGGCTTTTCAAGAGATCCCTATCGTCGCCGTTGCGCAACCATCGCGGAGAGCTCGCCGGCCACGGACTAATGATTGACGTAAAATTATGCAAAAACTGTCGTCCCGCACTCGAGCGCGAGCGGAACATGCGTTTCTTTCATGCGCACGAGGTACTCTTCCTCCTCTTCATGGCGAACACGGACAAAGAGCTTAAGGCAGACAAGCTGACATCATTCTGGAGATCGATCGGTATCCGCAGAGGAGCAAAAAACAATTCCTTTGATCACTGATGGCAATTCCTCAAAGGAAAGAAAACATCGCCTGAATATCTCTAATTCGTACGACTATACAATAATAACGTACGAAGGAGAGATCTATTTATAGACGATTTATATTTTTTTAAGTCTATAAGCTGTGTTTTATATTTTAGCTTTAAATGCAAACGAGTCTGACTTGTACTTACTGCATAATGGACATCGAAGTTGTAGCTGCGGAACATCGAATATTATCGCGTTATCAAATGCGGAGTAACAATACGGGCTTTTACGCATAAAAGAAAGGTCTTTTCTCGCAATCAATAAACTTTTACGGATTCGCGAGCGCGATTTCGTCACAAAGCACGGAGCGGAAATCCGAATTCATCCGAATTAATCGCGGGCTAAAGCGTAATTCGCGCAATACTATTTTTCCTAGAGTCCATCACGATAGTGCGTTGGCACTATGGCAGTTACCAAGAATAAGGAGACATGTATTTTAAACCGCTAATAGACTAACTCGCTCATTTGCTTGTTATCTAGCACCCTAGTATCAAGCTAAAATATTCCGACTTTACCGCCGCAACAAGTTTCCTAACAAGTTTCAAACAAGCATGCTCGTTGTTGAGGGGAAAAAAAAGGGGTATCGTGCAAACTACGCTAAAGGCGAGGTCCGTCGGTCGTTATGAGGGCATTGCAGACGTTAGACCGATAACTCAAGTGCACTCTCGCGCACGATCGTGCGACGTCACCGACGTCTCGCGCGCGAGTATAATACGCCGCGTGGGCGCGCACCGCGGCATTCAGATGCGTTCGATCTCTCGCGTCTCCCCGTGGTCGTGCATACATGCAACACCCGACGATTATGCCCCAGCCGTGTCGCATACGAGAGGGAGAAAGAGTGATAAATCGATCGGTCGCGCCCGTGCAATTTGAATAATAAACGGCGCGCTCGCTAAACCGAGAAAAACCTCGAGGCTCGTATCCGCGTCGCGATTACGCGCTATAGCCGTGCGCGCTAACATCTCTCGTGCCCGAGCTAAATTACCCTCGTGCGCTCTCTCGAGCTACGTTCCCGCTGTCGATTTACGATTCATGAAGTCGCGAACGAGCCGTAAGTTCGAAAGTAAGGGAGGGGGGAACGTGTCGCTCGATCATTTTACTCCGACGAAACGTTCCGTTTAACTGCTCGACTATCTGTCAATATCATTGACGACATGAATGTGAATTACGTCGTTATATTTCGATATCACTGTCGGGGTACAAATTACGGTAAAACTGCGAATGAAATGAAGATACGTGATATCGTGAATTGGAATACGCTCCAAGTATTTAAGATCTTTGAATGAGTCAAGCGTGCCTCTCTGTAAAAAATGTACCATCACATCCTTCAATACCGCCCCTCGGTGGTAGCTAAGAGTGGGATACGGAAATCTGAAGGACGAGATCAGAAGGGCGATCGAGCACAATGTGCCTGTTGTGCCGCGTAAGCCGCACTTTGGCCTCTCTTAGAGTCCTCAGTCTGAACGCGCACTAGCATCAGAAGACTTCCTCTCTCAAGGGATGTACGACAATGCAACGTCGCGGATACGACGCGACGCGACGCGTCGCTTCGCTTCGGGAAGAAGGTAAAATTGCGCCGGTAGGCGGAAGTGCGCGAAAGCACTAGCAGCTATCGATCGCGGCTTACTCGCGGGAAATGGCTCGTTAAGAAGATTTGAGAGGACCAAATGAGCTTCGCGAAGGAACGCGAAAGCTTCTCAACTTCTTCGGCGAAGCTTGCGCAGGGCGAATCGACGAGAAATATGTTGTTATAGGTACCACATCCGAAACCGTCTATTCGAGTACATCACTTAATTCGATTTAATTTCCGACTAAAAAATTATACATAATTACGATTAACGATATCTAATATAATGTATCGATAAAAAATTAAATTTTTTCATAAATGATTTGGAATATTTGAATATTTTTTCACATTTTGATATAAGGAAAATCTTTTTTTTGTGTGTTACACCGCATAAAAGATAAATATTTTTCCAGTTTAAGGAATGTACGACGCCGAGGTCCAAGGTACGAAAGTTCGCGCTCGATATGGTTTATGTACCGGACGAAATATAAAGAGTGCAAGCGAGAGGCAACGTGCCAGCGCGCATAAGATAAAATTAGATGTTCGGTCACGTGTGCAGTGTTCCCGACAGAAGTGTTAAACAATTTTGCCAGAGGCACGTTCCGGCGAATAAAAATAGACGTGATAATTCCGGGCGGAAGAGCTGGAGAGCGAAAGACACAGGGAGAAAAGGACAGCGAGAAAGGGAGTCACGCCAAGAGTCGAACGTCGCGGGATAGTCGGCCGATTATTGACATCAATGCACCTTTTAACTTGCTCAAACGGTCTTCGTTGTTTCTACATTAAATTAACTGCTAGAGGCCAAAAGTCGCGGAGACTTTCGTTCCTTTATAATGTACCGAAAAAATCAAAATTTTTTTAGATTTGTTGAAGTTGGCACCACAAAATGCGAATTTTCTCGTTTTAACTTTTTTGCAAGGTGAACAAGAAAACGATTATTTATAGATAAATTGTGGATAATCAAATATATCAAATTTGTAAAAATTCGCATTTTAGGTAGCCGACTTCACAGATCTAATTTTCTAATTTTTTCGGAATACTCGTCATCGTCGTCACTCCTCACAGAATAACGAAATTTCATCTATTTCGTAATGTTTTCTCGCGAAAATACTTTTTATCGTAAAACTGTTTTTTCTAAGTAATCCGTAGATCAAACTAATTTTTCCGTAGAACGAATTAAACTTTTCGAAACTATCTCTTCTTTCGTTTTACTTTATGCAAATCCTCGTGTTACAGGACTATGTATCCCATTAATCTCTTAGTTTTTAATTAAATTGAAGACTTGAAAGATAATTTTTAACGAGCGCGCATACCTCTGAAACATATCTCTGTCTGCTTCCGCCAAAGAAGGAAAAGTGAACTCGTTCCGAAAAGGAGATCTTCATTCGACATCCAGAGATAAAATATCGGCTGATCCGCAATTGCTACAATGATAAGAAAATAGAACGAGTCCTACGATGATGAGCAGGATGACATTCAAAGATAGGTTTGCTTTTCAAGAAAGCTCGTGGGGCCAAATCCCGAGAGTACAGCAGCCTAACGACGTTTGCGCCGAGATTAATCTCCGGTCGCGCGCGACTTACGCAAAGTCATACTCGAAGTAACTCCGACTTCGCCTCTGTGGTAAGTTAATCAAGATCGAAATTAGTGGTCCCGCTGCAACCACGCTTGCGTCATTAATGGGTTACCTGAGGTCGCGAGCACGCGAAAAAATAGAATAATCCCTTTCGATCATTACGCAACTGCGACCATTATGTAAAAAGGGGGCTTTTAGAGAAATCTCACGATCTTTTAACACAAAGATAATTTAACTGTAATACTATTCAAAGAAACGATTTTCCGTTTTCATTGTGATAAGTACAATTCAATTTTCATTGTGATAAGTGTAAATATATTTTTTTTTAATTTTGTCTAAAATTCGCGACCAATTAGACATTCTCTTCATGGGAGAACAAAAAAAATTGCAATCATTCGACTTATTTATCGAGATCTTGTTACATCATTATTCCCAATGGATTTATTTCTGCCAGTTGCCTGCGGCAACCGTAAAAAAAGGGATTCCTTTTAACAGCTGTCCTTGGCCATGACTAGCTCGCTCTTGTCGTACACATGATTACCTTGAACAAGACGTCCCAAAAGCTTGCGTCATCCGATTCATTCTGATGCCCGTCGATTCGATACACATAAAAAACATCACTGATTATACATATCCTTCTATATAATCATATGTTTCTCTAAGCGATGTATCATGATGAACGAAATGAATTTCAATTCAATCATGATGAACGAAATGAATTTCTATTTGTATTAAATTTCGATTCTTAATGGGCATGCAATCGTCAATACAACCTCAATTATTAACTTGTGAACATAAAAAAAAATCAGAATCCTGATTAAAGAAACAATCTACATAAATCAAAGAGATTCAATCTTGATTTGTAAAACTTTTGTAGTTTTGTACATTTAACTTACTCTGCAAAAAAAATATCGATACTACCGACTCGGTTAAAACACGCAACATAACAAGTGCAAATTCTTTCTTATCTCGGATAATTCTAAATTATTTCTTATCGTGGAAATGCGTGTTACATTTTTTCCAAGCAAATTTGCCTCGCATGATCGACGCTTATAGTCCTTAACATGGTGGAGAAATCTATGCTTTTACTAGCTACATATTTAAGTAACTTTTTGAAGAACGTGTTGCCTCAGTCACTCGCTTCCGGCGATTATCCTGCTGAGTTGAAAGACAAGTGGAACATAGTAAGGAGAAAGACACAGCACGAAAGGAGCCGCGAAGGAGAGAGAGAGATGAGGCAAAACCGGGGGAAACAAGAGACTACCAATTGAGAAGGGAGCCGGTTTACTCCGTGGGTAAGGTGAGACTTATAGTCATGTCGGAGTTATTACGGTCGCCTGTAAAGTCACTAGACGCGCGTCTGACCAAACATCGGGGCAGCTAGAGAAGCGTCTAGCACGAGATTATGGGTACCGGTCGCGCGCTTGTTAAACGCTTACGCCGATCGTAAAGCCTTAAGAGAGCATCCGCCGTCGTCCTCGTAAACATGCGGCCGTTGCACACCACCGTGCCTCGCCGGTGATCGTCTGGCAGTTCTGGGGCGCGCGAATGCACGAACTCTCAAGTGCCACCGTCGATTCCGTGTAATCATGCAAATTACGCGAATGAACTATTTCGGTCGTTTCTCCGCCTTTTCGTTCGTTCCCGCTTCGACGATGACGACCGCAACCGTGAGATTAGATCGACTTCCATTCTGCTGCCACCACACCTCCCCCCCTTCTCTTCCACAATCGTACGTTAGGTAACACCGGTAATTATCGTTCTCTACGGGTACAATGAAGAACTGCTGAGAGACGGCGTCGAAAGCGAAGAAATCTAATGTATAGCCACTTCAGGTTTTAGTAACCGTGAAATATGTGTGTAACTAGTAGCACTTTCAACGTCGAGTCCAAAGAGAAGAGTGGAGAGAAACGCCCGTTTTAGAGGATAGATATATGCTTGGACAGAATTATACCATCCTCGCAGAAATCGCGAGTGACGAGCAAATTTCGCAATCAGTCATGAATTTTAGCAAAGAGAATAAAAGCTACTCGTATCTTTCACACTGTACTATTTCGCCAATGTTATTGTTAGAGTTGTTTAATTACATGTTTCAGTATTTTACGCTGTCGTATTTTCAAAATGTAAGAATTTTTCTCTTCTTGACATCGTCAAGTGATTTTTTTTTTAAACATCGATGCACAAATAGAAGAGTGCATTTCATAAAACGAATATTAAAGCAGAGCGAACACGATACATCTCAAATTGAATTTCGATTACGTGAGGCTGCCAATAGGAGCCCACTCGGTCATTACACGGCTCTTCACGGTAACAAACCTTCAAGATACTACAAATCTTCTTTGTCGCCCGGGACATTTCTCAGGCAGTCGCGACTTTAGCATTGCTAATACGGTACACGTCGGATTAACGTTCGCAGTGCGGTGCAAATCTCCGCGAGAGCAAGAGAGAACTCCCAGAACGAGGGTGTCCGCGATTTTCCAACTCGGGGAAAACTGTGGGGTTCCTTCATGAATTTCCTCAAACTCTGTCTTTCGTTCTGATGTTAACTCTTACGTGACCAACTTATTTTCCAAATGCAAAGAACAACATTAACTTTGTTTTTTTAAGAAACAGATTGCATTGTGTGTATGAAAACATTATACACATGGAATATATACACCCAAAAAAATTTATTTCAATTTTGGCTTACAGAACTAATTTGTATGTCCATGAGAGAAATTACATGTTACGTAATACTCATTTCGCGTACAAATTCACATCAATTATTCGTAGTTATTCGCGATCGTTTGCAGAGACTGAAACATACGTCAAATTAAAGCTGACAGTTCCTCTCTCTTCTCATCGAGAGAACTTTGTTTCCCATCTTGCGCTGCCGACCCGTAAGTGGATTAATGTTGATCGCGTTTGGCATAAGCAACGAAGTGATATTCCCAGTACGCTCGGGAACGAGGAATGCCGCGAAAATACGGATAGGCGACCACGTAGATTATGTAATAACCGCTGACAGTCGTGCGACTCTAAAGTCGCGGCAGCTGCGGAATTACGGCAAGCGGAAGAGAGCGAGGAGCGCGGACGAGGCGGAATGAGAAAAAGACGTGGAATTTGCTAAATGCGGAACGGAACAGCGAACCGCGTCCAAGGTGGCCAAGCGAGGGGGTTTAAACGAAGTTGGATGTGCGCCAAACCTGAACTTGCATCGGCGATATTTATGACTGGCGCTAGGCGATCTATATGATTAAGGTCTTCAAAGTACCTGCCTTAACTTGGCCGTGCGAGAAGGAGAGAAAAACGCGGACTCGGCGTCGTTGTTATAAAATATAAAAAGAAGAACGATACAAGAAAGAACGAGTTATAACTCGGCCTTGATTCGTAGTTGTATTTATCATCGCATCCTTCTTCCTTTCCGCTTCTGCGACGCAATTTCGAGATATTTCTTCTAGAAGAATTTGTTCTCTCTGAAATTATTTCAGACGAGAATCTAGAAAATTCCGAATTTTTTTACAAGAGAATAGTTAAAAATCTAATATTTGTTAGATTTGTTGAATAATTAGAAATTTTGTAAGGATTGCAATATTGCAAGTTTCAATAAAATTTCTTTAATAACAAATATTATGCTTATTAGTTTTGTCACAAAATTAAAAGAATTTGCTGAAAAAAAAAACTATCGCACATCCTTTCTGCATGTCACTAGGTTACTATGAGATCTCTGATCGCTTGAATGACCAGCTGAACTCGCGTAACCGGTTTACTGCGGGCAAAGAGGTCACAAATCAATTTATCTAGACGTTTGGGCAACGGATAGATCAAGCATGGAATCGCCACGAAGCGTGCAAAAAGAATTTACTGCCACGTTTTACAACGACTGTCTAGTCATCTGATCTTTGTCATTGAGAAATACGATGCCGTAACTGACTTTTATACGTAAAATAAGTTACAGAATGCTTCGCTCCGCGCTATTTTCTACTCGCGTGAACTCCCCACGAATTTTCTCTTTCAAAAATCGTGATGGGTATACGAATACTCCTGAAAAGATCCTCCCGTCTTCATATCACAGTCGCGTCGTCTAACTTGAGCTTACGGTAATCCGCGTTCTGCATTCTCATCGTATTTTGTCAGATCGCCGTATTATGCGAAACCAGGCCACGCAGCAGTTCAATCAGTGTCACGAGAAATAGGAAATTTTTCTCGAAGATCTCGAAATTTTCTCCCCCTCCTCGATCCCTTATTTATTTTGTAACGCCAACGAGTCTGCGCGCAGAAATCGCACAGATCGTATCTGAACGAGAAAGAAAAGGAAGAGGAAAAGAAGGAAAGAAGGATCGGTCTCTCGGCGGAGCTGGTCGCGTGTGCCAGGCCAGACATTATACCGCGTTACATAATGCAGCGGCGATTAGATAATAGTAATTATAGGTTGCGCAGGAAGTGCAGCGAAGTCCCCGAGGCCCATAATCAGACCCACCCACTCGCGCGCATGTTCACGTACGAATACACATACACACACCAACGCACGCACGCACGCATGCACGCACGCACACACACGCACAATTCGCACGCACTAACCATCTCCCCGCACCCAATCCGCAGCGCGATGACGTATGTAGAACCTCGCATGCGACTGTGATGTGTGCCGCGCGTGAATTTCCAGCGAATCGAGTTTACCAGCACCCGGAAATTTGAAGCAAAAATCGAAGAATATATCGGGCAACGTTGTGCTGTAACGAAGAAGAAAAGCGTCGCGTGGTACCGGAAGGTACTGCTAGGTAACACGCAGATTGGAAGCTATCGAAGAATCTCCGGAGAATAGGTTAAGGGCGAGAGAGAACGAGAACTCACCTGATCTGTCATACCGGAAGATACGTGGACCGCCAAACTTGGTGGTACCTTTTTTGCCGAACGTGGCGGCCTTGAAGGAACAATGCGCGACGCGCGCGTACGTACGCGACGTCAGATACGTGCGCGAGATGCGTCAGTGGCGCATCAGCGGGAAAGTCTGACAGGAGCGGGTGTCGAGGCCGACAGGCGCGATTCACTGTTATTTCATTTTATCTCTTTTTTTCCCCTCTTTTTTTTATGTTTTTTGTTCGAACTCCGGGCGGATGACGCGGGTGTCCGCGGCAGAGCAGAGCGGCGGAGAGAAAGAGAGAGGAGGAAGGGCTGCTACTAGGGCCCGACGGCGATGAAGGGGAGCGCGATGCGGCAGGGAGAAATCGTTCAATGTCAAGGTTACATGAGCGCACGCGCACAGAATCGACCGTACGCAGAAGAGAGACAGGGCGGAAGCGGGCCAGAAGGAAGGGAAACGGCGTAGGTAGAGGAGAAGGGCGCGGGAACAGGAGGACCCGCTAGCCTTGGCAGGATGCTCTCCAGTGGGGATAAGATGCATCTCCTGGTTGCATCTGGTCGACGAAAATATAATGCCAATTGCGTGCCCCGCCCGGGGTTTACTGTATAAGCACGTGGAATTTATTTGAACGAGAACAGCCATGAACGAGATTGCCGCTCGCAATACCGTTTTGTATTCGTGAAATACGTAAGGCTTGGAACGTTCCGTTACGTGCTTCGTGCTACGAGAGGATTCGCGGATGAATCGCCAGAAAATGAGAGACGATAAGAATAATTCTGTCGATCATCGATGTGATATTACGATGATTGATAGTGATACGAACGTTAAACGCGAGCTCGTCAGATTCGCAAATCGAAATAGCGTTACGTATGATTTTTATACGAGAAAAATTGTATCTCGACATGACTGCGTTATTCAGTTCCAAGTTTAGAATTAATGTACAATCTACTATATTTTCAATTTCACGTAATCCCCTAAATTCGTTTGTCTTTCGTACGTGAATGACGCATACACATCATTTTAATACTTCTGACAAGATCTGAGAGAATAGTATAACTTCAAACTTGCCAACTTTTACGGCACAGTTGCCTCAGGCAACCTCTTTCGGTACCGACTTTAATGCACTTCCTGCGAACACGGAGCGTGGAGGGGGGGGGGGGGGGGACGAAGGAGTGAGTTTCGAGTGCAATTTAAGTTATTCTGAAGGGTAGCATCGAGAGACGCGGGACGCAATTTCCACAATGCGAACGCCGTTTTCGGCAATCCCTGTCGTCGAGTATTCGTTAATTGTCCCGCGGCAAGACGAAGCACGTTCCATTTAGTCGGCGAATTGCGAGCCGCCTCTCTTTCGGAAAAGCAGAAACGGCCGATAGTCGCATAAACTCGCATCGTCTGCGAGTGAGATCGAGTATCGAAAAACGATGGAAGCGAAGCGGGCGCCGAGTGTACAGAAATCGAGCGAATTGTACAACAGGAGAATTTCGTAATAGCCGTGTTTGCGCTGCGCGCGCGATATTCTTTCCCGAAGGCTAACGTGAATTTTCCCCAGGTACAGGGAACGTCGGATTATTGACGGCTTTCGAGAAGTATCGTGGTATTTCGCCAAATACGTTCACTTACTACCGAATGCCTCGCAACGAGTGTTGCAACCGTTCCTTTTCCGAAAAAGGAGAAATAGGAAAGTGGCTTCTAACTTTTAGAGAGTAGAAGAATCGGAAGGTGACCCTTAACTTTTAGAGAGCAAAAAAAAAAGAGAGAGACGGAAGGTGAATTCGGAAAGGTATTTTCCCGAACCGTTAAAGTTCCTAGCGCAGTTGAATGTTGTTTGATCTGAAAGCAGAATACTGTTTTGAAGGCATTACAACGCCTTCGGTCTCTATCTTTCCTTCTCGCCGAGAGTTAAACAAATTTTAGCGCGAAGGAAACGACGGGGACCGGTGTAGTTTCAGAGTTTGTCGCGACATAAATGTCAGACGAGCGAATGGATATTTTTCCCTCGGACGCATCGCTTCTCCGCCACTTCCTTCCCTTCAGCCACGGGCAGCCAGGGCTTTAATTTATACCCGGTGGCTCCTCTTTTTCGCTCCCTCGCACACACGTTTCGCCTGGGTTCGGGCGTCTCACCGGGCCGCGAATAAAACTGCCGGCGAAGTTTTTTAGTGCTGGTCGCGCACTTTTCGGAAAGCATCGACCGTAGCACTTGCGCGAGCTTTAAACGGCCGCGTATTACCATCGATAAAGCGAGTCATAAAGAAGGCAGGGCAAACTCGCGGCAAGAGAAAAGAAACCAGCATTGTGGAGGGTGGAGAAAGAAGAGAATGCGCATGTGTTTCGTTTTTGGGCGACGCTCCGAGACGAGAGTAGGAAGATACCGGCAAAGGATACCGGCAAAAACCACACCCTAAGTGCACTGGCGAAACATCTCTGAATCTTGCCTCTGTGGCCATATATAGAAGCACGATCGTCCTTCTCGGAAAAATAGAAGAAGAACAAAATTATGAATATTGTTGCCCTAAATTGTATTCTGACATTTAAAAACTGAAGAATTTCGCAAATTCTAAAAAGTGGCACAATTTTCGAGACTGTTACTTTAACAAGTAGGATATATTTGTAATAATAAACTACTACATTACACGTCGTTTTATTTAAATATCAGATGATTTTATACGCGACATTCAGAGAACAATCATAGGAGCTAGGATATAAATGGCAACAATCCCGGGTTATCTTCCAGACAAAGCTCGCACATAATAGCAATCGCGGTAGTTGGGTGAAGCGCGCAGCTTCATCACCGCTGTCGCGGGGCGGATCATTTAACCGGGAGTGCACTCGATTACGGGGTAACCCAGTCGCCACCGTATCCGTCTCGTCTGGTGATGACAGTTATCAGTGCAGACGACGGGGCGACGATAACAACGACGACGGAGATGGCGCAACGGAAACAACGCGAGAACATCCGGCTTTATGCCCGTCGGCGATTTAGCCGGTGCACTTCTCTCCCGAAGATATATATGCAAGAATACCTCTCCATCGACGAAGAGCTATAAAGAAAGTTCGTCCGCGAAGTTCCCTCCCCCTAAAGAACTCTTTTACGATTCCCGATTTCTCTTTTCTAAAGCATAAAATAATTGAGTAATTAAACCATGTCGACTTTATCATTACTGGTAATATAAACATTCATGTTCATGTTCAGAAATTACTTTTAATCGTCTAGCTTCGATCGTCTTAATTAACTTATTGACATTAAACGAATAAAAGAAATTATATCAATAATTTTTAAAATTTAATTAAAAGAAATACGAAGGGATTAAGTGAGCTTTCAGCAAGACTCATGTACATTCTGATTGTGTCTTTTCCGACCATACAATTATTCCATAAGATTCGGCGATGTTGCTCTGCGATGTGATTCCTCGAACACTTCCATCTTTTTCACTTACGACGATGCATCCAATGACGCAAGATGGAGAGCGCCGGAGGACAAAGGGGATGGCAGGGTGTCTCGGTGGAGTCGTAAAGTTAAATTAAAAATTTCCATGCGACGGCTTGGCGAGGAGACCCGAAGAGGACGGGAGAAGACCGATAAGGAAAACGTCGTCGCCGGAAATTCTCCCGTGACCCCCTTGTTGTCCTATCCCTGCCTTAGTCTGTCGTCTTATTTCCCGACGAATTTGAAGGAAATGGGTCATCCTAGTCGTTAGTCTTAGTCTCTATGTAGTCGTTGTTACGAACTACATAGATATGTTTATAGATTATCGATTAGCCTCCCCGTTGGAATTTGATTTGAAATAGATATCGTGATATTCGCACGATTAAAAAATTCCATGTTAAACGCGAATCAACTTCATAGAACCTAATTAATTGATACATTTTTAATTTTCGTTATATCCTCTGGCTCTAATTTTCATTCTGCCCTTTTTAGATTATAACCTTTATACACGTGAAAAACATAAAGGTCTGACATTCGCCTGACTTCTTTTAATGTCAGATTCATTGACACGTAAAAGCCCGGGCCCTCCGGCATACGCTTC
This sequence comes from Tetramorium alpestre, assembly GCA_021460005.1. Lineage (NCBI taxonomy): Eukaryota > Metazoa > Arthropoda > Insecta > Hymenoptera > Formicidae > Tetramorium > Tetramorium alpestre. The sequence continues at coordinate 1,305,106 of JAJVSH010000003.1, read as the reverse complement.
GAAAAATCAGCATGCGATTGGAAATAAATTTTTAACGGAGGAACGGCTTTAAGCTTTTAACGGAGCACGTACACCGTAGTCGCGCACAATAAAAGGACTCGAGGGGGCGAGGTAGCGAGCACGTGAAAGTTTCATAACCGGTGTGTCGCGACTATTTTCGGCGGGCGCATATTTCGGAACGATGCGATGCGGTAAGCAGGGAGAGGAGAACGACGTCTGGGAATACCCAGGAGTTTATGTCTACCTTTACGATCCAATCTTGCAGCGCGCGGATGTCCCTTCTCGGTTTCGCGCGATTCCGCCGTATGCAAACTGAAGGACCCCCTTCTTCTTCTGAACCCCTTCTTCTTCTCGCGCCGACGGGAAAGAAGCTCGCCGAGAACGGGGATGCGGAAGAACGCGAGCTGCTTCGCGCGTCAAGACCGGGGACTGGATATTTCCGGGAAAGCTTGGCGAAATAAAGAATAATGAAAGTACAAGGATAGAAGGCGCGGAATAGAGCAATCGTGAGAGACTACGAAACGATACGGTGTTCGCGCGTTTCGGGGTGGCGGCTAAAATATATGAGAACGTCGGACGAGAAGAAGCGCGCGAAAGGAGGGAAAGGCGTAGGAAGCCTCGTCGGGCTTCGTCAGTCTCGCGCAATTTGGGTGATGTGCCTTTTTTCCTCTTTCTCCATTCGTCTTCCTCCTTCCCTCCGGCGTGGCGCACGCACACATGGAGCACGCACACACTGATGCCTCTCCAGGCCATCCCGGTGCACGGAGGACCGCGCGCGCGCACACTCGCTCATGTACCATCTATAGCTCTTCCTCCATACCCCAAGAGGGCTCTCTCTCGCGGATATATAGGTAGAAGCCGGGTTGGTCGATAGTTCGCGCGTAGCAACAGCCGGCCGGGGCTTTTTGCCCGACTTTTAAACTCCCGACTGTAACCGAGGTACTCTACACCCCCGGCCTTCCCACCCCTCGAGCGAACGGAGTACTCCCTATTCAAGCCTGATTCCCGACTTGGCAGCGGATGAAAATGATGGGAAAGAAAAAAAGGGACAATCCACATGACTGATGATCGAAGAAAGATGAGAATTCGGTAAAGATGTCCATTGAAGACGTTACGGTCGGCTGGGATCAATTGTAACGATTTTTGCAATATCATGAGATCAAGATTCTAATATTTCAAAGAAAGAATCTTGTGTATATGTGTCTTATTTGCAGCGTAATTTAATTAATAATCAAGACAGAATTCATGCATTTAATTTAAACAACATACTTTTTACGATTTCAGAATGAAAGCTCCGTGAAAGGCAATTATTTGTTGAAACCGTTAAATTCCACCATTAAACAGTTCAGTAATTAAGATTTGCATTGAAATTACGAGGAAGTATAAATTTAAATAAATGGCTTGCATGAGGATCGATCGCGGAGGCTCTCAGTTGGATAACTAACAATGCCGAGTCTTCCTGTGAGGGAAAAACGGAAAGAACGTCGTTGTTGGGAGCTACCGACACTTCCGTATCCAAGTTGGCCGTCGCACCATTAAGGGAAATATAATGTCTGACTAAAAGCAGAGCGACTATGCTTTCATGTTACAGCTTGTTAAATGCGATCTCCGTAGATACTCGTTGAGCTTAACGAAATGACGTAACGATCACGAATAAGAGCAAAGCATAATAGTCTATATCGTCTAGCCATATTAATCGATATAGTTCCAATTAAATGATATAATTAAAATTAAAATTTGTAATGAAAAAAAATTTCGCATAAGCCGAAAATAAAATTAAGTGTTCAAATGTGATGTAAATGTATTTTCAGAAGTCTTATCGAAATTTATTTAGTGTATCAATATATTCACAATTCTTAAAATATATGTCTAAAAAATAATTTAATAATACATTATTATCATACATAATAAATTTAAATATAATAAATTTTGTATTTTACACATTAATTTAAATATAAAAATTTATATGAGTTAATATTTTATTCATATTCTCGCATATGTTCTTGTAAATATATTTCGTTTAAAATGTAATGGAGAGAAATTTCGCTATTTTATCTCTCTCTTTCACATATATTTTTTTAAATTCAAAAGATTAGATTCGACTAATTTTCGCGTAAAACTTTACTTCGGAACCTTCGTTCTACCCATTTAAATGTTCAATCTCGTATACCATGCAACGAAAAACAGAAGAAAATACGGAAGAGAGAAAATGCGAAGCTCGCCCAGTTGGTTTGTTATCGTCGCGACGCGAAACGTACTTCTATCTCCCTAGGAATAAAGATAAAAGCGAGACACGAACGAACGATATCCGTGATCGAAGCTTTCAACCGAAACGAAGTGCAAGACAGGTTCACGCTTTCGTCTCTTGGACCTTCTCGCAAGGATATACAATGCATGAGACTTCGGAGAGGATCGTTGGAAGTTCCGTCTCTCCACGCGCTTTTCGTCGTCTGCCTTTTGCGATAGTTATCTTTACATTCTCGTTTTCCACTTTCTATCGTGCAATCAGACACGTACAGACAGTACACGATCAGAAAAATCGGAATTACGTAAAACATAAAATAAAAACTGTCGAATATCATCAATTAAATTAATATCTTGAAATTTCAGCTACAAAGAAATTAGTTTTTCATTTATAATTATTTTAGCGGCAAAATTATCTAAACCCATATCATTATAAAGAGCATAATTTCCTGCCATTACTCTGAGATTGTCGTTGAACCATGTCAGACCGCCTCTATCAATTACAGTGTTTTGTAAAACAACGCTTAACTATCTTTTCTCTCGCACTTTTGCGCATTAAGAGCGTAATACCGGTTATTTTCCATACTGGACTTTAATTGTCATCCTCCATGCTCCTTCGGCGGATAATTCATAACTGGCACGAATAGTAATTTATTGCCGGAAACTCGTTAAGATCGCTACTTCAGAACCAGTTCTTCAAAGCGGCTCGATAATGCATCTCACACGCCCGCTTTACCTAATCGATATCTCCTTCCTCACGGAGATTTCGTGGATACTTCATTATTGTAACAGTTACGCGACTAGACAAAGAAACACGGACGACGTTTTACAATTATCACGAGAGTAAAACCACTATGATAACTCGTCAAGATTATGTAGATAAAAACACAGAATCATCGATGTCCAAAAAAAAATTTTGTTTAAAGAGCATAAAGAAATCAAATAATAATATGAAAATAATATTTTAGTGTAGACGTGAAATGAACCAGCATATGTAGCATTCATTGCACTTTAAATGAAAAATTTTATCAAAAATTTTGTTTTAATTTTATTTCGAGAAAGATTTTATATTATTTTAACTTAAATTTTTTTTTCTACTTATTGTAATTTAATCGAGCATATTTTAATTAATGATAAAATTATCTTGAATTACTTTTTATTATTACCGCAATTTCGCAATGTGAAATGGTGCAATTCTCGCGGTTCGATAAGATCGATAAAACGACTCAACAACTTGAAAAATTCTTCCCCAAGCATCAGCGACGGCGATCGTAATGAGAACAAGAACTATATCTTTATCTTTCTAACGACGGGGAAAAAGAAGGACGGAAGAAGAAATAAGTTGGTCGAGACGAGAGGGTGGACGGGGGTAGATACGGTACGTGTCTAGCTTTGAGAGTACACACCGACGACGAGGGGTTGTCGTCCTTCTGGCTGGCTGACTGGTACGGAAACGACCTTGGAATCAGCTGTGCGATACGAGGATGAAATTTCCTACCGGGTGAAATGCGTCAACGTCTTAGCGCGTAGGAGGACTCGAAGAATAACGTGAAGGAAGAGAAGAAAGGAGAGAAGGGACAGAAAGAGAGAGAACCACTATTTCGTCGACGAGGTCGAGGATGGCACGGCAATGAGGTCACTGAGATCCAATGGGGATGGATCTTCCTCGGCATTCTTTGCGTAAGTTACGACGACATTTTTCCAAGGAAATTTGCTTTCCGAATCGTAAAAAGGGTATGCAAGTTCCTTTTAACACCTTCTCTTCTACCTTTAATCGTTCGTATATCGAAGAAGAAGAACATCTACACGACAAATTTTTCCTACAAAGTTTTCATTTCGTTCTTATTTGTCATTTCAACCTGAATGTAATATAAATAACAAATATTCGATAATTAATAATAATATTGCATGAGCACGCTGTTAAGCTATTAATTTTCACTGAACAAGATTCGTGAAAATTATTAATAAAGAGAATTGTAAAGAATAACCGATAAAGTACCTCTTTTTACATTTTAATATAATCGATTCTCTTCCCTCTTTGTCTCATTGTTGTTACGCTTTATTGGTATATACGCGATATTTTTAATAGATAAGGTAAAGTGCTGTCAATAGATTATTTATTCGCTTAAATTTAATTATAGAAGGTATCTGAAAAAATGCACACACGCATGTAATAAAATTGATATATCTTAAAATTCTTTATCGAAACAATTTGTTTTTTTCAGCAGCTAAAATAAAAGCATACTCACATATTAATGTCTACTAATTAAAAACTGTGTTTTGTGCGATTTCAATATTTCCATTTATATTACATCTCACAAATAAATTGCAAAGATGTTACTCTAATTATCGTAACGAATAAAAAAAAGAACGAAATTAAATTGATGAAAACGAAATTGATTAATCAATTGCTTGAAAATCTTTAGTTATTAAATTAGTTTGCCATCGGCTTTCATTTCATCTTCAATTAACCAATACAAACAATCACAACAAATCGCATCCGAAAAGCGAATCAATCGTGGATCGACGAATTTATTATAGCAGTGCTACGATCATGGTGAAATCCATGATACCAGCTAGTCGTTAGCAGCGTAATTCGTTACCGTAGCTTAACCATTGTTGTATAAACAGGGTACATTGCATGCATCAAGAGAGAGCGGAGGGAGAGAAAGAGAAAGAGCAGCCGAAAGAGAACTATCGCACCTGTGCGATAACGAGGTAACGAACACACAGCGAATAGAGAATCTCAACACAGCCCTGACGATTTCCGCGTATTTCGCGCGGAATTTCACATTAAAGATCAATAGTTAACGAGCTATTTGCTATAATTATTCAGTCGCTAACCGTATCGGCATCCAGTGCACCACATCGTTACGCCGTCCATGCATGTTCTCGTATTCCCGTTCGTTCATTCATTCGCAATGAATTTCCTTATATTTCAGTATCAATTAGAGAGAACCGATAAACACGCGCAACCCACGGAGAACAATAATATAGTTTGCTTGACGGGAATGTTATTTACCCGAGTATTCGCAAAAATTAATAATTTCTTTATTTAAATTGTAAAAAGCAAAGCCCTTTTGATGAAAAAGTTACAAAACAGGCTGGCATTATCATTACATATCTAGTTAAATTTGAACAAATCTTGATACCATTTCAAGAAAAATATTAAAAATCGTGTAACAAAGAAAATTTGAAAGAAGGGACGGAGGTATTAATCAAAGAAAAGCGTTGAAAAGCGCGACATTGCGCGAGCTAATCGAGATCCCGCAGACGCTATGAAAGTTCGACGAGAGACGACGGCTCGTGCAGGAAAAGGGATAACTGAAGGCAATGATCGAACGTGGCGTGACCCGGCAAATTACTGTCACTCGAGGTAATTTCAGCGTAATCGCCTCTTCCATTCCATTTACCGCGTCTAAAGCGAAATTTACCTTTCGAGCGTATCCGAGGCAAGAGAACGGCCGTCGAAAATACACCACGCGCGCGCGAGCGCAATGGCGAAATAATTCGCCAGAAGACACCGTACGTGATTCTACCCATTCTTTACCTACACATGTCACAATCGCAACGATCTACGTTGATTCGATTGACGTGCATTTTTTTTCTACGCATCTGTTCTTTCGCTTTATATTCAGTTCGCGATTACTGCGGCACGGTCGAAATTATTATTTTATGAAGAGTAAAGAGTGCGCGATTAGTTTTCTGTTTCTAGACGTATATAATGAACGAGTATATTTAAAATATATTCCAGATTTATTAATATATTAATTCGTGGCATAGTTAACGAAATAAAGCGGATTTCATTAATAATTACATTAGCAGTATGAAATAAAGGTCAACGATCTCATAAAAATTGTTGTTTCGTCTTTATACGAGTGTCCAGATCTTTATACGAGTGATATAAAGATCTAATAATAAGCAATCTTACAATCGACAAAAATCGAGTCGATAAAAATCAGAATTATTATAAATTATTTATCTATATTCTCTCAGAGTTTTCGCTTTGTCGTCTCTTCAAAATTCAATTGATCTTATAGGTCTATACATTCACTCGAAAACGTACATGCAGTACTTACATTGGACACATTGTAACTGCTGTATTGCTCTTTAGGGCTGCCGCCGCCGTTCTGCTCGCACTGCTTGTTCTTGAAGGCTCGGTAATTCTCTCGGAGCTGTTTGCCGTACTGGAACACAAAGCGGAGCGGACATTGTTAATGCGAGAGCGTTGCAGTTCGCAAAATGCGCGCGACGGGCAAACCGCGCTGCGCGTCTAACCGATTCTACGCTTCGGGCGCTTCGTAACATCCGAGGCTGATAAAGCAAACGGATATAAAAAAAACCTGCACCTACGATTTGCATAATTTTACACGCGTCACTTTGTCGCATAGCGCCGGTCGACCGGCCGGCCGGCCGGCTAACGCGTGCTGCCCAGCTGTGCGAGGCGGACCGTCGATCGATAGATACCTCGCCCCGCCGAGGTATTGCGCTCGCCTAGATAAATTCAACGTTGCTACGCGGACAGAATACGAAAGTAACCATCCGACTTTTTTCCGATTTCTTCGACAATTAAATTCCTTTTTCCCCCTGGGCTTTTTTGGGAAGCGCAAAGCTCTAAATGTAATTACCATATTTTGGAGAATAATGTTGAAACATGAATAAATGTCATGCCGCAAATCTATTTTTCGAGCAACAAGATTAGCGATATTCAATTTTCGGCTCGAACGAACTGTAATCCCATTTCTTGCAAGCGGCTTGCGAATGCAGGAGGAATATTCGATCGAAACAACCGATTCTTTTCGAGAAGTAACTACGCTTCGTAGGCAACGGTAAGGTTCCATGATTGAGTCAAAGGTAATCCGTGTGAGCTCCTCTAATCTCCTTATATCGCCCACGTGCTAAGGCACAGTTATTTAAGGCAAGCTGACTTATGAATGAAGTTAACCTTCTTGCTCAACTCGGAGATCCCATAAATTCATCTATTCAAGAAAAATTGCTACTAATTTTAAATTTAAATATATTACAACAAAAAATATACCAACATTTTTAATTAATTTCAAAGATCACAGATTTTAATTAACAATTTAATATTAACAGACTTTATATCGTGTAAGATTTAATTCTACGATATTTAATGTCAAAAAATAAAAATCAAATTTCGGTATTGAATAAAAAGTTATATCCCCAAAGAACTTTATTCTGGAAAACTGAAGAATTTCAGCAAGGAAATGAAAAAGCTAACGTGTACTTCGGCGTACGCACTTCGTGCTCGAGCAGGTATATATCAACGGCGCGACGAGACGAATGTGGACGCGAAAAAACGAGACGAGACAAGACAGGAGGTACAGACGGTGCCACGTGAAATAATGACGGTGAACGTGTGCATAAGCGTAGACCCAGCAGTGGTATAACCATCGTATCGACCCACAAGACAGTCGAGCGCATCCATGCTCGACTGACTGCTCACGCACACGCGCGCCCACCCATACACACAAGCGTAAATTGCTCGTGACGTGCACGGTATACACGCATACACGCGTAGTGGTACTAATATATCAATGCGGGCTGTAGCTTGCACCGTGGTACGAAAATTATCCCGGCGAGCTTTGCGACCGGCGAAAACTCGCTTAGCAACAGCAAAAATAAACGCCCTTTCGAAGTTTTCTACTAATGCGTATAACAAACTTTTCGAGTTGTGTAAGGGCGCGTCTTTTGTACCCGCAATATCCTATAAATAATTTAACTTTCATTCAATTTCACTAAAAAGTTATTACGAAAACAACATTGCTACGTCAATACTTTCATTCAGTANAACCGGCTTTTCTCTTATTTGTTTATTTGATACCATAAGTGATTTCAACAAAATAAAGATTTTACATATATTTATGTACGTCAATAAATATCTTGTTGATTAAAAACACGAATATCGTTTGCGTCAATGATCGTGTCTTGTAATTCTAGTTTGACATTTTCGTTGAAAGCAAGAGAATTTAAACGAAGATCGGGATTCGCCGTTTTCGGGTTTCGGCAGCCAGAAGCGTGATCGAGGTGAATGCGAAGATAAAGGGCGGTGGCGACTAATTGAAGGCAGCCCTGGAGTATTGCCGGCGTTTGGAGAGATAATTACGTAATTCAATTATTCGCAAACGTAGACGGGAACCGCGTCGGCGAGGAAAGCGGCAAGGCACGAATGTATGCTAACGTTAATCAGCGATAGAGTAACGGAGAGCGATAACGAGGCACACACAGGTTCTAAGTAAACGAAAGATAATGCCACATCGAATCCCCCGATATCGCAAAATCACGATGATACGAAACTATTGATTAAAAGCTGCTGAAAAGTTGCTCCGCGAGCTGATCACGACAAATTCCCCTTATAATTGAATGACCGTGCAGGCTAGCGCGATTCATTCTTAGAATACTTCTTGTTGCAGGTAATTATAATTCTCGGATCGCAAGAAACTCCATAAGGATAGAGATACGTGTAATCGAGTAGAAAGCGACCCGGTATTTGCGGCTTAACTTCATCCGCGTATCTTAGCACTTTACTATTCACTTTCTCATTATCGTTATCGTTTCGCGAGACGGGCAATAACCGGGATTTAATGTCGAGTGACAATATTTTATTTTTGCTCGGCAGTGAACGGCAATATTTTTGTGATTCCTATATATATATATTTTTTTTCATCTTGCAAGAAATCTGGTTCTGAATTAATCTGACTGGTTACGCATTCTAGCCTATTATTTTGTACATGTTAATAAATCTATCAATATTCTTTTTTTACACTAATGACTTTCCGCGCGATTTAATTACAGATAACGTTAATTCTACGAATGTATTTCAAACTTTCACACAAATAAGACTACTGAAATAAGTCACCGTGACATCCTTCATCTTGGACTCCACCCTTCGCAAATTAATGAAGGCAAATCCGGGCCTTATACTTAGACTTCACAGATTTCCGGTGAAGTGAATTGAAGTCCGCGAAGAAATACGACTGGGAAACGGGACGAGGAGGAAGAATGACGTAGAAACAAAGGGAGCACAAAAGGGTACGGATAGGAGTGTCAATGTCTTCTCAATCAAAGCGAGTCCTGCATTTCTCCGAGCCTACTCGTTCATTTGTTCTCTTTTTCTCGTTCCTTTTTCCTCCCTCTATCTCTGTCTCCCGTCCTTACCCTTCCGCCTTCCCAACTCTTCTCGTTCGCCGCATCTCATCAGACTCCTAGCTTTTTCTCGGATGAAAGAGTTACAAAGGCCTCACTGAGACACGTATAAGTACTACCTTAGTGCCGTTACCAACCAAGACGACGTCCCGTCGTCCTTTTCCCTTCGGATAAAAGGCGGAGCCGAGAAACGGAGAAAGAGAAAGAGGGAGTGACGACGGTAAACGACAGAGCGAAGCGAGAGACGCCGAGAGCCGGGGAAAAAAGGAAGAGTACATGGTAGATTCAGAGCGGGTAGGTAGGTAGGTAGATAGGCTGACAAGAGACAGGCATGGACGACCAACGAGGCCGGATAAACACTAGGCAAGTCTGGCCTGCCTTGCCCGTCGACGGCCACGGTAGTATAGACGCATGGCTCGAGGGATCTCCGAGGATGCACCGTTTGAGTTACGATTCTCTGGCGCAAGGGTCCCCAAATTACATCTCGGTAGATGAGTTTGCTATTCCACCCAGCGTTACTCGGAATGAAGATAAGTCATGACGATAATGACGACGAAAGAGAAACACTTGTGAGAGATAACAGTGTAAATTAAACAATATCGTCGAGATTTAAATCGAGAATTAAATTAATTAGATTAAAAAAATTCAGTGAAAATCAATCTTGAGATTTTGACGAACTTGATGAAGCGCGAATAAAATGTCATTTAAAATTTTCTTCCCATAAATACATCGTTTAAGTTACAACATTTCAGTTTAGTTTTAGAGCACAGCTATCGGAAGACAGGATACTTGTACATTAATAAATGTTACTTTTTTAAAATTTTACTTTCTTAATTTGCTCCGCGAGCATGATTATCACTTCGCGAACGATAGAACGATGATAATATACCATGCCCGGGCTCAACTTCCTAGAGACCAGCCGGACTGGAGAGGCGGTCTGAGCTGCCACTTCAACTTGAGGAAGAATAGGCTCGTAAAGTGTAGCGTAATAAGGAGTAGGCGGCCATATTCTAAAGTCTCTCTCGCTCTTTCTCTTTTCCTTCGGCGGAACTGCCAATCGCGCATTGCTAGCGCATACCGTTACCAGCCACGAGTTACTCTTTGCGGCGAGCACTTCGACTAGAGCGAAAGAAAGGGAGAAGGAAAGAAGAAAGAGAAGACAAAAGCTATCTGCGCTCAAATATAAACCGATATTATCAGCGATGGGAAAAGAGGGCCCCGGTGTCTCGAGTTTTGTTCAAAAAAAAGGGGGGAGGCAAGAAAAATGCACCGTGTTAGTGCCCACGACTTCTGAGAGAGGAAGAAAAAAAATTTTAGCCATGCGAAACGTGCTGAAGCTGCGTGGTATAATATGTACGCACGTCGACAAGAGTGAAGTGTTCCTCTCTCTCCGTTAAACACGAACTGCGCGCGAGTCACGCAACTTCTTTGAACTTCACGAAGTTTCGACATTCGACGTCGACGCGAACGCGGACGCGGTAGAAATGTGGGGAAGGAACAGAAAGGAAATAAGGCTCATTATACCCGGCTCCATCACAGACCTAATGATACCCACGGCCCGTCCGCAGAGGGATGATCACGTCGTGAAGGAAGAGAGCCGAGAGTCGAATAAAACGACGCGGAATCAGATGGGAAACGAAACATTGTAGCGATACTTTATAAACGTTATTATCCTCGCCGCGAATTTAAGTACACGTTTCTCCGGTTGATATTAGCTTTTTACTTACAAATTGAAGCGATTATTTACTGAAACTGATAATCATTTGTAAAATTTATGATACTCCCCGTATCATTAATCTTCAATTATACACTCTCCACGCGAATTTGCCAACATTGTAATCCTAATCGACATTGCAAAGAATACATTTTATGTAATGAAATTTCGGACGAGCAATAATTTCGCTCAACTCGTCCGTCCGTTCAAGGATCCACTCTAAAACTACTCACAATGCAATCAAAATCTCCATAGTATGCTGTATTCTTCAAATAGAAAACGACAATACGGAGGGAGGAAGAGAAATCGCATTGCTTACCTTAGCGAGTCTCATGGCTGTGAGCCAGCAGGTGCGCGATTTTTCGTTCTCGAAAGTAATGACCTTGATTCCGGGCTCTCCAGCCTCCGTGTCTTCGGTCCCGGCGTTGCTGTTCGGCCTTAGGCAGGCGCCCCACTCGAAGGGTGCGCTGAAAACCCGCTTGGCGTTCGGTATCCTGTAGATGTTGTAGTCCGATAAGTGCGCGAGTATGATTAGATGTTCGCTGTCCTGCAACAAAAAAAAAGATAGCATCATAAAAATCATACTCGAAAAGCCTAAACGTAAAAGATGATTAAAGAGTTCAAAATGCTTAAATTATTCCGAAAAATTATTTTCTTTCCTGCATTGCAATATTTTTGCATTGAAAATTCAAGTTGTATAATACTGTCATTACTAGTACTTAAACTTCCGAAAATGTGTTTGTAATCTGCAATTACTGACGAGATAATTATGCCTAGATAAAACAGTTATCTAGGCGATTATTACATATGGACAATAAGAACGAAAATCACCGGCTATATTTTTAATAATCACGAGATTATCGGTCTAATAATTGAACGGTATGGCCAACAAGTCCTCATGACTGCGGATGAGCTGACCATAGTGATCTTCCCTTGGGAGCAATGCGAACAAAGTAGTATAAGTGTATCTACGAGTTGCCCGCGTGCAAAAACCGTCGCGAGATACCTCTCCCAGTAGACTCTCTCGTTCCGCCGAGTCTTCCTGAGAGTCCATGTCGGATTCAGCAGAAAACTTTCTTTCGCAACGTCGCCGGGAATCGCGAGGGTAATTTATTATAACGGCGGGACAATTTTTACGGTAGTATGCCGGCGCACCGCGCATCGCGCAGGAAGCACTGCGGTGACGACAGCTCTTATCGCGGAGTCACCATTATTTGCCCGCAACGGGGACCGAGAAAGTCGCGTTTGTCGAGTGATTTCCGGCAGTAAATATTCATAGACGTTGGGTGCGTTCGGCATACTTTAAATGAAACACGTCAAAAGTCCGCTTGGACGTCCGAAAAATGCACTCCCCGTATATTCTCGCGGTGTTTCACAAATCAAAAATAATAACCTGGTTTTCATTTCTCAAAATATATTTTATTCGACGTGAAAAACAATGTCAGAATTAGTACTAGATATCTGGTGGAAATAAAAACTTGATAAAATGATATTCCATTTCCTTTCGTATAGCAATAATAAATTGATTAACAATGATTCTTCTGGGTAATACTTTTGCATGTGCTGTTTCGAGCTGCTTAAAAATGTGCGATTTTGATTAAATAAGATTATTAGCGGCAACAAAGAAACAGCAAACTAGCGTACGTCTAAAGATACCATATTATATACAGTCGTCCTTCTTTAGCGCGCGATTTTATATTTATTCTTTTTTTAATAATATACTTCCTTGCTTCCAATAACACGACATGCACTACTTCGAGCTGCATCGCAGATCTAAGTAATTAAATAAAATTACCAACGTTAACAGAGGAACAGTGGATTAGCGTGGATAACGAGATGCGTGCACGACGCCCCGGCGTTTAACAATTTCACGCGCAGCCGGTGTCACAGCGCTTTTATATTTAACTCGACGTGTATTATCGCAAGAGGTACTGTCCACGTTGTTCTACTCTCTGACCTTTATCCGCTTATCGGCACCTGTACGATAAGCAGCCAACCGTGAACCATCGACCGGTCGATTTTCAAAAATCATCTCGCATAATCTCGCTACGTTTCCTGGCGTGTCATGAACTTTTTAATAATAGCGAGCATTATGTATATTTGAGTACTTGAATATTTCTTTCAATACGATCTTCGCGCAAATCCTATGTGAATATATCATGTTAATTAAGAATCAAAATATATTATTATATAATCAAAATAATTATTCAATTTTTTCATCATCTCTTCTTTCAGAAAAATTACTATTACGCGGCATATCTCTCGAGAAAGGTTTCTCTCGTTTGTTCGTGCCGCGTTGAGAGAAAGAGTGCGGTTGGTCAGGGACTCTCCTCGAGAAAATCCTGTTGGCCGTGGTCGCCACCGTGTTTCGTACGATGATGCTGCTGCTGCTGCTGCCGTCGCTGCTGCTGCTGCGCAAGCATTCGTCACGCGTGACAAACAGACGGATAAGACAAGGGGGAGGAAGAGGAGCATGTGTAAGAGCGTAGAGCGAGATAGCGGCGGGACCGTTGCAATACGGCTCAGCAAATATTTGACGATTAGCTCGGTTGCACTCTGTATCGCGGGGCTGCGTTAACGATTACATAACTATTATCCAGCTAACCATGGAATTACGAACGAAAGCGAATGGGAGAAGGATGAAAAGGCAGAAAGGTAGTAGTTAAACAATCCCTGGCAACGGGGTAGTGTACAGTACTTAACGGAAAATAAACAGACGTGCGCGATGTCAAGCGTAAAGAATATGTGAAAATATGAGAATAGAAAGCGGGAAGAGAGAGAGAGAGAGAAAGCACGAGAAAATCTGGTAGTATCTTTCGTATTCTTATATACAGGTAAATTGCCCACGTGCGATTTGCATGCCTCCGCGCGCATGTAGCCTCGCTCCGTTCCTTTTGGCGAGCGCCATAGTTCTGACACGTGTAAACCGCTGTCATATGCATATCAGACGCGTCATGTCCCGTGATCGATCGTGACCAGTAATCTTTCGAAGATCGTGTCTCTATACATGCAGGAGATAAAAGTATACGTCAAAACACGAACGAATTAATAGCAATGTCAGGAGGCGGATGGGCGATTAAAATGAGAAAGGCAAGAGCCTGGAGCCCGTTTTCGGTACCGTTTCGGTCACGCTATTATAAAACGCTAATGAAAAGATGTAATTAAGATTACAATTAAAGGTCATTACAATTAAAAATATCTCTTATCGCGTGTAATGTGAGTAATAATTCTGTTTTTAAAATTATTCTAATTACTATTTAAAAAACTGTACATGATATAATAATAATATTGATAACATAAATTACTGATTTCTTCGAACAAGTATTTACTTCAGGATTGTCGTAACTTTGAGTACAACGAATACATCTCCATTCGCAATGGAGATGTATTCAATCTCCATTGCAAAATCGTGTCGAGACATTGGCAAGCACTTTATGATCTGCATATCTCAAGTCGATGTCAGCATATATTGCGCATATTGATCTCCCGAGTAGCCAATGGCCGCTACTCGAACGTGAAAAGAAAGTAGGATAGTCGAAGAGATTCCTTTATCGTTCGTCCTGTTATTTTAGCGGTCTGAAATATAGACTATGATAATCATGCACCGATATGAATCTTGTTTCTCACAGTCATACCTGCTCATTATTATTGCTATTATTTTTTATCGTCATTATCACGGCAGTAAGGACAATAGTAATTATATCATAAGTTAAATATAATTATT
>JAJVSH010000003.1:1189363-1274478 GCA_021460005.1 Tetramorium alpestre | reverse complement strand
TTTTTTTTTTTTTTTTTTCACATGTGAAATGTAAAACTTGTAAGTGTATCATGTTTTATAATTAACAATTTAATTAGCGCTAATGACAGATGGAGATAATGAAAGTTCGGTTCGTTCGGAGCTAAAAGTTCAAGCATATTCTCCCAGAAAAAGCAGCACGGCTAATTGCCAGGGCATTAGCGGCACAAAATTTCACGACAGCCGATTGGCCGGTGAAGATTTATCGTCTGTGAAAGTGTTAACCTCGTGGGCGTTCGTGCTCGTTTCTCGACAATCGTCGTAACGCATCGTTAGGCACGGTAGCTCCTTAGGCGGACATTAGCCGGTAGAAAGGGTCGCCCTGATAACTCTCGATGGCTTCGAGAGAAACTTACGATACTCGTGGCGCGCGGAATGGAATTTCGCCCACGCCGCCGAGCAACGACGACGACGGCGGCGACGGCAGCGACGACGCATCGAAGAGCTAACGCAATAAACGATGCATTAAGTAGAAGCGAGCCAGCAATGACTGCTAATAAGTTGCGAACAACGATCCCAGGAGTGGCCACACCGCAGCTCGAGAAATATACGCATCTCACGTCCGCGAACATGTATTTTCAATCTCTCGACGAAAGCGAGATATGCGAAGATTCAATTCGAGCTGAATAAAAATCTTTAAGAATGCCGCTATTGGATACTAAATATCGATGTGTAATCGAAACTTTCGCGATACCAATATTATTCGGTATTGTTTATAGTTTATATTATGCGGTTTTGTTAACATGGGGCGTATATTGATATCAATTTTATTTCTCGTTTCGAATCTAGCCACGATCGCGAGCTCCTCGCCGCAAGAATTAATTTCTCGTTAAGAAACGTCACTTATATCCACCTACATCGAAGCATTGTGTTCAAGGCAAAAGCGGAGGCGAGAGTTCTCTCGACAAAAACAAATAGAAATTTTAGTCTTCGATGAGCATATAATCTTTGCAGAATTAAGCTCTACGATACGTTCTGCGATCGTATGATCAAAAAGAGCCGTTGTCTGAGAAAGGAAGTTCACTGAAGATGAGAGGAATTTACGGTGCATCAATCGGCAGTGTTGTCGGACATAGAAATTTTTCCGGTACATCGCGCGTTCTAATTAAAAGCGCCGAACCGACGTACCGAACTTCAAATCCGGTTGGCTGGACGCCTATCAATTAACCTCCGCGGTCAACGTGCCAATAAAGGCCACCGTGCAGGACTGTCCAAACGCCGCGATGACCGCGCAATTCCCCAGGTTTCCGTGCGCTTTTGCCCCCGCGAATGGAAATACACGCGTCCAGCCTGAAATTGCGCGAGTCCGACGGTGCCGCGGTATACCCGTACGTGCGTGCGTGCATGCATGCATACGGACATCCGCCGGTTGTGCCAGACTTCCGCGGCAATATTTGCCCAGACCTTGCGTCAGCAAAAAAAAAAAGTCTGGATAAACATTTGCGAGCGTGTTTTCCCTTTAATCTTTAATTATTAAATCACACGTAACGCATTTCACCTTAACGCAATTTCGCAAACCGATCCGCGCAATATCCCAGAGCGAGACACGAATGTTAACGATAACTGTGAATATTTCAAACCGCATCACGTGTGATTTTGTGTTTTTTTATGGAGGAAGCGTCGCACGAGATTGTGTCACGGGCAACTTTTAGCGAAAGATTTATTACGGAGCGTAAATCGAGAAAATATATACGTAATTATATATCGCAAATGGGAAATGGGAAAAGTTCCGAAGGTAGCGAGAATGGCGAAAGAGATTCGCGTTGTTAGCGAGAATAGCTGCAGGGACACGGTGATCCGCAA
Organism: Tetramorium alpestre; assembly: GCA_021460005.1. NCBI lineage: Eukaryota > Metazoa > Arthropoda > Insecta > Hymenoptera > Formicidae > Tetramorium > Tetramorium alpestre. The sequence continues at coordinate 1,272,657 of JAJVSH010000003.1, read as the reverse complement.
ATAAATTCGATTTAATTTGAATTCAATTCCATCGGGGCCGGTTCGAGCGGATCGCTTGCGTCGAATTATCGCAGTGTCCCTCATTTCTCTCTTTTTACATGCCCACATACACACATACGTACACACACGCCATAAGATCGACCCTTTCCTCGCGGTTTTTCTACATGTTCCATTAAGCGTCCCTTCTAAGGTGAAATTGTGAAAACCGTAATAAACTGAAGTAAATTTAAAGAAACTTTCTATTAAGTACACTGAAAGAAAAATATAATTACTTTTGGACCCAACCACAATTTTATAGTATTTTTAACGATAATTATGGTTAACGTAATGATGCATATAGTTAAATTAATTATATTTATCGTTAGAAATACTATAAAATTGTGGTTGGGTCCAAAAGTAATTATATTTTTCTCTCAGTGTATCAAGTGAGATGTAAGATGTCACTTATCAGTTTCCTTATAACTCATTTTACTTATCGAATATTAAATAACTTCCACTTTTATCGATCCTTTCCTACAACAATGAGAAAATACCTATCGTAATGTTCAACAAGCGGGGATCTGTTGGACTCCAAGCGAGTTTACATAATCGAACGAAATGACTCAACAGTTGCAACTTTGTAATACTTCGTATGTACATGAATTAAACGTGTGTGAGACAGCGGCTCAGTCTCATAAAACCATAAAGTCCTGCTCGATCATTATCTCTGGGAGATTTCCAGACAAGTGCGGGCACAATGAACCCGAGCGACAAATAAAAAACCTAGGTTCACCGAGCGACGTGAGTTCCCGGTGTCGTCTATTTTGTGCAACGCAAGTTCGAACGATCGTTCGCGTGATCGCGAAACGTGACGTGGAAGATACGAACGCACGTGCGTCGAGCTCGTTACACACGACCGCTATCGAGCGTTTCTCGTCGGCCACCGACGAGATGGTGCGCTATCCGAGGAAACCGGTCGCGGCGAATGTGTGCTTCGGGATCGCGCCTCTTCGCGTGTGTATAATAGAACGGTCCTTCAAATCTCTTGATTTGAGAGTGCAAGCGGAACAACATCCGCTACCGTCGGCGTACACTGACAATGAGAGAAAAATATAGTTACTTTTGGTCTCAACCACAATTTTGTAACATTTCGTAACGATAATTATGATTGACATAATAATGCATATAGTTGAGTTAATCATATTTCGTGTTAGAAATATTATCAAATTATGGTAGAGGCCAAAAGTAACTACATCTTTCTCTCATTGTCAGTGTAGGTAGAGATACCGATACACGTAGATGTACTTATCGCGACTTGGGGGGGACAGGCGGGAGGGGGCGCGGGTCAGCGGATCCCAGTCGCCATTAGTTCTTCGTTGCGCAATCCAATTTCCACCTTACCGAGAAATTATGCATGACAAAACTTAAAGCAGGGCTGGGCTCTTTGTATCGTCGTCGTCGTGAGTGCCGGGGGTAAAATAGAACTTTAGCGATAAGTCGATACCCATAAAGCCGCGTATGCGGTAAGAGGGTTACGTAAATCGCATTAAAATGCATCCGAGTGTTATATTCGAGATACAAGAAGCGGAGGGAACTTTTTACTTGGAATCACCGGCCCATATCCCGTAACTATCCGTACAATAGCTACGACGGTATCTAACCGGGCATTCGCCGATCGACGACGACGGCGGGGTCGTGCACAGCCGGCTACGACGACTAATTCCCTCTAAATGGGTTAAACAAGGCATCGCGTTCGAGACCATTAAAATTTAGGAACGTTGCTGCACGATGATCCATCACGCGACGCTGAGCGCGCGCGCGCGCGCGGCACAATATTTATATGCCACATTAGATTTCTCTCTCACGGAAATGCTAGACACGTAAAGTGCGCTCCGCCAGAGAGACAAAGATTCCGTGTATTTTCGCGCCGCCACACGCCAAATGCGCGATGTCTGATTCGCATTTTCGCATCAAACGCGAAGTCAAGTCGTATAAGTCATACACGACTGTCCGAACGTTAATGTTGCAGGCGGCGGCATTATAAGCCGTGGTAAGCGAAAAAAAAAGTCTTTCGCGAGAATTCGCTGGATGAGTAATCCGATAATCGCGCATTACAACACGATCAGACGGACGGACGCTCGCCTATATCGCTTAATGATAGATTGTTCGCGCGATGTGTGCATATATACGTATATAAAAGAAATATCGAGACGTATATGATTGCTTAATAAGCCGATCGACGAAAGTCGACTTCGCGAGGCCAATTTCGATGCAAATTGCAGGGAGTGCAGAACGCCACGCAAGTGCCCGACGGCAGTTTTCACGCTTTCAAATTTTTCGCGTTTTCCTCTGTACGCGAGCGAATATTATTCGTTCCTATTGCCTGCGCATCTGATTAAATTTTCTCCTCCCACTCGTGCGTTTATGAGCTCACGTATTTTCAATAGAAATCTCTTTTTTCTTATCAAACTTTGCTTTTAAAATACTTTTCAATCGTCTTTTTAAAACCCCCACTGATTCCACGGTTTTTCAATTTTCGACCGAGTGTTTGGTCCATTTGAAAGCGTAATACTCGCGAAACGTACAATTTTACGCACAATTCGTCGTCGACGTGGGAGAAAGACTGGCTCGCGTAATCGGCGAAGGCCATTCCACCAGTTAGGTGCAACATCATTTTCGCGAGTGCACTCGTCGGCCATCGATCGTTCTCTCTCTCTCTCTCTCTCTTTGTTTTCTCGTCGGCGGACGAGGCTCCCATGTGTATGCGAGTTTTACCAAATTGATAATCGGCGAGTAAGAAAACGTCAGATTATTGACGACTTACCGAACGGAATCGCAGCCGTCCTCGTGATCCCCCGGCGCTCGTTCGAGAACCGGCGAGCGTGTCGTGGACCGCCTTCCGCTTTCCCGCACAGACTCTCCTCCCGCTGACGACGGACTGCCCTTCCTCGGCCCCTCGGGACGTCACGTCGATTCGCGCGAGCGAATCTATCGGCACGCATATACGACGTCGCGAATGCACTCCGCACGCGGCAAGCACCGACTCGCGCTTCTTCCTCTCCCCCGCGTTATATCACAGCCGTCATTATCTTACTCTCGACGATTGCTCCCATTTGTTCGCCGCGTTCGCTCTCGTTGCCTCCGCAATTCCACGATTCCGTTCGGCGTGGCGTTTGTCGGAACCGGCGGCGATGGCAGCGGCGGCGGCGGCAGCGGCGGCTGCGATGGGCGTCGAGCTCCGCCTCGATGGATATACCTGGGCTTCCCTCGACCTAACCTAATGTATGGAAACGGCACCGGCGAAACTCTTCGGCATCGGCTGCGCGGTGTTACTCGTTCAATGGTGAGAGGGTGTCGTTCGATGGTCCTGGCTTCCACGACACGTCGGTCCCCGCCGATCGTTAATTTCCCGGTTGTACACTCCCGATCATCTCTCTCTCTCTCTCTCTCTTTCTCTCTCTCTTTTTCCTTTTCCCTCGTTCTCTTTCCCCGTTCTCGCTCTTTCCGCCTCGTCCTCGCGCTTCCTTCCTTCTAATCCTGTTCCCCTCTCTCTCTCTCTCTCTCTCTCCGGTGCTGGGTCGTTCCTCGGAACGGCACCGTTACTTCCCTCCGGTGTCACAGCGCCAACTGACAGCGGCTGGTCGCTCGCCGGTACCCTCGTGCACAACGGCGGACAAAGATCCGACGGCGGCCGAGAGGCGGCGGAAGCGCCCGAGAGCCGGCCAGTCAGCTGGCTCCCCGGTGGCAGCCGACTGCATCGGCCGTGCGCCGGTGCTGCTATCCTCCATTCCTTCGGTTCGATGACGGTCGTCCACGAACTTTCCCGAGTCAGCTGGCTGCGCGCCGCATCCTCGTCCCCGCCGGTCCCCTTATCCTCTCACTCAACCGTCCCCGGCGCCCTTGTCTCTATCGTCGTCCTATCCGTGTCGTTTCCTCCCTCTCTCGCGTACGCTCGCGCGCGCGCGCGACTCTCTCCTCGTCACCCGCGCCGATGTATGTACGTACGTACGCGCTCTCCTCTCCTCTCCGTGCTCTCGCGCGCCGCTCTATCTTGCCTCTCCGGGCCCCGACCGGAAGCGCCGCGAAAGCCCTGCCGCAGCAGCCGCTTTCTCGCCCATGCAATATCCTCGCGAGCGAGCGAGCGAACGGAATCGCTCGTCGAGTGCAACGGGAGAGTCGAGTGGCTGTAAAACGGCGTGGCGGCAGCTACCGTCGCTCGATGACGTGACGAGGCCTTAGCCTCGCGCGCGATGCGAGAGTGCGCGATCGGTGCGCGCGACGCGCGTTGCACCGACCGCGGCGCGCGCGACTATATGTGTTTTCCTAATCGCGCCGCATATCGGCCACGGTACGACGGCGACGGCCGACCGGCCGGCCTCGGCGGCCACAAAAGAACAAAGGCGGGAGGAAGACGCGAGCCGCGTGAAAATTATGCGCGCACCGGGCGACGGTGGAAACCGAAGCAGGAAGCGGCGAGCCTTTCCCGCTTTCGTCGCGTCCCCGGTGCAACGCCGGCCGAGGCATATCCGGCTCTATCGCTTCTCCTTTGCGGTTTCGTCACCCCACCTTGATTGACGGAATTTATCGGCGTGCAACGCGGCACGTAGGACGGATCTCCTCTCATTACTCAGAATTTATTTTTACCACAGTGAGAGACGGAAAATATTCGCGATAGCCTAATCGCTCGGGAAACAAAGAACGAGCCTTAATTCCACATCATTGTAATCAAGAGAAATGTAGAATAGAAAGAATTGACTCCGATTCCTTAATTTCTTTTTGCTACATTGTTCACTTTAAAGACACATAAGAATTACTACTGAATGTCCTTAGATAAGAAACAGAGTGTAATTTATTATAATTTATTGTCATTGGAGTTAGAAAAAATGTTTTTCACTGGATTAGGAGCTGGAAAAGAATGCATTTTTTGCAGAATTCTCTCAATTTTGCGCGACTAATGCTGTTACAATTAACATTTGTTTTGCAAACAGGACGCGAAAAGAAAAAAAAAGATTTTCAGTTCATGTTACGTAGTACATGAATTATTTATACTTTCATCGCATTTTTAATATGGAATAATTTTTTTAAATTTATTTAAAATATCAGTTCGACGAATTGACAATCTCGTAAGGTCAGACTTTTGCGATCGATCGTTGCGTATAGCTACCGATTCTCCGTCATCGAAGTCGCAAGGGGCTCATCTTAGCCGGCTTCGTTATCGCGATAACTGCGATAGTACCTTTTTATCCGATCCGCATTTCGATGCGTATCGCTGACCGATACGCCGGAGTGATCGATGGCGACGTATCATTCGATTCGCACTTCTGGATTTCCTCGTTATCAATGATTCGATGTGAGAACTTGAGTATCTTTTTGTTTAATTTGCGTCAGTCTTTACGTCTTCTTATCGATACATTAGTTATCAGTCTAGCTAATGCCTATTTCTACCGATGTAGATTAACTTTAATCTCGGTTTACTTACTTTCTATCTTTCTCTAATTCTAAGAATTTCAAAAAGATATACAAGATAAGTTAAACCAAGATTAAAGTTAATCTATATTGGTAGAAATGAACATTAGCAATATCACTCAATATATTTATGATTAACAAGATAGATGAATGTGCATGAGAAGCAGTTGCACGATCACGATGACGAGCGCATTCGCGAGGAACATGAGCGCGGGTCAATTGCCAAGAAAATTATCAAAATTATCGCAATTTTTCGCACAACATTTTTCAACCCACCAATGACGCAGCTCCGAAGCATCGTACGATATCGACGGCATAAACGGACGGGGACGGGAGCCGCGAATAAGGAGTCAAGGTTCGTAAACGTGCCGGCGCGCTGGGAGACGATGATTCCATGTGAATTAGAAGGCTTCCCACTGCGCCGCCGAGGAAAGAAGACAAAGCTGAAAGAGGAGAATAAAGTTTTGCGATAAAGATCGCGCGGCGACTCGTGTCTGCGAACCGGCAAACTTTCGGCATCGAGGGGCGACAATGTTCTTCCGGTGTCGTGCGGAGCTGTCTGGTCGTAAATTGAAACTGCGCGAACAAACGCGGGCCGCGTACAGCGCGGAGAGGCCGCGCTGGAAATTAATATCGAGTCGAGTTTCGTTGAGATTGCCGAGGATGCCGATTCAATTAATCGCGACGCGAAAATACAGACGCGCGCGCCGGCAACGATTGGCTCACAAATAATCGAAGTGCCGACAGTGATATAGACGCGAACGGTAGATTTTACAAGAGGACTTCGAAAAAAAAAAGAAGAGGGAAAAAGAGTCGTAATTCAAGTGAATAACTCATATCAAGTCGCGTCGTGCAATGTTTTATGCTACTTCGACAATGGCTGAAAATACGTCGAAAAATTACTCTCTGATAGAATTATTGTATTTTATTGCATGAGCATGCAATAAACATGGTTTAACCAGCCATGGTGATTTTTCATGCTGGATACCGTTTCAATTTGTAAAAGCTGAGTATTATATGAATATAATAAATAATATAAAGGTTCCCGATGTGTTAACGCCAGTGAATTTATATCTATATCCGCATTTGCTCGTCCGGATATTTTCATATCTTTGTGATCTGTTAAATGTTTAGAAGTTACATTACTACAATAACTGTATTAAACAACAATTATATCTTTCAACTTTAACTGGACCACCTAACGAGTTATAATACGAGTTAACGCTGTCAATCAAAACGCATCAAGTAATCTCAAGTAGACCTATAGCGACATTTTTCCTTTCAATGCCCCTAGTTGCATTATATTTCATCTATCAAATAGCTTCTCCAATATAGATAAACACCGTTTGATATCGTCCCTCGAAAGAAGATTTGCGGAACATACGCATCAATCGGTCAAATCTCGGTTAACTTTGACGACTGTTTGTGAGAATGGCCCACAAGTGTGATCTTCGTAGCACGAACGAAAGCGAAGTCCAGAAAAGGAGGGTTAGGGTGATTATTACGAACACGGGGAACCTATTCCCCGGGTACAGTAAGTCGTTTCTCTGGGCGCGCACACACATACACACATGTGGGTCTGTAGCGCGCAAACAACACGGGGTGCGTTCTATAAATCCCCCCTATTGTTCGCGCAGAGAGCGGTCAGCTACACCCCTCTTTTCTCTTTTTCTCTCTCTTTCTCTCTCTCTGAAGGCAAAAGGATTGTAATTTTATGATGGAGAGGGGAACCGACCGCTGGTCCCACCGGTTTGGACCCTTAAAGGGGACAAGTCGGGCATTGGTTGCCTGCATTGTACCAGAGCTTGAACTCTACACTACCTCCTAACTGGGTCGACATTTTTTCCCCTCCACGCACATCTCCCTCGGCCCCTCGTCATCTACCAACGCTTCTCTTCCTATTACCGATTATGCTCTCGAGCTTAGTTCTCGCGCGAGATCACGAGATCACCGCGGGACAGCTGAGCGCGCCAAGGTCGAGCGAGAACGAGTTTCGAAACAACGACCCAGTGACGCCCCGTCCTGATTGCACCGCAGAACGGCACGTGCGTCGTTGCGAGAGACTCTAAGAAAAATTTTGAATCAGCGAGAGAAGATTTTTTTCATCTAAGAGGTGTAATTATTATCACTGTCATTAAAGTATCTGATTTAAAAGGTGTGAAGTGGATCAATTTGTATCAGACCTGTTTTCCCTATTGCAAATTCGTGCTTGTATTTACGTTTTTTTGAAAAATTAATGCTGAAAAAAGAACGACCGTCGTTTTACGATACGACGTGAAAAAAAAACGCGCATTACCGAGCATCGCTTTTCCAAACGCTCGTCGCGATCATGCGCGCGTATATTATGTTAGGAAGCATGCATATCGCGATTACGCAATGCAGCGCGTGGCAGGTGCAATCGCCTTGTCACTCGAAGCAGACGAACTTCCACGAAGTGCGCTTCCACGAAGCGCGCTTCTATGAAGCCACGGTTTTATCGTTTAACTGCAGCGGCACCGTGCACGGAAAAATTACGTTGTCGCGATGCGTCGTTATACTGTCACCTCGAGAACAGAACGGTACGCGGGCACGCGATCCATTCGAGAAAGAGAGAGAGAGAGAGAGAGAGAGAGAGAGAGAGAGAGAGAGAGAGAGCTCGATGTGCAACTCCCAGTGGTTCCTTTTTTTCGTTAGACGCAAACCGTGCGGGGTTTCGTGAAGCACCGTAAACGCGGGAGTGTTCTGTCTCTAAACCGCAGCGAATGACCGACCAACCGTCAATGACGAAATTCCTGCGTGAATTCGGAGTCATCTAGATCCGGAATTTACGTCCATGAGATTCCACAGAATCCTCTCACGTCGCAACTCGCAAAATACCGGAAATGCACCGAGCAAATTTCGTAAAAGTAAATTGACAAAGAAAAATCTGTTTTATTGTCACCGGTGTAAAATAGAATCATATGAGATAAATTAAATATAATTCTTTGAAACCAGATAATGACAGTGACAATAATTACACCTCGTAGATGAGAAAATCGTTTCTCTCTCTAATTCTAAATTTTTCTTAGAGTTTCTCGCAACAACGCACGTGCCGTTCTGCGGTGCAGTAAAATAAATTTACATGACGCAAAATAAGCAACGTAAGACAGCACACGAATTGAATCCGTTTTTAAACAGATTTTGAAGTTTGAACGGCATAGGAGATTGGAGAGATTGATTTTCTTGATCCAAGCCGCTCGAAAGAATGACGGGCGTTTACAGTTGCAGACTGAGGTTGCACATGAGGTAAGCCTCAGTCAGAGCGTTCTAACGCTTAAATTTACGGGCGTCTCGTTTTACAAGGTGGCTCGATATCGGATACGCCGCGAGTGACGCAAGGATTACGAGCTTTCTCAAGCCCCGACACGCTTTCGGCCTATAAAAGCGGGATGACTAATTTCGGTGTCTAGAGATTGTGTGCAGGTGTTGTCAGGATCGATTCAACGGGCGAGGTGTCTCGGTTTAACGCGAAGCACCATCTTGCACGAACACGTTCCGCCTCCGCGCGTAATATGTGGCACGCGTGTGCATATCGCGTAATAGTTTACCGATAATTGCGGACCACGCGCGAGGAATATTACCGGCTCGCTATCTCGTACGTTCTAATTTATAATATTTCGAAACTGCCATCGTCACGTCTGCACAATATTCATCTTGATTATATGTTATATGTGATTATATAATAAATTCTTGTAATAAACACTAGCCAATCGATTAAAATATCTCGAGCGCTCGGAACAAGCGGTTTTGATAAACCACATGTGTGCACTAGAAGCCACGAACGAGTATCTTTTACCTCTGCGACGCATGAATATTTGAAGACGACGTTGAGGAGCGTTCGTACACGCATTCTTATACCAGATATTTCGTTACCGTTCCAGGCCGGTTCTTGCAAAGGGACACGAAATTCAATGCATTCTTCAAGAGGCTCTTGCGCTCCCAAGCTGCTGACGCAATCGCTGACGAAACAACAGCTGAACTCGCCTTCAAGTACCCTTCTTCGTACGGCAAATAGCGAATGTCGCCGCGCAAAAGGCTCTAAGCACTCGTGTTTCGCAAAGCCGGGCGACGTAAGCCGGACCACTCGCGAAATCGCCGTCTAAAACGGGTGCAGGGATTTGAAACCGAAGATTCGATGGCAGATGCGCGAAAAGAAAAAAAAAACATAATCCATCCATTCACAGTTCGCACGACGATGAGAGACCCGTCGACATTGAGGCGCGAGATTTCACTTTTCCCTTGCGTAAAATAACCTTCGTTTCACGATTCATGGCGACGATTGGCACGAGACACATTTTCGCTGGCGTCATCGGGATTAACATGGGTTTCAATCCCTGCCAAAAAGTTTCCGCTCTCGCGAGCCCACCCTCGTTTCAAAAACTCGATAGAAATCCCATCCCCTCGCGCCTCGCGGCCGCCCCCGGAAGTTCCCTTACGAATTTCCGTGCGACGGGACGTCTCGTGACGACCGGGAGGATGACTACGGCGACAGGCGCGCACGGTTCATGAATATTCACGATGGCGCCTTGGAAAGCGACGAGAGAGGTAGCGACAACCGGGGATCGGCGGGGGCCTGAGAGAGGATGCAGTAACACAGTTCCTTCGCTAAGGCCGGTTGATCGTTCATTCGCTCGTTCGTTCAACGTGCGAGACGCAATAGCCGCTTATTTTTCCATGCTCGCCCTTACCTGTCGATTAGGATTGGAAATATTCGAATAATTATATCATCCGAATAATTCAAACAGGATTGAATACGAGATTTCCTCGAGTGGAGTTATTTGAATGCCTGGGATATTCGGAATTAAAGATATGCGATAAATGTTTAAAGAATTCAAAAAGCGCTTCGTTTTGTTTGACGGAACAGAAATGACGGAAGGACAAAAAATAATAATAAAGGAGAAAGTGAAAATATCTCTCCCTTCTTCTTGCTCTTTTTCCTTCACTTCTTCTCCTTTCCTCTCGACATTCGCTCTCTCGCTTTCTCCGTGTCCAACGCGCGGCGTAAATTGGCGTTAATCGCGTTAGGGTGAGGCATCCTGCCAGCCCCGTGCGAGCAGGGTAATTCCACTCCTACGCGACTAGACAGAAAGACCGGAAAGGAGCAGCCGGAAGCGTACGTTCGGATCCGCGCCCGAGGAGTTTCTTCGGTCGCCGCAACCGCTTAACCCTTCACCGTCACGCTAGTCGCCTCGCATGATAGCGTTTTACACCCTAAATTCAATGAAACTATGGGGATAAAGTTAAAATTATAATGTAATTAAAAATCTGAAACTATTTCTAATTATAGAAAATAGAAGATTTGTTTAATTTTTAAAATCTTTTCAGTTTAACTTTCATTTAAATATTATAAATATTATTTAATATATAAAAATTTTCTGTTTACTGGATTTAATAAAAATGACATCTTAATTTGTTTTATACAGATAAGGTCAATTATTATTTACGCGTGCAACTATCATATTTGCATTTTTTAAATAATCTAATTGAGCTCGTCAAGGCTCAATATTCATAAAATAAAGAATTGAGCAGAAAAATCAAAACCGCCTTGATCACGTCTCTTCAATGATAAAAAGCGATAAAATATCATTATGATAGAACACATAAGTTAAGCTGCATCGATAAGATTTTTGATTCAATTAAGATCAGGAGTAAGGAGTACTCGAGAGAGCACTCGCTGCAAGATTATCTCGTCGGTAATCAACTTATCGACAACGTACTCGGATAAGAATTTTTATTTTTCTCTCGAAGGGAATTCTCACATGTTACCATCCCAGGTGTATTAAATGTTAAAATGAGAAAGAGATTTATTTAAATTTGTTCCCGTATGCTTCAACGCCTTATATTTAATAATACCGTGTTTGTAACGCCTAGATATTTAAATACTGTGATAAACGTTTATAATGTTAATATCACAAATGCTGCGTGATTGTTGCGCGGTTGTGATGTAATTACATCACGACAACGTTAGATATTATATCACACTGTATCGAGTGATCGAAACATTAATTTATGCAACGCATTCAATTATTACACCTTTCTACGGACAGTGAATGGCGTAACTAAACAAATCAAGGATCGATCGCCGATCGTGTGCGTTTACTCGGCACTACAAGAAATCGCTCCCGCAGCATTTAATATCTTCCGGCTGCGATCGTAAAATTAGCGGAGAGTAGGGACAAGGTAACAGCCGCGCTGAGCAATTATCGTATCGTTACCGATATCTTGATCGTAGAATTATGTCAAGGAACGCGCGGCGCTGAAGCACTTCTTTTCCTCCATTACTCGCTCTCATTGTCTCCCGAAAGCGATAATAGTCGTTCTCCCTATCTTCGTCTCGGGCCTTTACTTCCTCCTCGTCTTTTCCTTCATCTCCCTTTCCTTCCTACTTCTTTCTCCCTTTTTTTTGCGGCCGAGTCAGCTGCGCAAGGCGACAGGCATTAAACGCTTTCGAAATCCTTTTTCTCTCGTTATGAAATTCTAAATTGCCACTGTCTCTCGGCAAAGGTGGAAGGGCAGACAGGCAGAGAAGAAGGCAGAGGTGAAATAAGGGAGGACGGAGGGAAGAACGCAGAATGCACGCCGCGCGTTAACCTCCGCGCGGCTACGTGCCAGGGCCGCGGGACGTTAATGCACATTTTATTACACGCCTCTTAAATGGCACTTTTACCGCGGGCGCGCGACGCTCGGTAAAAGGCCAAACTCATCTGGAATTCGAGGCGACATTACCGGAAAATAATGACCCCGGGGTGAAAGCGATGACCCAGATCGTCCTGTTAGCAATCAGCGCGCGAATCTAATACGCGACGTCGGATTCATTCATCGACAGTGCAATCTGCATTTACCGGTTCTTTATTCTAGAACGGAAAACGTCGATACCTTGGGAATAATCGATCGTACGTCCATAGGATAAAGAAATAAAGTGCGACTACGATCACGCGACGAACAAAGGATGTTCGTCCTTCTACTTGAGAACCTGTAGAACGACATTGATCGTTTTAGTCCCGACGTATATATCGATTCAATTGTCGAAAAATTCATACGACTATGCATGAACGAAGTTCGCAATTATCAAGTATTTTAAGTTAATCGATATTAGTGAAGGATATTTCTCATATTTTTTACATTCTTAACGATTTCTTACCGTAGCATTATAGAAATAATTTCTGTAAAAACTAAGGTTCGTTTTAATTTATTAAAGCAAAGAAAAAAGAGATCGATGTGCCCGCGTTCATTAAATTAAAGTTCGAATCGTCTGCGTATCAATGTCTGCGATACCGATCACATTGACCTTCTTTTTTTCTTCTTTCCTTTCAGCATGAAAAAAAGTGTTTTAATACCGCAATGTATTTCTCTTTGCCATCTATAAATCTCTTTGGCCGTATTCCAATAATCGATCAGGTATCTCGCATTTATCCGAATATCCGAGAAGTCAAAGTCAACTCTTGGCCTCGGGTCAAGCGATGCGTAACGCTGACGAGTGGTACAGACAGGCTGCTTCACACATCATATCGCATTATAGCCTCTTTTCCTGCGGCCCCTTCAATTCCGTTACTCGATGACACGCCATTGTCGTTATTGTTTCACATGACGTCGAGGCCGCGGCGGCCAAGAGCGAGACGAGAATTGGCATTCGTTCCAAATGCCCTTTGCTCCCGCGCGCGAATATTTAATACACGTACATGTAACACACGTCATGCGAACGTCGACGCGATACAGCGTCAGCAGGCAGCCGCGACGCCGTCATACGGAAAAGAACTCCCCGTTAATTCTCCAATTCGCGAACAAAGAAGAAGAAAACGAAGACGACGCGACGTGTCACGTGAGCGCGAGCGAACGCGCTCGCGTATCGATCGCATCCAGGACGCGACCAGAAACAAAGAAGCGAATCTGAAAGAATCACGGACCGTTTCTGCTTTTGGTTTATGTACGCAAACGAGGCTCCGACAAGCCATTCTCGCGAGAGGGACACTCGCGCATTCTCACATCTGTGCCGAATGCACGAATGCAGGAGATTGGCAGATTAAAATTGGATTCGGACATCTAGAGAAAATTATGTCGAGAAAAAGAATAAGAGAGAAATAGAGAGAGACAGAGAGAGGAAAAAAGCATCTATTTATTACGTTTTCGGTATTCAGATGAAGGTCAAATGTTTACCAGAATTTTGGCAGAGCGAGAGCTAGCGAGAGCAGAGGTGGCTCCGAGCGATCGATGCTAAACACGCGGAACAAAGGGAACTTTAAAGAGAGACAAAGAGAGAAAGGCAGAAAGAGAGGGCGGATATAGAATTTATGCGAACACGAGCTTTAAAGCGGAGAGCGCGAATCGTTGGAGATATAACTGAAAAGTGCATATGATGTTCTGTTGTTTATTACCCCTCCCGCGTAAAAATTCTCTGAATTTAAAAAGAAAAAAGGAAATCTTGCTCGCTCTCATTAGCCTTCATTTTTCTCTTATTCGATTTTATTAAAAAAGTTTTTTCTCCAGTTTCTTCTTTTCTCCGAATTTCCCAGTTTTTCCAGATGAGTTTTCCACTTTCTATAATATCCGTTTTCACGGCTAAAAAGAAAATGAATTGATAACGAAATGTCGTTTTTCTAATGCGAAACCAATCATTCTCGGAAAAAAAAAATTTTAATGAAATATGTACCCTCATCTTTTTTTTTCTGTCAAATATGGTAATCCTGCATCACTCTTATCTATTCGCCATTGTGGTATTGATTGCCGAAGTCGTTAGCGCGATCGGTCGCCGGTTTTCGGTCGTCCAGGGATCGATCGGGTGTGCGAAATGCCAAGTTGGAAAAATCGTCCCGGCGGCGCGCGCGAGTAACATATCGCTTGATTGATGAAACATCGATTTTTCAAAAGGCGTCAGCGATAGCCGCTGTCCAAATATCGGCGCAGCCCAATATCTCCATCGCGGTACATATAAGAGCGAAGTAATGGGGAACGGGGGGGTTGTGGCAACGATGGGAAACACGGCGAAGGGTGGAGACGGGCGATGGGGATTCACATTAAAACAAGGCGTTCTATCGATTGGCTGAGAGAAGCGTGCCTCTAGGACAAAAAGGACGGAAGGCCGCGTGCGCCACAGTGCCACACAAAGGACTCGCATCCTGCCACGGATATCTCGTTCCCGTCTTCGCCTATATTCCTTCGTCTTTTCCGGCGTTTCTCTTGAAATTACTCCGTTTCGATGAGATTTTCTTGGAAGGACGACAAACGAAACTCTTCTCTAAAACTTCTCGGATAGTTGAGATTAATAAAAATTTCTTGAATCCGACGGTAAAGAATCTTTTACAACGTACAAAATGTACATTACGAAAGTGATATAAAGAGAACACTTAATTAGAGTTTTGAGAACACAACACAAATTACTAGTAAAAATTTTATTTCCTTTCTTTGTTCCAGTTTTTAATCGATTTATTTAGGACACCATTGTTTCCGAAGCCTTCAAAGATACATAACACTCGTGCAAGTTAAATCGGTGTTACGCGCCTCTGCGATGCACGGCATTTGGAGTTAGTCACGAGACAGGTTCTTCGTGATATGAAATGACTCATTGACAGCGATGAATCATCATGAGAGCCATACTTACTTGACATCTAATCCTTTCTTATCAGTCGCCTGACCTAAATTCGCCAAGGCGCCACGATTTTACTACACTTACTGGCGCAAGTCGCAACACCTGAGAAACGCTCGCGGAACACGTCATCTCTTTCACGAGGACCTGATTGAAAAGAAAAGAAAATAAAAGAAAAATATGATCCTACGTTGGAAAACGTCACGTCTCACTTGAAGATACGATCGGTACGTCATCCACACTCGATTAACGACCCCGGCGCGGTCGACGACAACGGCGAGAAGCGATAGCGTAACTTTCGGAACAAAGGAAAAGGGAAATGTGCGAGAGTTCAACCACCACCATCGTCATCACCACCGGCACCACCGCTGTTCTAGGGAGGATGTATTCCTCCAAGAGGCCTCGGCACGTGGTCGAATTTTGTGCGGCAAACACTAACCTTTGTTCCTTTGAGAGTTTCCTTCTTAAAGCTGAAGGAACAGCATCCTTGTCTCCGGGACAAAAGACGCGCCGTTGCAGTCGCAACGATCGATTGAACCCGTGAAAAAATTTATATTCGCGGTTTCATGCCAACTCTGAATCAAATATATCATCGGCAGTGATTTCGTTAAGCAACCGTGAACGTAAAATTCGCTCCCGTGACACGATCATTTAAACGATAATATCAAAATGTTGGAATTAAAATTACCAAGTAAATGCGAAGCAGGATATCGCGTTAAAGAGGCGCAATCGGGACGTTAAAATTAATTCACCGAAGAAGAGGCCAGATGTCCTGTGCCATTATTTTAATCGGGGGTAATATCCTCGCGGAGGATGTTTCTATCCGGGGAAGAACGATGTTGCTCTCTCAGAGTGAATTTTCTTCCGCGATAGCGCCGCCATTTTAACGAGCGACTCGACGAATAATGCAAAGTACACACTGAAATAGCCCTCTCCCTCTTCCCTGTTGTTGTCTTTGCTCCCGGCTTTTGCATCTCTGTCGCGGATTCGCCTTACCGCGGGTTTCTACGGAGATTTTTGCAAGCGCGACGATACGGATTTAATGGTCGAAGTGAAAATTGATTTCTCTCGAGTGGCCGAGACGACGCTCGCGTGTGTTTCATTGCTCCAGGCGAATTACACAAGGGCGATAGAAACCGGGTGCCCGAATAAAACCCCGAAAATAGCCCGGCTGCTGCTCGATGGACAAATGGCACGAGCGAGAGCGAGAGCAGATACGTCTCCCCGCTAACGTCTTCGCCGTCACGAAACGAGGTCAGCACGAATATCGTCGTCGCCCCGGCGACGTTCTTCAAAGACTATTCGTTTCTTTAACGAAACGTCGAGATTTCATTAAGTATCTCGATTGGATCGTCCGACACCGCGACATTTCATCCAACAGCGGGCATTTCCATCAACTCTTGACAAACATACATATGTGGAATCTCTTAGTTTTACGTAAAATAAACAAATGCTCGAAATTATTAATTTCAATGGAATTATTTTCTTTTCTTTATTCTTCTGCCTTCCTAGATACCGTAATAAAAATTATTTATATTACATACAAAAAAAGGATTATTGCTGAAAATTTATATTTTTCTATATACATATATACACATATATATATGTGTATATATTATAATTAAACTAATAACTTTAATGAATAATTTTTAAAAATGTGAGGAGAGATATGTTAATATCTATTAGTTAGATATCGAGAAAAGCAAAGTTCTCCATCATATAATAAACTTGTAGCATAACTTCCGTTTGCTCGACCAAGTTATCAGATATGCACGAAGGCAAGAAGAAAATGAAAATGTTACAAAGTCGGCGCGTTCTATTACAAACGCGCGCGCTCGGGGATCAATCTCGGCGATGTCGCGGCTTTCCGGCCCCGAAGGAGCAGCATCGCGAATGCGATACACGCCTGCCGACGTTGCACAGAGAGAAGGAATGGCGATGGAGCAAGAAAGAGAAAGAGAAGGATCGTTCTTCTTGAAATAGTCACGGATCGCAAGAGTCGGTTTCTCACGCAGCACCACATATCAGCGAGCGCGGTGCGCATAGGAATGCAGAATTTCTTTCTCGCTGAAAAGTGTGACCTTCGCTTTTCTACTTTACAACCTTGTCGTGCGGGTTTCGGCCGCCGAATTCGCGAGAGTCGCGTTGTTTCGTCGTCCTCAGCGAAATCCGCACATTTCAATAGAATCGGTCATTTCGAAAAGATAACAAATGTTACCTTAATTAATTTAAGTTTAATTAAAAGTATGCTCATAGACGTATTTTAATAGAATGTTGATTTTGCTAAAAGAAAACCTGTGTACAAATACAACTTTAAGAAGAGTGTTTAAAAAGCATAAATAAGAGTTCTTTATGTGAGATACGAAGTTCGTAAAATATGAAGAATCATAAAATTCTGTGTTATGTTGCGAGTAGTCATGTGAATCCGAATTATCTTATAATACGGTGGTGATCCGCATAAAAATGAACGATTACATTCGTCCCATGTAAATCGAGTCTCAAATTATTTTCAGACGAAATACGATGCTCGTAAACTGGCAGAACGTTTTATTTTTTCCTGGATAAAATCCTCTCGCTCTCGCGAGAATAAACAGCGAGTCGACTTTTTAATGTGACTTTTTAGACCAAGCCAAACAATTACGCGCATCTCGCAAAATAAATATAAAAGTAGTAAAACGTCTTTGCAAATAAAAATGCTACGAACATTCATAAATTATTATTATGTCCTTAGATTTTGGAAGATACATTTATTACTTGTAGCACGACAACGTTATTCTCGTAACTTAAGACTTATTCTCATAACTGAATCGAGTTTTGGATCTGCAAGCACAGAGTGCACAGCTTCGCTCCACACGAGGAACAACGAACGACCGAGCCATAGAGAACTCGGCGAGTGTCAAAGTTTCGCTATTTCTTTACGGAAAATAGCAAATATAAGGGCCCAAGACAAAAGTTGTCGGGCTACCCGCACCTGATTTTACGAGGCTGCTTTTTCGCGGCCGGACGGACGCGGGGATGTTTTTGTGGCGCTCGTAAAATTCAAGATACAGGGACGCTTAAACGGTGTCGACTCCGTTACGTCGTCGCGTCCCATCCGAAGGACGACAAGAACGATTCTCGAATTTTGCTTGAATCGCAACGTATAAATCGATGAAAAGAATTTTCCATCGATTTCGGTAAACTCGCGATTTCTGCATCTCGGTTCTAAATGAATTCTGAACTTTAGATTACTCGGCACGAGATTTAGGTAATGCAAAATTTTGCGAACGTAAAAATTCACGGATGTAAGAAGAATGGAAAGAAGAGAAGGATACATTGTCGATTTAGACAAGGAAAGAATGAAAACCGGAAATGGCGCACGAAAGAACATAAAAACGTTACGATCTGCCGAGACGAAGGAAAGAAATTCACCTCGCGATTGTACGAGACCAACTTCGTTCTCTCGATCGATCTCGCGGAATTAGAACCCCGGCACTCTAGTGATGCTTATAGCTAACTAATTGGATAAATTTTTTACAGCAAAAGCGACAACGAATCTTCATAAGAAAAAAGTCAATAAAACGAGCTAACCCTTTATTAAAGATTCCTGAAAACGGATAGGTATTTCTTAATTTTCGTTACGGCCGGTTAAAGGACCCGATCGTACCAACGATCTGCGTTAAGTAAGCTCGGCTTAGCAATTAGCTCGGACTGCTTGTAATACCGGGCCTGGATCTCGCTGCCCCAGGATCGATACTCGGAAACGCTCCGGATATATTCTTAGGAAAGGCAAAGTCCCTACGGTTTAGGACGATTTTACGACCAGAGCTGGGGCACTGCGGGAGCGTTTCGGAAAGGAATCATCCCCCCCCCCTCCTTCGGGCCACTCATAATATCTCCCTTCTGTCTCTACTCCTCTGCACGTAACTACCGTCTCTCTCGATTTTACGAGCGCGCCAAATTTTACAAACGACCGGGGGGGATTATCGTGATTTTCCTTGGACGTCTGGTGTCGGCCCCGTCGATGATCGCGTCGTCCCAGGCGATAGAATAGAACAGAAAGAGAAGCGAGAGGAGACAGCGGGCAGAGGAGAGAACGGTTCAGCGGGAGACAAAGTTGCCGAAGGATGCTTTTAAAAATTTTACGAGCAGCGCATCTCCGAAAGAAAAAAAAAAGAATGAGAAGTCGCACGAGGGGCAGGGAAAGAAGGCAAAGAGAGGACCCCGGTTAAATCTGGGCTTGCTTGGGAACAACGCTACTTTGTGCCACGGAGAAGAATGGGGAGAAGATTGTACCGTGTCTGGAAGAATGACGAGCGGTCCGAGACGGACGAAGAGTCATTTTCGACTCGTCTTCTCTAAGAGTAGATGATTAAATGACGCCGCGTTGTAGTCTAACGTGCAATTTGGAAGAGGCTTTATTATGGCGCGTTTAAAGGGGGGAGAGCCTAGTGCAACCTACACGCCGAATGCTTAAGAATTTCGTGAGCATAGAGAATATTTGCGAAAGGATCTGGAGCCAACTAGTACCAGACTGGCATATAGAATAGACATGATATGTATAAACTTATAAATAGAATTTTATCTCGAACCTTATCGCGAAATACAAACCATCGAGAGAGAGAGTGTGTGTGTTAAAATAAAACTAAATATAACAGATAAAAGTAAAATGATGAGAAAAGTAAACATTGAATTAAATTAATCGAATTGAAATTGCAGCGCTTTTACGAGAATATCCTCCCTTTTTCGCAAGCTCTTTTTCTTGGTTCCACCTTCAAAGATCCCTTTCATCCCATTTTTTTTCAACCCACGCCCACGTTACCTCGCACCCGGGCCATTGTTGCCGTTTTTATTGAGCCCATTTCTTCCCTATAAGCTATCTGCATGCATCGCTGCTTTATCAAAGGATCGTTTCGGCGACAACGACGACGACGACGACGACGACGACGATGGCAGCGGCGACGACTCTGACACTGAAGGAAAAACCTGCGTTGCTTCTCTCTGACCCGAGTATGGATTTTCCTTGTATTTTTCGTATTGACTCGCCACAAGGGAGAGAAGGCGCGCTCGTTTCTCGCTAGGTAGGAAGAGAAAACAGAAAGCAAAAGAGAGTAAAAAGGAACGAGCGGAGAGGATGTGTATCCGCGATGAAGGAAGATCTCGCCCCTTCGCTGTACCCCGCGCACCCATCCTTCCCTCCAACTCCGTAAAACATACCGGTGAAATAAAACGGCCTTGCGCCGGCGTCGTGTATGATTTAGGTGCGATATAATTCTTCCTCCCAGTTCGACGACTTCGTTCTCCTACGATTTCTCCTCGGCGTTTCTTAACCCTCTCCGCGTTCTCGATCCCCCTTCCTATCCCCTCGGCACTTCATACTCCACCTCCGCATCGCCACACAGACGATGGGTGAACCTGCCTGTAGGCCGAAGAACGTACGGTGGGTCGCCGAAGAGGGAGCGAAAGGGAGAGAAGGAGAAGATGAGTGGATGGCGGAGATTCACGACGGAAACTTTTTCTTCTGCGGGTTTTGCGGGGAAAACACAGTAACCCAGTGACACGCGAGGAAGGAAGTGCGTTATTTAAAGAGGCCCGAGATGTTTCGAAATTCTGGCTGTCATTTTCTTGATCTCTTTTCAATTCTCGTTCGCTCGCTACATATTGCGAAAACACGTTTGCGAATTGCGCTAATAAGTCTCCTTTTCTAGTATATTGTTTATCCATGATTGTTTCTTAAAATAAAAAAATTAAACAAGTAAAAATTATAAATGTCTTAATGTTTGTTCAATTATTACGAGAAAGCTATCGGTCGTTAATTCGCGAATGTTTAGAAATTCGCATAACAAGTTAACTAAAATTTGATACGCCAAAGAAACTCATTCTATAAAGTCGCGCTATAAACTGCGGCCGTTGTAAAAGGCGTCTGGCGTTATCGAGCTAGAAAGGCGACGCAATATCCTTCAGATAACTCTCGGTAATAAAAAAAAAAAGGAAAGAGGAAAAAGAGAAAGAGAGGTCGGTTCGATCGAGTTTTGTTCATCGGTAATGCCGCACGATCCTTTTTGCGCTTATTGCTGAGAGATTACGTCACGTCACTATAAATGTCCACCGTCTCAACGCGGAGAGTCGTAAAATTCCTCACTTCCGGTGAAAAACTCAACCATATACATATATATATACTTGCGTACGTATCTATGTATATAAGAACTCTTTCATGCTCGTATGCTCTTCTCTGTTTCTTTGCCAATTCGTAAAACATTCTCCGTGACGCATCGAGCATACATTTCTATAAATATAGAATATCCGCTTTCTTCCCAATTCTCTGTATTGCTTTCTCTCTCATCGAAGTTATTTTACTTACGATATATTTAAATTCATCATTTTTCTCTACATTCATAACTGTTTTATATCAATTTTAATTTCTAGATTTTCTTGATATTAATGATTACACAACTTTATATTTATTAGCGGCATGAGAAACGAACGGTAATAAAAGACACCAGTTTCTCTTGTCTTTGCAATAAAGTACTTACGTCATAAGTCCGCAGACAGAAAATAAATAAACGCAATTTTCATATATTTTCTGATGATGCCGTTGCATTATATAGAAAGAATAATAAACCGCGCTCATTTGTGTTACGATTATATGCACGTGTGCTATCGTCTACTATAACGAGCGTGTTCGCAGGTCGTCTCGTATCAGATTATAGTTACAACAGCAAATTTCATGACTAATATAGCAGTAGTGACGTCAATTGTACCTGCGAAATAAATGGATATAATTATGTCGACTAGAAAGTGAATATTTTTTAAACCGTATAACAAGACATTTTGCTACTAAATATTTCGTTGAATTTTATTGTAGAAAATGAATATATTCTGTAAAAAAAATTATACAAATATTATATATATTCTATATCATACATATAGTCTAAATATAGGTACATCTAATTTCTATATTTCGATTCTTCGAAATAGTTCGTACAGCATAGACAGCAATTATTTTCATTCGCTTATGTCGAACGTGTTTCTTTTTGTTCTTCTTCCATGGATTCCTTTTTATTTTTCAATCGATCGTTCTATCGACACGCACAAAATGCAAATGCGAAATGACAAAGGTCCCGGATCCCTTTACGACCGCGGTAACATTACGCTATTATTAATCGAGTCGCGGCGACAAGTAATTTACATCTCGGGAGTTATAAAGCTTTATTAAGAATTACGGCGAGACGCGATGGTGGATCGTGGTTAGCGAAGACGCGTGCACAAGCACGTCCGCGTAGTCGACTTTCTTTCGCACGTTCTATAGGGTGTCTTGATTGCTTCTTAATATAATTCTGCGAAGATTCTTTTCTTCAAAATGTAAATATCTTCAAATTCTGAGCGATTGAAAATTTGAATTTGTATTTTCATGGCTCAAATTACAAGTAAATAATGAAGCTATCTTCCTTTTACTTTTAATTAGGATTTATTTTGACAAGATTTTTTATTTACGTATCAATTATAAAAGAATTAAAAAATAAATGTGATAAAAACACCTGGTCGATAAAGTCATAAGTTGTTTTATAAAAACTTCGACTTTTTTCATTGTTAAACCTTTGATATACTTTCAGAAACAAAATCAGCCAATATATAATCTTCACGCATGCATCTTTAAGATTGGTTTGACTCGAAGAACATTGTTATAAATTCACCGTATTATATCCGAATAAGGATCCGAATTATTATTATTCTACATCGTATAACATATGATTTTGAGACAAGATAAGAAAGTTCGACAGTGCATCGAGAGATATCCGAGAGAAAATGTGGAGATCCAGAGACACCGTGTATGTTCCATCGGCAACGGGCACGAACGTGAATACTACCGACCCACCACCCACAGCTACTACTACCGTCGTAACTATCGTGATCACAGAGGTTGCTATAAATCACAGAGACGAGGAAGAGCCGTCGCGCGCCAAGACACCGTGGCGGTCTCGCTGATCTCCTCGCTAAAGGGGAAACCCCACGTCGAGATACGCGCNGCGCCGCGCCGCGAAACCTTGATATCTTACGTAGCAACTCGCAAAATCGATACCATCCGTGCCTGCGTGCTCGTTCTCTATCTATCTCTCTCGTCCTCTCGGGGCAATTCTCGCCAAGAAAATAAAATTCATGATCGACGCATTATTTACTGCTTTGTTACTACGTCACATGTATTTGCGTTGAAATGTTAAACGCGGACGTATTCAATTTGGAGTCTAGTTTCTTCGACGAAGCAATAAACGGCTGGATTTACGACGAGATCGTTTGACGTTTCTCGCACGCGAGTGCCACCGCGCGCCGCTATTAATTCAGAAATGCCGTTACAATGGGAAGCATCGCCAATCCGTAAGGACGATACGCACGCGGATTAATATGCGGGTCGCGTCAACGCGAGACGAGAATTTCGGATCGAATTCGGCGAACTCGAGAGATACGGTTGTCCTCGAACAACGGTGCCGCGTACGCGCGGCCGTATCGCGGAAACACTTCCGCCGCCAAGAGTATATCGATGAGGATTTAATTGAAACGGACAAAAAAGTGTGGTTCCTTTGTTCACGGGGCTTATCCTCCATCTTTCTCTCGCCGAAGAGCGCGATAGCTCTTTGTCCAGGATATAGTCGCTGGTACAAAGGGGAGGCCCGACCGGCTCTTCCCCCGTTCCCTTTCTACCCCCTTCTTTCTCCCTCACTCTCTCCCTCTCTCTCTTTGAGGGCACCGGGGGGTGAACGGCATGTTGGCGGTAAAGAGACAGCGGGGGGGTGGAACCAGCGGGGAGGGGGAGACCACGCATGCTTGCTCTGGATGGTTCGTCGGCTGGGTGGTTTGGATGGTTGGGTTAGTCGACCCTTCCTCCCTGCCACCCCTTGTTGCACCACGGGGTTCACCCCGCTCGCTGGATCGATATGTCCCACTGAACCAACTGAGAGCGAGCCTCAGAGAACGCTGGCGGTTCACCCCCTGCCGTCAGCCACCCCCTTTCGCGCCCGGGCCGCACAGACGTCGTGTCCTCCACTACCGAACGGGCGGCGACACCGCTTCCTCCTGCTCTCCTTAGCAACAAGCTACAGCTACGGATCCGCGCTTTCTGTTCGATCGGATTCTATCTTCATCGCCCTCGAATCGCCCACGAAGTAGACTGCATTTCCGTGGAAATATCGGCGCCGCGTAAATACCCATCTTTTCGCGGTTGCGAAATCGATATACCCATTCGGGGCTCTCGCCAATCGAATCTTAAAGGGTATCGGCACTTGGGTATCCCAGTCGTGCGCGGATGATGTAAGATGCGCTCGTCCGGAAAATGCGAATCGCGCTCGCGGAATGCGATTCCTCGATGGCACAATTCAATTTCTGAACCATCGAAAACGGTCGCGAATTTAATTGTAGAAATCCACGCTGGAGAAGAGTTCTCTCTCTCTTTCTCTCTGGATGGAACCCAGCACATTTCGTCACACGATGTTTCTACACGGTAGAGTAACCGCACGTACCGGATTTCGCCGTTCTCCAAGTGTAGAAAAAGGAAAGAAGACAAGAAACGGAAGAGGGCGGTCGGTTGGTCGGAGCTAATGGAAGACAGCGGGATTGATTATCCATAAACACACACGAGCGGCCGAACGGCGGCGGTATCGCGCATCTATTGCGCGAGAGAGAACAATGGCGGCTAATGGTTCCCGGAATCGTAATTAGCGTCAGTTAACCGGGACGAGTAACGAGACGAGTCGATTCTATGGGATTTCATTGTCGGGAATAATGAGCGCTTCGTAGTAACCGCGATTGCGACCAACCGACGGACAGCTCGAAATATTGTACGCCGAATATTGGCCGAATGCCGGGACCGGGAACAGGCGGCACGTTAATGAAACGCGCGCGGGGCACACGATTTATCGACAGATTATAGATCGTTTGCCCGCGCTCTTGTTACGCCGGCTTCCGTCGCGCATTCGACATCGAATAACCCGGTGATTTTTAGACGGATTTTTAAACGGATAGCTCACGTTTTCAAAATCTCAAGTCTCCCGAAGGGCTCAAATCGCGAAATCACGCTCGGTCGATCCGCGGTCAATAAAATGACGATACTATGTGGACGATAATAGCACAAAAAGATATAAGAATTCAACATTTAGGTTCGCGCCTCGTGTCAATCTGATAAAGATTGATATCTAGAGAAGGGAGAGAACCCCAATTTTATCCGGAGATAAAACACCCGCGGACGATGCATTACGCTCGCCATACGTCAAACCGGAAAACATTGCCGAAAAGTTTCCGTCGCCGGCTTCTCTCTAAGAGTTGGACGTCCTCGTATTTCCTACGTGCCTGCCAAAGAAATTTCCGACTTGCTAGGGACGCGGCTGCCGTTGACGACCGCGAGGGCGGGCGACTTTGAACGAGAACTTTCGTCGTTTTGAAAAGGGCTCGATACGCGCGAGTTGTCGTCGTCGCATGTGATTTCGTTTTCGCCACCTCCGATGCAGATGCTGTTCTCGTTAGGCGAGTTTTCCACAACGCTAATGTAACGTTTTCGATATTTCGATACACGATGCGCTCGAAGGAACACTATTGCACTTTGGACTGCATTTGTTAGACACGTTCGTCACGCACGTCACGCTTCTTTCCATCCGATAGTATTTAATTTAACGATAATCATATGTATAATGTCAAAATGTAATAATACTGAAATGGCAATTCAGAGAGAATGAATATTACTATTGCTAAATTAAACATTACTTAACTTGTACAGAGATAATAATAGAACTAATGCAACAATAACAGAAAATTAAAAGAACTTTGAATGTATAGCGTAATTGGGTTGAGTTTGCGTTTCTTGGCGAAATGAAAATGCCTTCTCTCTTGTTAATTGTATTCCAAGTTATTATTTTCCCGTAATAATTTGAATCCTCGTAGACTCGTTTTCGCGGTAACGCGACTGCCATATGTTGCGAGGTCGCGATACATAATGAAGACTAATAGTGGCACTGTCGCAACCGCAAGTGTCGGGACACTTAATGTCACGCGAAAATGGGCCTTAACTGATGACTCGGAAACTCCGTACATTCGTGCCTCTATTCGTTACAAGTAAGGCTGCTTGTCTTCGAGTCTCCGCAAACTGTTTCATCTGAAAGTCCTGTACTCGATCGTGTCTGACATTTATGCGATTAATATGTTAATAATTACTTCGTGTAACGTACTTCGAGAAAAAGAGAGAGAGAGAGAGACTTTTCTTTTTCGTTTCTCGATCTGTACTTCCCGTCGGATTTACATAGAGGCTCGTTTGTTGATAGATAACGTCGAGAATAGCAAACTCAGGGAAACTAACGAGCCCGAGCATCAAATTATGCATTCGTGCGGCGAGCTAATGTTAGTAATCGTTGCATAACGTAGTTCAGAAATCTAAAAGAGTAAAAGCCATTGCTCGAGCGGAAATTTCGTCTCGCAATTAGCGTCGATAAATTTAATGACGAAGACCGCAAAGTCGGAAGAAACGGCGAACCCACCGATCGATTTATACATTCCCGCGGCCAGTGGGTTAATTACGTTTCCCCGGTAGCGTGACTGCTCACGTACATACACGTCGTTCGCGAACAAAGAGGACGCCCGAGCGAAACACTTGCTATCTGTTCTCGAATGGTTGGCAAGTGGGTGGTAGCGGCGGCCGCAGCCGCCGCGGCAAGACGGACGAAGAACACGCACATGCACGTGCGTGCGTCATCGCGAGATATCGGCGTGCCGCCGAACTGTCTGTCAGGCGAAGTTAACGGCATGCGCGCGCGCGCGCGCGCGCACACATACCGGGTCTATCTACGCGCGCGAGACGGCTGTAATACGCGCGGTGCGTTCGCTCACGTGTTCGTGCACGCGAGCCCGACGCGAGAGACCGGAGAGAGGGAGAATGAGATGGGGGCGGAGGCACGCGGGGAAAATCGCGCAACGATGGAAAAGGGGGACGAGGGAGAGACGAGACGGCGATTAGGTCGCGCGGTGGCTTGTACGTCCCGCATCATCGCTATACATAGATCGAAACACACTTGTCGCGAGGCTCGCGCTCCGGAATTAGATACGTTACGACATGCGCAAGCAGTTGTGCACTTTTTCCCCTCTTTTTTTCCGCTATATTCCCTTTTTCTCGCGTGTTTCTTCATTCTTTCGAGATTTATTTTATACCGCCCGCTTGCGAAACAGTCGGTGATTATACAATCGCATTGAACGTCTCTCGTGCTTTACGTAACGTCTTGAAATTTATTCAGCAAGAGAGAAACATGTACAAATAAATAATATTAATTAATAACATAATTGTTGGTTAACAAATTATCAACTGTTAGAGGTTTGCAAAGTTGGCACCTCAAGATGCGAATTTATACTGTTCATCACTTGTCCATAAATAATACAATCTATTACTTTCTTTTCTTCTTTCTTTCTTAGGATATTGATATTTTAAGGATATTATTTTTCTAAAGTTTCTATTAAGCTCCTCTATTATTTCCTAATATAAAAATTTATGATATTAGATAATATCTTAATAATTTGTCAGAAATGATTTTATATGCTTCTTCCCCTTTATCTAAAATTTTAATTCATATAATTTAGAAAAAATGTACTTAGGAGTGCTGATGTTGAAATTTTTTTTATTTTTCATTTTTGTGCAATGTGAACAAAAAATTATTTATGGATAAATGTGGACAAATAATGGACATTCAAATGCCGTATCAATTTTATAAAAATTCGCTTTTCGGAGTTCCACTTTCACAGACCTAATAAATTATCAATTATTTGTTTTCTGTGCAATATCTAATACAGCGTCCGTTGTATATCAGATGTTAGATGTTGGATGGAAATAGGTGTCGCGAGTTTGCTCCAACGTTAAGCACAGGATTCGATGCGCCTCCGGGCTGCGTCGGTGACGAATGAGTTATAATGAATCCCGTTAACATCGCGTCGCTACGCGGGCGAATCGCGCACGTCAGGCGTGCGGTTAACGCAACGCGGAGCGACTACGCGTGATTACGCGCGACCGTATAATTGTGACATGAGCGTACACGCTAAATTTCGCACCGCAGGGAGAAAAAGGGGGACAGGGGAAGGGGGAAGAGAGGAAAATGGCCGAGGGGGACCACGTGCATCCGTCTGCCTCGTATAATTGCGAAAATATCGGCGAAATGGGCTTTCGGTGTAACGCGCGCTCGTTAATCGCGCCGCCGGTGCCCGTCCGCGGTGATCCACGATGTATTTTTCGCCGATACTCGACCGCTTCGCATTTACCGGTGTCCTTCCCTCCCGTGCTCCCCTTCACGTCCGAGCCCTTCCTCTCGTCCCCTGTACTTCGCGATTAGCGCGATAAAATGTATTTTACCGCCGATCAATTCACGGGATCGCGCGCTGCTCCGATTAAACAGAGTACGCCCGGAGGAAAATTGTTCTGTCGCGCCGGCTGTGCACGTGCGGCGTGCAAGGCCCGGCGGCCACCGCACTCGCTGCATTACGTGACGACACGAGTGCGGTTTCACGTGCGGATCAACGCGAATCTCTCGCAAAAACGTACGCGGAATAATTGAATTCGCTCATTTGGCGAAAACGACGTTGTATGGCGTAGCCCCCGGTCGTAGAGAATCAGCGCGCGGTCTCTCTCTCTCTCTCTCTCTCTCTCTCTCTCTCTCTCTCTCTCTCTCGCGAGGAAAAACGGGTGGAATTTTGAGAACTGTCCCGCGCGTACAGCATCCAAGTCGGTACGTTTGAAAAGGGGGAAATTCAATATTTTTATAGTTCTCCAAGTTCGCCTGACGACTTTATTGCCAATCGGAGACTCTGTATACCGACTCGGGGGAGAAACTCGCACGGCATCCTCGGAGGCGAGTGCAGGGAAAGATAATTCACTCCGAGAAGTGGATCCTATAACTCCACTCCGAACAACATCGAATAAGTTTCCTCAATATTATTGCCGTGCGCGCGCTCGCGCACGCGAAAGGCCCCCGACCTTTTTGTATCCTATCATTTGGAATATGAAACGTCCCGCATGCCGCGTGGCGGAATTTACGAGCTAACTTTATAGAGTGGCGTGCCCGTTAACTTGACGTGTATCACGGACGTGTCTCATCGTCGTAGTCACGCGTGCGTTTCGTTATTAACTCTTTCCAGTCCACTAGTACCATATGGCACTAGTTGGCACCCGTAGACGACGCGCAGTTTATTTTCGGCAATAAATTTGCCACGCGGACAGACGGACGGACGGACGGACGGTTGCGAGCACGCAGAGAAATATTTGTTTCGCGCAAGTTTTACTGCCTATCCTCAGCATCATTATCACTGATAATCGCCCATTTCACGAGCATCACGCGCTCGCCACTAATCAACCGCAACAGCTACGATCTCTTTTCCACCATTCAATGCTGAATTTAAACACGTGTTTCTTATTAAGCACGCGTTACATGTAACAACGTAACGTAACGCAGGCCATGGATAAAAATTGACGGGTTATTATTATCCGTGATATTTATCACGTCTGATGAAATATTCTCTCCTCATTACGTGCGGCTAGACACACAATGGAAACTCGTGGGATGTTAGGAAAATAAATTGAGAACGCAAGATTCCACAGTACACTGAAAGAAAAATATAGTTACTTTTGAATCCAACCAATTTTATAATATTTCTAATGATAATTATGGTTAACATAATAATGCATATAGTTATCATATTTCGTGTTAGAAATATTGTAAAATTATAGTTAGGTCCATAAAAGTAACTATATTTTTCTCTCAGTGTATGCCATCTAGTCTCTTGTTTTTGTTGTAGCATAATTTAACCAAAAACCTACAGCCATAATGGCGAATGTGTATGCGGGTTCCCCGCTAAAACTTTATACATTCTTTATAATTTCTTTCCTTTTTACGGGGCGTCCTATTCTCCCGACGTTCGTGTCTTTCGTCGCTCGCGCGTCACGCTCGTTGGTCCTTTTGTCTTCTTTCCGTTTGTCATGTCATCGGACCTCTGTCTCTTCGACATTTTCAATGTCATTCATCAAATGTGCTGAATCGTAACAATTCGACGTCCGCGGAAGTGCGTGTTTCCGGGGGAAACGTGTATTATATAGGGCGAGACGTACAATTACCCGACACCTTTACAATATGAGTTTTCGTACGTAATTGTATGCGTGCAATTTACACAGTGTTATAGTAGCGCCGCGCGAGTGTAGGATCAATAAAAGTTGCTACGATATCGCAAGAGTATCTTGTGACTCTGCGTTTCTCATTCACTCGTTCATTCGTTATCCGTTAAAAGATCGTTTATGGCGCGATTACTTGGATGATTCAGCGGCATTTCGACATTTCTCGCTTACGGTGTCAATAAAATATAACAACGGTTCCGCGCTCTCTTCCCGCTCTCTAAAACAGTATATACCGCTTTTTTTTTCTTTCGTCTTTGTCTTCTCGTATTTCAGCAAAGCTCTTCTTTGAACTACGGGCGGATTCGTCGTTCGCATTCAAAGAAAAGTGCCGGTTGCACTTGGCGAAAAAGCATCGCGGCGATTTTCAGGAAATATTTCTGTCGCGGGAGGAAGGAGCTCTGAGAGCCGAGCTTGCAGAGAACTTTTGCGGTTGCAGGCGTCGTCCCGCTATATTGTGTAATGACGGCTGCTTCATTACGCGAGTGTGTTTGAGTGAAAGAAGTGCTCGCGCGCCTTTCATCTCGCCAAGACTCGATTAAAGGTTTCATTCTTTCAATGGACGGTGCAGGTTGGAAAAAACCCTTAACTTTTAATTATCCGATACGCTCCCCCCTGGAGTATCAGTCATCGCTTTACTCATTAATTTTAATAAACTCCAAAAAAATAACTTCAGAAATTTCAGAAAGGAATAACGTAGATGAACAGATCTGTCTTATGCCGTTAAAGTAACATTGTTATTAAAAATAAATATTATAACGTATCTGTACACAATTATAAAATTATTTATATGCCTGAAGTGCAAAGTATGTACAGAAATCATCCGATATTTTGGAATGTTCTCACGGGGGGGATTAATATCGGATGAACTATTTTTCTTGAAAATGGTCGATAAAAAGATGTCCACCCCTGACCCTTTAATCGCTGTGGAGCGAAGCGAAATGAAAGAACGATGTATTTTACGAGGACTTAAAGCGAGCTCGGTCCGATCGTCGAGCACCTTTTCACGGATCGTTCCCGAGATCGAAATCGAATGCCGAACGATCTCTTGTCGACCGTCACGTGCTGTTCCAACAAGCTTTACTATTTTATTAGGAAGGGAAACCACGTTGTACACACGCAGCGAAGACGGGGGGGGGGGGGGGGGGGGGGGCAAGCGGGACGAGGATCAGTTAAAACGGAAGAAGAAAAAGCAGGCGGGAAGAATAATCCCCCCCTTCCCCTCCTCATTCTTTCTCTCTTTCGCTCTCGTGTATTTCAACTCGCGGCACTAAAAGCAGTAGTTTCGCGCCCGGAAAACCCGCACTTTTTGGCCCCGGTCCAAGGAACCCGCGCGTATATATAGCGGGCATACCACTCCAGATATCCTAACCCAGTAAACTCAAGCATACGTTAAAACAATACGGCACACGCGATGACGTTGCCGGTCGCTCGGAAACGCCGGCCGCGCGCTGTAACGGACACGTAGCGATAAAAGCATCCGCCACCTGCGCATCTGCAGGTACCTAATCGACTTCTTATGCAGCGGATGCATGCCATGCTTTCAACTATGTTATCTCAACAGACGCGAAATGATTGTGAGCATTTGTGCTCCGCGAAAGAATAGTTTTCACTGTGAGAAAAAAAATGTATTTCGCAATTCTTATTTATTACAGCTGGATTACGAGAGGTTCTATCGAGAGGTCAAGGGATTATCTCTTCGCCTGAAAACGATACGGAAATATTAAGACGTATCCCGATCAAAAGCCTTATCAGACGATGCATTCAGTCGATAGAATCGCGACTTGGCAGGAAGAAAATGGAGTGTAGAAAATATCAACGTTAACGCGGGTAAATTAACATTGACATAGAAATATCTTTAGCTTCTCGAGAGCGGAAAGGCCGACGGGGAATGGGGAAGGGATACGACGTCGGTGATTTAAGAAAAGTCAAAATCGTTTTACGGGCCAATCGGTTTCCATGCGGAATACGAGATTATACGACGCTATTTACGTGAGTGGAGATAAATGATCGCGGAATAGAAGGAGGCGGATGGTTATTGGTCCCAGTACATATCGGACGACGTGCGCTCCGCCGCCCTGCATACCTTCCCATTCACGGCTCTCTCGACCGGCCCCCTCCGCGATTTTTTTGCGGGTCGGTCGCGCGCGGTTTTACGAGCGACGCGTTCCTCGGCGAGGTGATCTAATTGGCGCATAAATTAGGCGGCTCGACAACGCACGAACCGGCTGACACTTACGACCGCGTGCCGTGCATCGTGCGGCCTTTCAAACTGCATCCATGCGGTAACGTCCGATTTTATCTCGCTTCCGAACGGCAAATTCGCCATGCGACTCGAGTATATTATCCGAGAGGATTGTTTCATCCGCTATATCATTTCAGTTAAAAAGAAGATGGCCCAATAACAAACTTTCGATCCGCTTCCTGCACGGAGAACCTGTGCCGCGCCGCGTTATCTCACAATCAGCTGCTTAGTGGCCTATTTCCAGTTAAAGTAAAATAACGCGACGAGACGAAGAAAGGAGATGAACTTTCAATTTATTTCACTTCTAGACTCGCTGCAACGCTTCATCTCAGTTATTCAACGGCGGATTTGGTAGCGCGCAGATTACAAAAACCACTGTGTACATTAATCTACATAAAGATAAAAACGCGATAGAATTAACTTGATAGATGAATCGCCCGACATATATTTTCTCTAATAATATGATAAATTATATTAAATATTTCGCGGTTCCGATCTGTTTATGTGCTTTTGCATTTGCCTTTAACATTAACTTGCACGCGACGGCGCGTTGACGCGTCCCATCGAATTCGCTATAAATCACTTCATTTACCCATAAATCACTTTAGTCTTACAAAATGAATTTGCACGTATAATAAATAATTTGTTAATTCACAAGTCAATCCAATTGATTTGGATTGATGAGCCGAACAAAAATTCAGCGCGTCTCGCTCGCTGTGCGCACGGCGCGGCGCGCGACCTGATTTTCCCGCCGCGCCCGCCCCGACGCTTCTCGCTCGCGCGAGCAAATTCGACAGCCGACGCGATAAACGAGGAGGAATAAACCATCGGCGAACCATACACCCTCTATTCGCGTTTCGCCGTTCTATTTTCTGCCGTAATAAAGATCGATATCCGTGCGCGATTTATTGGTCTCCGATGGCCCCCGGCCTGGCCTGGCGATCGCGCGATGGACGACACGAGCGTCATTTCGAGAGGATCTATAGCCCGCTCTCTACAGGACGATACGGACTCGTCCTATTAGCGATAACGACGGGCCGTACCGAAAATGTGTCCCCCCGAGCGAAATCTCAAAGATATATTTTTTTTTATATAGAAAAATATCCTCGCGGTAGAAAGTTCTGCCCTGCGTCGCACCCCCGCTGTCGCGGGGGCGGGAGCCTTTGTAATCTGGCATTATCAGTCTAACCAGATGTGATCCCTAACGATCGTTCTCCTTCGAAGAATGGAAATTCAATCTTGAAATACGACATGAGTCACGAGCGCATGTAATTTAACAGAAAATAGCGATCTGCTATTTTTAAAGAGTAACGGTGTAGCGCATTTGCGTCGCGTGGAAATTTGGTCGGCGCAACTTTGGCTCGAAACAAAGCTCTTTCGCATCTGTCCTCGTGTAAATTGACATTTTGTACCGTCCGCGCAGTCTGCGTGACAAAACGACGATGAATATTTTGCGGCGCGTCGCGAGGGATCGTGCGGGAAGTTTCCAGCGCATCATTACGGCACGAGATCTCGTGGTTACGAGGCGTAATGATCGCGCAAGCTATTGAAAAATTAGCATTACGCCATGCAGATTGGCTCTTGATGCTGATTGCGCGATATTGAGAAATTACCGAGTGAATCTACATACATACTGTTATTTGCTATTAATAAAAACAAAATGTTTTCTAAAGCTACAGCAGCGTGCAGATAAATTCGTAGATATTTACAGAAAATTAATTAATTTTAATTTTCTAACAAATATAAAAGAAGAAAAATTTTCTTTTAACATTTTCCTCCGTTAATTGCATTTCTACTGGATATCTTTACTAGCTTTCAGAGATTATTGGAACTTCAAGTCCTCGAAAAGTCACCTTTCATTCGCGTCGCGAATCGCCATGGCGATTTTTACGTATGATCCGAAGTGATTTAATATCCGCACATCCCGATATCTTCGTCATTCCCTTACAGCTTATGTATTTCTGCGAGACGTCAAAAGCCGCGACGACGACGACGGTCATCTTTCGCGCGACGACGGCAGGATGAAGCTTTTCATACTCGCGTCTGCCAACGAGCGAGAGAGACGGTAACCGAAATCCGACCGAGTTAACACACCTCGCCGGCTGTGGAATTCTTTTGAGCGCCATCATGCATCACGCACGCTTTTCACGACCATTATATCGTCAGTCGACGTCATTCGCTTGCTGCTCTTTGATGTTCTTCGCGAAATTTTAACGGAGAAAAGAGCGCGCGCTGGAGGAAAAAAGGCGCGGAAGCGATTCGAAAAGTTTCCACAATCAACGTTGCGTAATCCATCTCGCGAGCACACGTTACGTATATTTTGCGTGTATTTTTGCTCGTTACATTACACGTGTATGTATAACGTACATTGACTACTCTCGAACTCGAGAAACTCCTTAATGACGCGTTCACCGCGTCTTTCGACGTTCACATCTATGTACCGTGCCAGTCTCATTAAATCCTCTCAGCTTCCCAAGCTCTTCCCAAGCTTTATCAAGTAATTAATTAATAATTAACTAATCATTACTTTTGAAAGAATATTACCAATTTAAAGTATAATTCGACGAGGCCGTTGGGCATTTCCGCTCTTAAATAATTCTTAGTTTCAGGAAAAATAGTCTCGCGAAAAATTCCGTGAGAAAGGGGCAGGGAGATGAAAATTCGGCGCCCTTATATATTATGCGAGCGATACTTTAGAAGTTCTCGTGGCGACGATGATGGCGACGAGGTCGACATCCGCCGCCGCGAACTAGAATACGGAAAGCAGGGGCGGGTCACGCCCTGGCGTTAATTATTAATTATTCCGGTCGATTCGGTTCCCGGCTAGGAAACGAAGTTATCTTCTTACCCGGCCGGCGCCAACGACGACGCCGCCGCCGCCGCCGCCACCACCATTGCCGTCTCCTTCTCAGTTCCCGTCTCCGTCTCCGTCTCNGTCGCCATCCAACGTCGCCGCTATCTTGTTCCCATAATAGAGGAAAAGTCTTTACTCACGTAACAACGTGGTCGTCGCGAGAGATTCGGTATGCAAAGCGGCAGACACCTTCATCCGTCTATTATGTATGTACGCTATCGCGACCCATTTCCGCGTCCCGCGAACGCGGCGCGGCGGTCGACAGACGCCGGTATTTATTTAAGAAAAATCTCAGTGGCGCTATTTTTCAATTGCGAAAGCTTGGAAAATATAGATGCGAGAAAATTCGAGGTATCTGGGGCATCCTGTACATGAATTTGTCGCGAGAAATAATTCACGCTTCGTCCAGAATTTGTCGAGCAACTCTTAATTCAGTTATCTGACTTTCATTTCTACTTATAAGTATTGGATTATTAATTTTGTCATTATTATTATCGCACATGGATCCATGTATATTTTACAATATCGCATAATAATAAAACGTGTAATTCATTTATAACGTCACAGCAAAGATCCCCGTTGCTGACAAGAATAATTCGCTCTCTCGAGAACGCAATTTCTCTCGCAATTTCTTTCGCAAGTCCGTCGCTCTCTCGGGTCTGGTTAGAAAAAAGAAAATCCCCCGCGTGCCCAAGGGCCAACGAGCGAAAAAGAAAAGGAAGGAGGAAAAAAATGTCAAGCATCGGCGAAATGCATTGTCAGAATTCTAGCGAGTCAACGCGAGTACCTCTCGCTCTCCCGAGATACCTGCTTCTGAAGCGCGATTCACTGGACGAGACTATTCGTACAAAGGGGAAGTGTATTGTACACCGAGGAGTCCAAGCTTATCCTGCACGGTAGGTGAGTTTGCCTCGGGGTTGCGAGAGAATGAGGATGAAAGTATACCCATGATGATAGGGGATACGGAACGAAGACAACGACGACGAAAACCATGACGAAGACGATGGCTTTCCGGAGAGATATAGATAAGTGGAAACAAAAAAACCGGCGTTTTCGCGTCGCTAATCGTGAAATTGTTACATGACTCGAAACAGAATAGCGAGCTGGCATCTCGTATTGCTGATCTTATTGTTAGAAGCAAAGCTAGAGGCCAATTTAACAGAACGATATTTCGGATACGCGCTCTCGCAAGCAAACATAAGATGGCGGATGTTTCACGCCGAAGAGGACGAAAACGGAAATTCGGACGGGATGGAAAAGATAGACGGCATCCGCGACAGAGAATTTCGGATACTTAAGATGCCGGCGAAGACGCGGCGGCGTTCGCTCCCGGAGAGAGCGAGGAATTCATTTCGTGCGCGCGGAAACAGCGAGACGCCCGCAACCGCCGTCGCCGCCGTCGGTTCCGCGCCGCGCCGTTGCAAAAACACGCGATAAATTATCCCGAAATCGCTGCGTCGACGATACCATCCATGCTGCATAAGTGATAAATGGTTGCTTTCGAGTATCAACCCCCGACGAGAGCGGTGCGGAATGTGAGAGAAGATGAGAATCGAGGGAGAGGGAAGGAGATGCGATCCAGGAGAACCTCGGAGAGCCCCGTCGGGAAATCCTCTCGTTGCCGCTGCCGCCGCCGTCGCGGCAATCGCGGAGCGATACCGGGAGATGCGAATCAGCTAGGTATCTCGATATGCTAACTAACGAGACAAAGGTGTTTCTTTGATGCGCGCGCTCTCGGTTCGTGGTGTCGCTCGAGGATACCGCCGACACCGTAACATCACCGCTCG
Organism: Tetramorium alpestre; assembly: GCA_021460005.1. Lineage (NCBI taxonomy): Eukaryota > Metazoa > Arthropoda > Insecta > Hymenoptera > Formicidae > Tetramorium > Tetramorium alpestre. The sequence continues at coordinate 1,235,571 of JAJVSH010000003.1, read as the reverse complement.
CGTAAGCGCAAAAGAAGGAGAGCAGGAAGAGGAGGAAACGGGCTCGAGAAAGGCAAGGAAGCGTGGCTCCTTTCTTTGGCATCGCGAACCGACACGAATGATCTCTTTCACGCTCGTTCGACGACATTAACGAGACATCGTTATTCCGTACGGCGAGGCAGTCGGGAATCGAGCCCGATATCGATTATCCGTCGATTCCCGGTACTGCTGCCCCCGGCGGACCCCGTCGCCGCAATTCCCCGACGTCGATGTTGACGCCGACGGCGAGGGAGATCGGACGGACGTGCTCGCCGATCAATCGATCCTGTACTCGCGCGTCCGCGCACCGGTTCGTTATTCCGCGCGGTTAAATTCCACGGCAGGCTTCCTTCCCTTTAATCGAGTCCCGTAGGGTGCCCCATGTAAATACGGAAATATCTCGCGCCGAAATGTTGGAGGGATAATTTTAGCTATGACCTGATTCATACTTCTTGTCATCTCGAAATACATTATTCAATTATTGATATTAAATCACATAATATATATTGTATTAATTTTACAAATTTGTAAGGTGAATACTATTTTAACAATTATTAAAACTAGAAAGATAACTAATATAGTTCTTTTTTTAATAAACTTGCTCCATAAACTTTGACAGTAGCACGCTCCTTAGTAAAAAAAAACCAAATTAGATTACATTTTAATTAAAATAAGATTATTTCATTACAATGAGTGCCATTAAACTGTCAATAGTTATTAGATCTCGGAAAACAATGTGACTCGCAGAATATAATAAAAAAAGATAATCTCTCTAAAATCGCTGAAAGACTTGAATCTGATTTCAAGTAAAACGAGAGTATAAACCTTTAACGCTTCGATTAGCAATGCAAATTTTATGAAAAAAAAAAAAAACGACATTTGAAATATTCCCATAATCTTCTTCCGTCTTCATTTCATAATCTCTTATAAATTCATAGTCTTACAAATTCATTAAGGAGTGTACCGGTCTGAAGAAATTTAATTTATCGATTTGCAGACAAAAATAGCTCGGGGTACAGAAAAAAATTAACAAAATACTGGTAGAACCTGTAATATAGCTGTTTGAAAGAAACGTTTCGTCGCAATAAATAATATGCAAAATATATTCTCGGGACCTTTTAAAAAGTCATATGTCGGTCGGATGGACGAACGCTTCGAGCATTTTGCAAGAATTTCACTGAGATTTAAAGGGCCGTGTAGCGCAGCGCCTCCTTCCTAATGCCCTCCAGCTGGCCCTTTAAACTTTAAAGGCTCTCGAGAGACGGGAGTCTCGGCCTGTGCCGGGAAGAGCAAACGTTCTTTGTCGCAGTATGCAATACGTAACCGGCGCTACCTTCGACCTGTCGCAAGTCCTCGCCCGGAAATTTCGGGACAAATATTATCTTACGTCCTTAGGGGAAAAGGAATCGAGGCCCGGGGAGAGCGGACTTTTGCAAAATTAAGAGTAATATGTGCCCGACGACGAACAAACGTGGCAAATAGAAAGACTGGTAGGAGCGACCACTCGGTTTGATTAAAATTTTCAGAACTCTTCCCTTGCTAATTACAAGTCCCCGAGATATTTCACGTTCTCTCCCGTTCTCGTTCGTTAAATACGAAAAGAACGCAACAAGAGAAGAGGCGTACGCTGATTATTCGTACAACGTAGATTCCCTACAAGCGCGGACGAGGAGACGAGGAAAGAATTTAATTAAATCATTAAATGTTGTGATTATTAAACACACCGCAAATGTCGCAAATTGCGATACTACATATTATCTACAATTTTGTAATCAATATCCATTTGGAAATGAAAATTATTATTGAAACTAAAGGAATGATGAAAAAATAAATATTAAATATGTAAAAGTGTTGAAAAAACATGAAAAACAATTGCAAAAAAGGGACGAAATTAGTAAAATTCATGAAGGTAAGTATCTGGCGATTTTTTTTCATTTACTTAATCGGTGAATAATTTAGCCACGACACGATGTAATAGTAATGAATCAATAAATAAATTAATTTATTTGATTACTTCGTCTCTACCTGATTCCTTTTTCATCATATTCGAAGAGTTTAAATTATATAATTTTATGTGACTATAAAAGTAAGTATAGATTCACTATTAACTCGTTGATGTATCCGTGTCCGGCGTTTCAATTTGCAAGCCAGTGGATCGAAAGAAGCTCACAGCAGCGCGATGCGATGAATCGGCTCTCGCGATCGCGCCGTTTCCCAACTCACGAACACGAAAGCCGCTCTCCTGCGGGAGCACTCGGGAACGGAAACGGTTTCCGCTGCCCTTCTCCCCCTGTTCCCGAACGCTTTTATCCCCTGCGATTCGATTTCTGTCTCGCCCTTCGCGCCTGCGAAATCCAATTTGCCCGTCGTAAGCTGACCCGCGCGCGCATTGCAACGAATCCGGAGTGGATTTTCACAGTTTTCTAAATTCAAGGAAATGATCCCGCCGATTCTATCACAGCATCGGAAACCGCTCTACCGTCGCCTCATCTCTTCCGCGTCCCACCCCGAACACGAACTAATCTCCGTCTCTCTCTAGCGTGCGCTCAATGATCAAATTTTCAGGGAAAGCTCAAAAATTGCCACGAACAAATCGGAAGCTGCGCACGTGCCCGTAAACTCGTTAGTTGGTCTGGCAAAAGTGCCACTCGAAATTGAAGATTTCCCCGAAGATATATAAAGAAGCCAATCTTAAATCTTAAGTCTCGTAATGTAGATAAGTACAGATAATGCAATAACGATTTTACTTAATTACGATAAATAAACTACGTTAACACGTTAAAAAATTTATGCAATTTTTTATTCCTTGCGTCAATAATAAATAACGATAAAAAGGACATATAAAAATAACAAAAACAGAAGAGATCGATCCTTAATAAAATTCTGACAGCAATTTATAAAGTCAATCTTATTTTATGGTCGAGAATTAATCGTGAAAAGAATATCTCGCAATTCCAATGAAACCGTCACGTCAGCCACTCCATCGACATTACAGGGTGATTAAATTCCTTTTTATCGCGCCAGCAGCTTCGTGCATTTGATACCACCTCGTAGATAGCTCAATTCGCGGCAGGATGCACGACTTAACGGAAACGTAAGCCGCCACGCTTATCGAGCAAGGTTATCACAGTGGTATCGCTGCCACCAGCCCTGACCTGCTCTACGTGCCAAGAAGCATTGCGGCCAGCCAGCCGGCAAGGAGATACTCGTGCGCGTAATAGAGTTCTCGGTAGCTAAGTCTAACGGATTCGCAAATAAATAAACGCGGGAGAATATACGAGGCCGGAAGTGCGATAATAGAGAAAATGCCGGTGCATTCCCCTCCCTCCCCCTCCCGCTCCCGTTCAATGAATAGAAGATACGGTCGGATGTACGTGATAGCGCGCGTCTAAAATAAAGCGGAGTCGTAGAAATAGAGACCGATGTATCGCGCTGCCCCGAAATTCTACGCGGTAAAATCCCTCAACTTATCTCATCTCTCGTCTCTGCAACGAAAATTTCCGCGTCGCGCCAGCGTAAAATCCGCCGGGTTAATACCTCTATTTTCTCTAATACGACGCTGCTGTATTTTTATTTTCTTACTACAACACTCTTAATCTTTTTCCGAGAGCTGCATCGCGTAAGAACATTACGTATGCGTAAACGCATATTTTTATTCGGCCATTTGCGATTTGCATGCATGGCTTCTTTTGCGTCCGTTGCAAAAGGCCCTCGCAACATCCAGTGTCAAGTTGACCCGTGAGATTCTATCGGCAGCGATCCTCCCGGGTGTTCCGTTAAACGACCTCGGCTCCTGGCGCACAAAAGAGATGATTTTCGATTCTCGCACATGCGAAATTTCATTATCTTCCCAGGGGAATCGGAGGCCCGGGGACTAAGCCTGTTGTTGGCTTTTACGTACGATGTCACACGCGCAGTTATTCTTTCGGGTCCCGTGTCTCTAACGTCTTTATCGGGCGACAATATCCTGACATCGAGATCGCGTTACTGGTTCTTTATTAGCATATCAAAGCCGCTTCTCGCGGTAATAGGCACGCCTCTCGGGGTAGACATAAGCGTTAATCCTTTAACTCGATAGGACAAGTCAACTTGCCGTTAGAGGGCCTGATGTCGAGTTGGTCAAGGTAATTTTGACATCGACATTGCTACAAATTTCGTCTGAAATAGTTTCTCGACATATTATAAGTGTTACTAATGATTTCATAATACATGTTAAATAGATATCACTTTTGATATTTTCGCAACTGTTGTAACGGTTATAATAAAATAAAAAAGTAGTAGCGGTTTCAACATCTAAACTTTGCGAGTAACTGACGCGTAATATTCGAGCCTGCGGTTCTCTGTTACGAATCGAGATGCTACATCTCTCCCAAGTATAGGAATTGATCGCGTTTCCGTAGGCGTTGGCTAATAAAAAAAAAAAAAAGATCTCATATTTTTTGCGACCGGATACGAGCCATGACGAGAGCAAACTACCAAAGAGGGTGTGTATTTGAGACACGAGACCGTCGGTTCATTCACCAAAAATTGGCACTCGTCCAATCAGCTGACAGGCCTCTCGTTTCCTCGTATAAAGCGAGGACGTGCGCGCGCCCGCAAAGTCGTCTATTTTCGGGCTCGGTGGTTTTCTCTCTCTCTACGTTACGAAATCCCTCCGCGACCATCTGCTTTCGTACGGCGTTTCTCAGAGACAGCGAATAATCGTTAAAATAATTTTTCCGACGAACGGAAACGCTTGGCTTTCTACTAGGGAGTAAGGCGATACATTTAAATGCTCGTGACATATTTAAATGTTTAGATACTCTAAGCGCATACGACAGAAGGAATACTCGGTGTCTTCACCGAGACTGAACAAAAAGAAGGTTTAAAGTTGGTATCGCAAAATGGGAATTTTTACAAAATTGATATGGCATTTGATTGTCCACAATCATTTCTTGTTCACCTTACAAAAAAAATTAAAAATAAAAATGATTAAGTGCATTTTTCTTAACTTATATATGTATATTATCAGTGTATAGTATTATTTATGAACAAATGTAGATAAATGATGGACAGTCGGAATCTATACATGTATAATTTTTAAAAATGCATTTAGAAATACTGATAATGAAACTTTTTATATTTTTTTTGGCAAGGTGAAAGACTAATGATAAGTGTGGACAATCAAATGCCATATCAATTTTGTAAAAATTTCACATCTCTCGGTGCCAATGTCACATTTCTAAATAATTATTCTGCGGTCATATCTTATAAAGTCGGATATAAAAATGATTCTCTTGATGAGTAGTATAATTTAAGAGCAACTCATATAAAATTTAGAATTTAGTTTAAAATTATTTTTTAAACAGAGATTCAAATTTCAAAGAATTTAAATTCATGCATTGAAATAGCTAGCTTAGCACCAGCAGACTTCCTGTTCGTCTAACATTGTTATACATTAAATATTAACACGCTAGGAGGCGCACAATGATACGTTAGTGACCGACGTGGTACAACAGATGCATCATGATGCATTTTATATGGAAAAGTGTCCGGCAAGTAGGTAAAAACAAAGTTATGCTTGATCGCAGTCTATAGACCATTTTCCGCCACATAAGAGCGCAGTATTAATAAATTTCCGTTAAAAAAAGAAGCACGATTGGTAAATTCGCCACGTCACTCACAAAGGTTAATCGATACTCGCATTTTATAAATGTAGGAAAAAAAGTTTCGACGCGAACCGCCGTTTAACCCTCCATGGGAGTTGGCGCAGCGCTACGGCGAAGGGCAGGATGGACGGGAATAGCAAGTTCATCGTAAAGTCCGATCGACAATTTCCGAGGTGTCCCGTGCGCTCTCAATCCTCTCTTTCCCCTTCAGGCTCTCTCTCACTCTCGCGACTGCATCAAAATTACCGTGGTATATCGACCGCCAGACGTTAGCAACACCGGCCAAAATTATCCAAAATAAAATATCGTACCGTTGTGCGAGTTGTTGCGCGAAGGATCGTTGAACTCGCCGGCCGCAAAATCAGATCATTCGAGAGATAATTCTTATCCGCGAGACACAAGACGCGAGTTTACCACGCGGCAACCATCCAGTATTAAATCCCGGCTATTGAGAGCGGCGACAGATAGGTAAATACGAGTTTCTCTCCCCGCGCGGGGGAGGGNAGGGGAACGAGAGGATAGATAAGGGTGACGAGATTTAAAGGGGTGGAACGCGAAGAGGGTGTCGAAGATACGCCAGGCATGCGCATCGCCGCCCAGCAACCGGCAAATCAAATATTAACACCGGCTTTATACCGTTGCCGTCGATGGCACCGTTGGTGCTCACAGCGGATGTATTAACTCGTGCGTTTACGTCGCGAAAGCCGAGTTGCTTCGAGTTAACGTATATATACGTGCCATAAACATTTACAACTTCAATCCTCGCGTTAACAAGGAATTAAGTATCCCAGATCGATTTCACCGTCCTGTCTTAACCATAAATAATTTTCACAGTATTTTCACCGCGTATTAAAAATAATACACAAGCGCGCAATTGAATAATTATTACTTAACTGTTTAAATGATTTAAAATGATAAAGAGAGATGTAACAAAAGAATATGCACATTTCAACGTAACATTAAGTTAATTTTAGAATAATCTGGAACATTTAAATCACCTAAATACTTTAAATTCCTCGCAACAATGTCGCATTCAAAAACTAATAGGCCTGCTTGGAGCATATAGTCGATAAGAAAAATATTATGATCTATTCACAACTTTGTTTACGTAATAATTTCTTCTTATTTATCGGGGAGAAAATCGGAAAAGCGATCTGCGATCGTTGATCTCCATCGACGACAATCTGGTGGTGATTCGTTGAGTCCTCGAAAAGTTTCATGCCGACGAAAATCCGGCGGAAGACAATCGTCGTGCACGTTCACCGGAGTAAGATGAAGCGCGTCGGCGAAAACAGACTGACAGACTGTTGGGAAAACTTTTGAACTAATGGCGGTTCTCTCGTTCTTCTCCGGGTAGTTAAAGCTCGCGCGCGCACGCTTATACGTATCTCTCTTCACTCATCGGTTCCGTTTTTCGCATCGATAGAAAAATGTTACTTACTAATTAGGCTCCGATTCGATAATTGATCTAGAGGCCTTTTGTTGACGTTTGTTTATCAACAATAATTCCTGATTCCAATGTTAAATATTTTCTTTCCGTTATGATTTACAAGCGATTTTACTTAAGAGTAATGTGATAACGAATGCGATTTACAGCCATCCCATAAGTACTCCTTAAATATCTTTTTTATATACGACGTGATCGTTAATGGACTATCAAAAACATCCAAATAGCTTTGGAAATATCGTATTGAGGTGCTACAAGATTCGTTTTTTGTTCGACGTTTATTTACGATATTTCCGAGAGTGGCGAGTTTTATGCGAAATTAAAAATAGTATATGGAAATTCAGCGGCAATCGATTCGGCGGCGTTATATCGCTTGAAGCATTTCGCTTTTACGTGCCTCGAGTGCCAGCTCGTCGAAGTCGTAAATTTTTAAATGACGACCGGTTTTGGAAACATATCTATTCTGACGTTAATTTTATCTCAAGACAAGCAAAATGCATGTCGTATCGCGACATATTAATTTCATTCCTATCATATAAGCTTTTATGATCCTCATCGGCAAAGGATATGCTGTTAAACGATCCATCGTATGGATATATATCTTAACGATTCATTTCTAAGTCTCGCAGCGATCAAGGCTATCGTATAATTGGAAAAATAAGAAGGAAAAAAATTGTAAAAATAATTTCGCGTACTCACCAGAGGCCGTTTTGGTACCGTCGCGATCGCCTGAAACAGAAAAAGAAAACGTCTCTAGCGAATGTCGTTTGTCAACTTACGGCCGCCACGCGAGCGAAAAGTTGAAACTATTTTGTACGTAATATAAGAAGGATTAGCTTAAAAAAAATAAAATTCTCCCGGGAAAACGAGCGCAACGCAAAATTCCAAGCCTAGAGTCCGGGCCGAAGTGCGGCACGGCACGGCACGCCGCGTCGAGCTAAAATCCACCACACATATTATGTGAAAGTACAGTAATTTAACAGCATACGGAGAATTCCTGGAAACAATTTGCGAGGCAAAGCCGGTAGCCGCTCATAAAATACAGCGAGAAAATACCACGAATTAGCGGGGGGAATTTACAACAAAGCGCAGAAATTATTGGAAAGCGTCGTGCCCCCTCCGGTCTTTCTCGCTTCTTTCGTCTTGTACTTTCTCTGGCTGCGTGTGTATACGCTCTTCTGTATGTACACGAACGCATACACTACATAGTCGCAAACGCTCGAGTAGCTGCGTTATTCGCGGGCACTTGGAATAAATTTGAATACGAAATTTGCATTCCGTCCTGAGGTTTTCACAGATATTTTATCTTTTAATTAATTTAACATATTTGTAAATTGTATTTATAATTATTTTAATTAAATACGTTACTTCTTAGTAGTATTAGTGATCATTCAATTATATATTTAATCTGCATATACTAGATTTAAGTGAATCTTCTACATTAAAATGAGGTTTGTGAAGTTGATATCATGAAATGCGAATTTTAACAAAATCAATGTGACATTTATCCAAAATTTAGCCATATTTATCTATAAAGTACGTTTTTTGCTCAAAGCAAACTAGCAAGCAAAAGTTAAAAATAAAGTTTTGCAAAAAAGTTCCAACCTCAGCTCTCCTAAGTGCGTTTTTTATTTTTAATTTTATTTTGCAAATAAAAATAATTATTTGACAAATATGGACAAATAATGAACAATTGGAATCCATACATAATTTAAAAAAACGCATTTAGGGGTGCTGATAAAACGTTTTATTCTTTAATTTTTTTTGCAAGTTGTACAATAATGATTATTTATGGACAAATGTGGACAAATTGTGGACAAGCAAACGCCGTATCAATTTTGTAAAAATTTATACTCGAAGTGCCAACATCACAGATCTATTAAAATACCTCGTTAAAAAAAAAAAAACAGCCAAAAGCTGTCCAGTTTGATTTAACAAAACGAGTCAACATCGCCATTTCGTAATCTGTCGCTGAAAATAAATCCCAAATTACTAAAAACGCGCACGTCTCATACCGTTGAAGATCATTCGCCCGTATACTTCTGGCAGCAAGAACAGGAAAAATCCCTTGCGCGATCGTAAAGGCGTCAAAGAGCCGAGGGCGACACTTAAAATTTGCAAACGGTACGAAACCGACCCGAGTTCGTGAATGCACCCCTGAAGGTGGATTTCATGTGATGTTCACAAAGCGTCGTCCCTCTTGCTTTTCCGGCAGACGGACCGGCTGACTTTAAACGGCAGCTCTTTCCGCTTTTCATGGCAAACAATAATGGAAATCGTCTGTTTGTATCATCTAGAGAAACGTTCCGAGGTACACTTCCGTCCATTTAAAATCTTTGTCCAGAGCTTTTACGAATTAGTAAGTCGTACCGATTATCATACACGCTTAAAAATGTAGTAAATTCTTACATTAAAAATTATAATAATGAGATATGACGAACAAAGGGAAATTATTAAAAAATTTAGTCTCCCTTTTAATATTTATCAGCCGACTGATTTGACTTGAAACAACTTTTTAAAAATACGCTGTGTTCTTTATTAGACATAACTTATAATTCATGCTATGAGTAGCTTGTGCCATAATTCACATATTTCTCCATCTGGGTTCACATTTATCTTACTTCGGAAAAAGTTCGTAGCGATATAAACTTGGACGTCGAAACGTCACGGATCGGCCATGGGCGCAAATCAATGATGCATTTATATTTATTTATGCGATTTTCCATTTTCCATGTGACACGTATGTCCGAAACCGTGACATTTGGTCGCGAGATCGTCGCATATGCACGTTACCTCGCGGAATATTAAATGCAGCCGGAGCGCCGGATTGTTTATTTATTCAAGCTGCACACAAACACATGCACACACATTCTGTATTCGTTCGCTTCTGTACAAGCAGTAAAGCCAGCCAGGCTACCTATTAAGACAGATGGCATGGAGATTATTTACGAGAGTGCGCACCTGAGCTCGCGCATTTTCAATTTCGGGCGTACGGATGCTCGATCGAATACACAAAATGAACCAGAATTACGCTGCGCGAATTCGATTTAATCGGAGCGAATTATCGAGTTTCGTAAATGCGAGATTTGGAAAACTTTTATCGCCACATAGTCTCTTTTTTTTTTTGTCGGCGTCAGTAAATCCGGATCTGGATACAACAAAAAATATTTATCTTAACAACACGCGTATCGCATCAAATAATATGGATCCGCAGCACATAGAAGCCGTAAAAGCGACGAAGGTTCAGGAATAAATAAAATTTACCCCCTGTAAAATACGATATCGGATTATGGCCTCGCCTCTGTTCAATACGAGAGGAAAATATACATCAAAGGATAATAATAATTTTTCCATCTTTTACCAGCGCCGCGGCTCTTTTCGATCTAACTGCATAAGAATTTATTAGCTTGCCGGCGGCGCGTCGCTAAATCGTGAGTTATCGCTGTTATCTCTATCGATGACGAACGACGACGACGACGGCGATGGCAACACAGACACGAGTCGAGAATTAGGACAACGACCTCGCGCTCGCTCGAAACAAAGAGCGAGCGTGACTACAGCACTGATGCCTCGACGGCCTATGTGCTTTTACGCATAGCGCAAGGTTTTCCCGGCCACGAACGTGACGCGTATATGCACTCTCTACTTGGTTCTCTCCGTTTCTTAAACGGCGAACCACGTCAAAGTCGAATGCGAGACACGAGCGAGCGGGCACAGGGGGGACCAGGTGGCATCGGCAATTCCGCCAATATAGTCCGCTTCTAAATAGTAACGTCGTCAAGTGACTCGACGTCTGTACTTCCGCGTTTAGCGTGATGTCAGTTAGCCGGTATCATTTAGGGCGAAACAGTGTAATTACATGTAGGATCCGCCGTACTTTGCGCGACGCTGTAATTTCGTCCGTATAATTTATGCGGTACCGCAATTTCAGCGGGACGCGAGTGCGCGACAACCGCCCGCCGCCGACGCGCGTAACACGCGTTGCCGAATGTGCGAGGGATGAATTATTACGCGCGCATCGACAACGGGCAGCACGTGTGACACTCGTAACGTCACGGGGAGGAGCTCGTGAAAAAAAAAAAATACACCCGGCTGTTTCAAATTTCCATCTTCCGAGCAAGGGTTGTATTATTTTTCCGCTGTACTACTCGGATTTAACGGCCGTGGCCGTTAAAAACGACGACGAAATTTCGAACGAGGCGAGAGAAAGAGAACCGTTACGCCGCGCGCGAAACGCCTTGGCTTCTGGCGCGACGCGAAAGGACGGCGATTAACGGTTCTCCGGTGCATTGTGTCGCCCTCGGTGCCGATCCTCGGCACGGCCCGCAGGAGGGACGGTGCGGAAGGCATTAAATTTTCAGCGCGGTCGTACCCGCGGCCAGGAAATATGCTTTAAATGGCGATAACTATAAATAAGGGAACGTACGTTAATTCTTTAGGAAGCCGTAGCTTCCTCGCGGATGCGAGACTCCTCCCTCCTCGCCCACGTACAAAGTCGCTCCAATTTCGTTTTCCAATCTACTTCATTCCATTAAACAGAGAGATATGGCTGCCTATATGTCGGCGACGCGAAATACAACGCGGCGCAATTATTTTTCCCTCCCGGCGAAGTATTATACCGAATCTGATAAAAAATAGCAGTCAGAAACATTTGGACCATAATTTAGCTATAATAGCCTTTTTCGAAATGAAAAATCTAACAATAAACAAACGCACGGGGTTTTTTATTGGCTAAACAAAAAAAAACATCTTTTCGTGATGTACGCAATGATATATATCATATAAACGAAAAATGTAACGTGCGATGTTTGTATCACGTATATATTATGTCTGCAATGACCAATTCGGTTAACAGCCCGGATTTAAATGCATTGCCGACTCAGCGTCTATCTCGTGGCATTAAATATGGTCTGTTTTAAAGATTGCGTACGCGTTAGCTTCGCCTCTATCTAATCCTCTTTGCCGTACCCTTCGTGACGAGAAAAACGAGCACCCGGAGATCTCTCGCACGTTCGACGATAAGTGCACCGTCAAATGCACTCCGACACTACGTTTCGTCGGTACCTCCTCGCGAATTCGATTGATTTATTGGCGAAAGAGCCGGGCAAACAAGCGCCTTCCCTGCAGAAGATACGAGCGACTTTTTCGCTAAGGCGATAATTAATTGCGCCTGCAATCCTGTTGCACCTTTATTTGTCCACGTAGAAAGTTTTAAACGACGCGAGTTTTCTTCATCGAGACTGCGACATTGCAGCGCAACGGCAGAATTCACGTATACTTTCGCATTTCTTTTACACCGATTGAAAATTCTACTTTCGTCTCGCTTGAAAGACTCCAAAGAGATTAACGATGTATTCGCTCCCGCAATCACATACGACGTGACGTAATCGTTTCTTTTCAGAATTATGAGATTGCACGTTTCTAATTAAACTAAAATAAAAGATTACTACACAAACAACAATATCAATTTAAGAAATTAAATTGTCTAATACTCTTTGATTGTAAATTCACAAGTATATTCATCGAGGTATCTTTTATACATTGGGAGATATTAAAGAGCGCGTGCAAATGGAAGGAAGAATCTCGAGAATTTTTAACGCGCGATGATAAAAGTTACAGGTTTCGCTTCTCTACAAACTGCCATTGTTTGTGCGAATGCGAACGAAGGCGAGGAACAACAGGCGGTGAAACTGCACGACGTGACTCCTTATTCCGTCGCTTCCGCCCTAAACCATCGTCCGCTGTTTCCGTTTTCTTCCGTATAAACTCGGTATTTATGCGGCACAAATAAAGGACAAAGGAAAGTATTCCGGGAAATAGCGCTTTCTTGCGTGCGTGAGTTTGTACTATTGGGATTATCTCTCGCAAACGTGACTTTACATTATAATGAAAAATGACTTTGACTTTTGTATAAGTGACGACGGTGTTTTTACCGCGTACGTCGCGATATAAGCTTGCGAAATCATCATCTCAGATGTCAATTGACCCTGGCAGTTGCAAAATTATACAATTGGATAATTGTCATCGCGACGCCGGAGCCATTAGGAGCGTATCGAAAAACAGTTTAGAAAAGCCGACGCGCCATTTATCTTGTCGCCTTTGGGACGCGCCATTCTGCTAGATAATCGAGGTGATAAATTTCACCGGGACACGCTGTATACATCCCACGTGTGCATGAAGCCTGCCGCATATCGTTCGGAAAACAATCAATCTACCCCAGAGCTTACCGGACGGCTTCGTGGACCATAGTCGCGATTTTGCCTGCCGAAAGCCAGACGACAGCCGGGCGATTGTGATCGGCTCCAACCCCCTTTACTCCATATTTATTCTTTGCCGTATTCATATTTCGGGCATACCCAGGCACACTAACATCCAGGATACTCATCTTTTGTATTATCTGGAAGTCTTATGAAATGGTTCAGCCAATAAACGTAAATTTTTATTCAAATTTGATTCTTCAACCAGTTATAAACAAAACAGTTAATTCACGAAAAAACTTGCACAAGTTGCAAGAAGGAAATGACATCCACATTCTAACAAAGGAAGGAAATGACATTCTAACAAAATGTATTTATACAATATTTGAATAATCCAAGAAATAATAAATAAAAATTTTTAATTTAGTTTACTATAGGCTCAATAAGGATCAAATATTTTTAATATATAAACTTGTTTAAATACTTTCGTGATTAGAGGTATATATTTGCAGCAAAAATTTAATAATTGCTTATTTCACTTCATGTATGAGAGGGCAAGTCATTAAGTCTTAATTCTTTTACCATTGAAGTATTTTACGTATAATATCAAGAAAAATAAACCATTTTTTACTGTTATTTAAAATTAATCCAAGAAAATTATTTTTTAAGTATATTCAAAAAAGATTTATTTCAATTGGCTTGCAGCTGGCAATTTTAGATTTTTAAATATGTTGCAGTAGCTAGGCTCTACTCCCGTAACGCATTTTTGTGTCCCGTCCTTAAAGGTTGACAAGCTGCTGTAGTCACGTAGAATGAAAGGGCGAGCCGGTACGGCGACGGTGTCGAATTTTATGGTCGCATCGAGATAGAAGTGCGGAAACTCATGGAAATCGGACGCTCTTTATTTCCCAAACGACGGCTGGTTGGTAGCAGCGCGTTGATCCCATCGACAGAATCCCAGCTGCGTGACTGCGTTTCGAGCACACGGAAGCCTCGTTTTTCAATATCTTTGCGTAACCCCTTTGACGTGAAATAGAAGATACGTCCATTGACTCGAGCCAATCGCCCGTAACGTAAACACCGATAATGATCGAAACGTTTCGGTTCGTGCGTCGGAGCAAAACCCGATCAATGAGTGCATGTCCCTCTCTCTTACTTCAGACATCGTCATTGTTTGAGACCCTCGTCTTTTCTCGTACGATAGTAAATAATTCAAAAGACCAAGTCATCGACACATTGGGAAAACTGCTATGATCGCGATCCGACATTAATGATTGATAGTATACGATGTCAAAAGAGATAAGCGTAAAATGCAGCGCATGAACGCATAAGCTTGAGGTTCATATGACGATGTTCTAACAATAAAATTAATCATATCATGAAGTGAGCGCTCTGAAATGAAAATTTTTGCACAAAACTGATATGACATTTGATTGTCGACAATTTATCCATATTTGTTCGTAAATAATCATTTTTTCATCTTTCTGTAATAAAAAAATTAAAAATAAAAAAAAATTTCATCGTCAGCATCTCTACGTGCGATTTCTTTTTAATTATATATAAATTCCAATTATTTATTGTTGCTCCATACGTGTAAATTCCATAAATAATTTATAAAACTACTCTACTTTATAAAAAAATTAAAAATAAAAGTTTTATCAGCACAAAAAATATTTATTATGTTATAAATATGGACAAATTGAGGATAATCAAATATCATATAAATTTTGTAAAAATTTACATTTCGGAATGCCACTTTACAGATTTTAAATTAATCAACATGAAATTGTTGGAAAATGAAAAATATAAGCGGAAGTAACTATTATGACATAACAGTCAATCAATCGACAGAACAGTGAGTGTAAAAGTAGACGCGAAATATTTTATGAAATTTTGCTCAGCAATGCGTAAACAAATATCGATCAGACAAACCATTTATATCGCTCACTCTAATGGAAAACAAATCTAGAAGGATTAATGTATATCAGTGGCACGTAGGAGGCACTTACTGTGGAAGGACGAGGAAATTCCTAAATCCATCGGATCGTGGAAAAGGATAATGAACGATAACCTTTCCTCAACGGGGCGTCTGAAATACATCCCCCGAGAGATACGGTTTTGCCTAACTGTGCATTCGGGATTTCGAGCCACCACTCGTCCCGCTTAAAGACGACTGGATTTTCGCTCCAGTCGGTGTAAACAAGCGACCGGTACTTAAAATTTCGATCCCCCTTGAATTTACTGCCGGTCAAACGAATCCGCGGATATTTAGGCTCCTCCGTCTCACCGGATATGTGGCGTGGTGCGAAAGCGAGCTTAGTCCGAAACTTCCGGCCCTCGTAAGCCGCCGATAAAGCCGCCGCGAAAGTTCGGCCAGATATTACACTGGCAGTGATTAATTGCGAGCTTTGAAGTTTAACTCGGCGCGCCGACGATCGCCATAGGTAACACGCCTGTCCGGTTTCGTATTGTTATTGGGCAACCCTTCGCTCTCGCGAGCTCTAACGAGTCCGAAGCCCCGGGATTAGCCCTGTACGAGCATTTCACGCTGATTCGATTAAGTATGCCACGTCGGAAGTGTTCTATTATTGGAGCGGAGAAGGGGCGGTACATGCTTTTAATTCAACGGAGGCGCGTATCGACTTTCCGCTTTCCGCCGACGAGCGAACAAAAGGGACGTGCGAAGCGACGATTGATTGCCACTGAATCGAAATCGACAATAATTGAAAAACTTGACAGAGAAATCTGCAAATATTGCGTATGAGTGCGCGTGTGTATACACCGATATGTAACATAGGTAAATGTATAATATCAAAATTATTTTTCATTAAATGCTCTCCCTTAGTCAATCAATGACTTTCACTCGCTGACGCATCATCTCCCTTTCGCCTACCAGAATTTAAATAATTTCAAACACATTTTATTTTCATCGTGTCTTTCACGTGTTTGATATAAATGATGGAATTGGAGTCAGATGACACTGGGTTAGTCGGCAATGATTTGTCGAGCGGAAAACAGAAGTCGGTTACGCTCCGGGGGCGGCCGGATGTCGCCGAGAGAAACATCTTGTAACCAATTAAAACAGACAGAGCCGCTCCGAAAGCGAGCTTTTCTAAGAACGCCATTTTCTCGCGTCGCTACAACGCGCATCTATCTTTAGCGCTTTTTGTCGCACTCTAAAAAAACGCGGCTCGCCATACGATGGCGAGTGCCGCGGATCGATACGATTCCGAGAGCTATCCCAGTTCCCCAGACAATATCGACGGGATCGCCATTAAAGTCTATCCTCGATACGAGAAGCTCCGGGCAACTTCGGAGGCATTGAGTTTCGTAATATCGCACGAAATCGCCTTCGGAGAGATCAAAGCCGGGCTTACGGATACAAGCCACAGTGGCAGATCCCGCGCGACCGTGCCTATTTGCTCGGAATTTGAGCTTCAATACCTCGGTACTCGCGTCTCTCTTTCCCTCCGTTCTCAAATGCAATTTAAAAATAGGAGACTTGTGGCCTTAAAGTAAAACATATCGTAACGTCAACAGATCAGAGTTAACTGGTGGTATTGCAATCCGGAAATCCGCTTTCAAAACAAGTTAAGGTGAACAAAGAGAAGAGGGCGTATTCGTAATTTATCTAGTCTGTCGCGGTTTGTTAATTAAATGTAATAAAATACCGCGCGCAAGTTCCGCGGGACAAGCGAGAGCTTTTCGCGTATTTCGGCGAAACCAATGTGTCGCGAAAAACCCTCGCGCTGGCGAGAAACCCGGGATTCGTTCCGCGAGCCGTAATTGTGCTCCGTGAGGCGGTATCAAGATAGCCGCCGCCGCCGCCGCTACCGCCACCATTACATTCAGCACGCGATTATTTCACAGGCAAATAATCGCACGTTCATTTTGCAGAGAACGCTTCCCCACCTGTCGAGGGATATCATCGCGATTGCTTGATTTATTCTTCTCGTCAAGTCGTCCCGCTCCGCAATTTAATGAAAGGAAAGGAAAATCTCGGCTTTGTTGCCGCTTCCTGCTTCTCGTGCCAGAAGATACACATCATCGAAGGCCGAATGCGTGAAGGAGAAGCCGGCACACAGCCGAAAATGCCTCGGCTCCTTCTCTCATTAACGAGGGAAGCCAGCGTGACCGGCGACGACACTGTAGAGATCCTCTCGACGACGTTACTTTGTCGACGTTTCCTCTGCGATCTAGCACTCGTGGCACTTTTTTCTCTCATTTCCTCGAGCTTCGAGAAGGATAAAGACGCGCTGCACGATCTACCTTAACGTCTGTTCTACGTTAAGGGCGAGTGCACCTGCTGGCTGGCTCGTTTCCAAAAACTCGACGGCAAACGGTACGAGCGCACGGCTCTGAGGCTCTTCTCTTGATTTCGTTTCTGCCCAATGTTGCGCAGGCAGCTCTAGTGCACTCCGTCAATCGGCGAAATAAGAGAAAAAGAGAAAAAGGAGGAAACAAGATTTTACGAAAGCTAGAGGCGACGTCGTTTGTAGGGCAGATGCGCCAGTGAATGACCGATTAATCCTAAACTTGGCAGAGCTCTGAGGGAGCAAGCTTAAAATTGTCTTATATCAAAGAAATGGGTAAAAGAGTGCAATATGAGATTCCTAAATAGAAGAGAGATATATGTATAGTAACTTAAAGTGACTTATCCTGTGTACCTTAATTTGATTACATCGAGACAGACTTCCAATTTTTTTGCTAGATGTTTTTATTGGATTCATCTTGAGAACAGATAGACGTACGAAGCGGCTGCGATGTGATCCCTGTCAAAGGCACTTAAGCTGAAGTAATCGATCCGCAATTACGGAGATTTCAAAGACGAGCTGCCCGCGACTGACACGCGTTAGTGATTATAGAAATATCGCAAAGACGTTTGGATGACGTTTGATTAAACGGATGGGAATTACGTAACGCTACGATGATCGGTCGTAGCCCAGACATCGTCGCAGATAGAATTTCGATATCGATCATATCAGGTTGACACATTGACATTGAGCGAGACATTGTTGCGAAGCGACGTTTTGTCTGTCTCGTCTCGAGAGATACTACATTTCATTAGGTACCGTCAAAAAAGTTGAAAATTCTCATTAATCATTGTATATTTGATAGAACAAAGATACAAAAGATCTCGTATAAAAGTGTAATTGGAATTCGTCAGACCTATCGGAAAACAAAGAGCTCTGTCTCTAAGCATAAACAATTTTGTTCATAAACAATTTACTTGTAATTAAATTAGATTCCTAAGAACTTCCAAGCAAATCGGAATACAATAAAATAGGTCTCGATGTAAATAAATGTTGGCATAAATTGAAATTTGTATTAATATCATTGGCGTTATCGCGTATCTTACCTCTTCCATGAGGATAATTATTAAGCCACGCGGGCATCCCATTCGCACATAAATCATCCAATATATAAAAATAATAATAGAGTATAATATCTGGCCGTGCCACCGCTGCCGGCTCAAAAGAAGAATATAAACGATAACTCACGAATACACGGCGGATTCCGATGGTGCGCTTTCCTCCTCTCCGCGCTACCCGCTCGCGGCCTCCCTCCCTTCTCATCTCTTTATCCGCGATCGCGATCGACGTCCGTAAAATCGTATCCGGCGCAACGAATATGACCACGATTAAGATTACGGCGATGCCGATGGCGACGGGACGCCGAGCGACGTCGATCGAAACGACCGGGGTCGATACGTTATCTTAATTGCCCTTCGAGTACGACACGGCTCAGACTTCCAAGCGCACTGATTTTGCAGCGGAACGTATGGGGTCTAGCCGTCGAACCGCACGCCTTTTTAATGGCGCACGAACAAAGATAAACTCAATCGCAAGCGCGGTCCCGATCGCATCGGACGCGGTTGCATCGCGATGCACCGCGACGGGTAGATCCGAATATACGGTCGTACCCGATAGCAAATTCAATTTTTAGAGGGATGATGTAGTAGCTCGAACGCGACCGGGTCAAGTTTACTGCACAAAGAACATCTCTTGTATAGAAACAGGGGTTCAAACTAGTTTTTGCTTATTTTAATTAAATGAAAGATATCTTCGGAAATTTATATTTACCAGACTAAACGCTCACATTCACGAAAAGTAAAAAAAATATTAGGACCATCAAATAACAATGTCAAAAACAAACCGTACTAAAAAAAACTTTAAAAGTTTTGTATGTATGTTGGNACAAATTGAAATTTGTATTAATATCATAATATCATTATATAGCGTTAACGCGTATCTCACCTCTTCCATGAGGATAATTATTAAGCCACCCGGGCATCCCATTCGCACATAAATCATCCAATATATAAAAATAATAATAGAGTACAATATATTTTATACAATGTATGCACACACAATAAATATCAAAATTTTAAAGAAAAATCAATTTCGTGAATCATCAAAAATGATCTTTAGAAATTAAATTAATAATTCTGAAGTTCTTGTATACGCAGGAAGCTGTATAAGAAAATTTGCTCCAGATTAAAAATTGTACGAATAACTATCATTACTCACGAGATTCTTAAGATTGAAGACTTGGCACAAACTTGGCGAAAATAACCCGATATCATTTTTCTAAACCGGTGCGGAAATTTCCCTATTTTACTCTGCGCAGCGACGAAAGAACCATCATTGTATTAATATGAGATAGACGGCAGTGCTTTCGCACAAACGTAATAAATCTCTCGCATCTTCGCCTCCGTTGCCTCGACTATTCTCTTACTCGGCTTTCTCCATTCTCGCTTTTTCCATGAGCGAGCAAGCCGCGACCAGGGCTTGGACTCGTGTATTTATGTGCCATAGCTTATTTATCCTCGCGCGTCCGCGCTCGATAAATCGCACAGCGCAGAGAGAAACGCAGAGAGAGAAAGAAAGATGGGAGAGGGGAAAGCTTTTCCATACTAAGCGATGCATCCGAACTACGGTCGTCGCGGTGCGTCGCAGCTGTACGCGAAACGCAGCTGCGACTAATGAGAGCCGTCCGTTAAACCTCGCGCAGTCCGCGATGCCGATATGTCGATAGGCGAAACGACCGCGCGATAATTCTCGCTAGGTAATTACCGTGAAGAGAATCTGTGATCGTGCGTCGCGACACCGAGGAAAATCGAATCAGTTGTCGCGACTGGAATCCATCTATTGAGAGAAATCATCTCAAAGCCAAGATAATATTTATTATTATTATGCATTTTTTCAAACCTAATACAATGTTTCTGTAGAAATTAATAATTTAATTTTTTACTGAAATATTTTTTCTAATAATCAACTGTGCCATAATATTGAATATCAAATTAAATTACCTAGAAATTGATGAGGATAAAGCAAATGCGCATACAAGAATCGCTGTTCCAGCAAAAAGAGTTTATCATAGGCGGTATTGAAACACGATTAAAAATCGAACTTTCCACCTGCTTGTAGACCATCGCCCGTCCAGTTCGTTGCGCGCATCGACTTTCTCAGCGAGCAATTTGATCGAGGGTGAAAGATGGTGGGTGGCGAAGGCGGGAGGGAAGATCCTCGAGATCGTTTGGGACGTAGGGAACGAGGTCGCGCGGCAACCATGATCCCGAGGATCGAAAAAAGGTTAACGACCGCCGCTCGAATCGCGACCTAGCTTTTGGACTACGGTGTGGAACGACGTCGTTTCCCTCCCCCGCCACCCGTGTCTATCTCGCCCCTTCCATTCGTCCTGACTCTGCCCGACAGTGACGAGAGAAAACGGCGACGGAGACGAAGGAGGTTTAACGACAACGCGGAGTACGGAGATGGAAGAGAGAAAGAGAGCGATACGCGTTCGGTCAAAAAGTTACGTCGGAGCGAACCGGGACAGCTGCTTAATCTCGCGACAAAGAGGACGAAGGGGGTAGGATTTGAGGTAACCAATATCGCAGCCTCGCTTTTTTCCATTTTGATTCGCAAGAAATTTTTGCGAGAAAAACTGCGAATCCCTCCTTCTTTATGTTGGCTCAACACAACGGTAGAGTTACGAAGTAAATCACACAAATGGTTCGGAAAATTATATAGGGTTCTGGAAACGTACCGAATGTCTTATGTAATTTAATTGCAAAGGTAACTGATGTCGAAAGACTGTGCCAAGAAATAGTTCATAATTTTCTAAGAAAAACATTAATATTAAAATTGTTATAAAAATCTTTGGCTAAAAGAACATCCTATATTTAATAATTTCCAGGTAGAGAAATGCGTTTATCAATTCCTAGAAGGTATTTACATGAAAAGGGAAAAAGATGACAGACCAGCTGGACTGATAAACTGACGAGCTGAGTTGCAATGGCACGATCCAATTAATTCATTAATTCCCAGCGAGATGACCCTGAATTCTCGGAATTGTGGTAACAGAAGTCAAGTGGTAATTATACAATTATGCAACCGGACACCTATTAAACATGACGAAAAATAAGTCGGTACGATGAGCAAGTACATTCATCATCCATTCTCAGTTATTTTAAGTATAAAGCATCTAATTAAGTCGCCTAATTAATAATAATAATTCACAAATACCTAAATCATTAGCTATCAGAAAATTAATTAAAATTATTTTAAGAAATAAATAACTGATACACTGATACAATATAAAATATAGGATACTTTTTGAACATTTTTTGGTTATCGGACATAGATAACCAGATAATAATAATTAAAATTAATTAAAATATAATCACTTATCGTTAAAGCTATCATCATATTTATAATAAACTGAATTATTAAACTTATTTTTAAATGTACTCGTGTATCTATGTTCTCAATTATTTGCGTTCCCAACGCAGTTTCAGCGTACATTTTACTGGATAACTGTAACTATCGCTCCGCTCTCACCGTTCCTGTTCCACGTTCACGAGCGCTAAATCAAATTCATTCGTTATTCGATATACCGGCACAGCGCTTCGCGTACGTATGTACATACGGCAGCTCTGTGCGTCATAACTCGGCGGCGTCTGCATTTTTCAGCGTCCAATCCGTTCGACGCTTTCCCTGCATACTCGCTTTTATCCCGACGGGTCCGCAGAGAATCGCGAAGATTTAAGGAACATGATGGAACGGGAAGCCCGCATTGCCATCGGAAAACCAGCCGCCGGTGGTCCCATAAAGAAGACCAAACCGCGGATCGGATCGGGAGGCAAGACACCTCCTTGGCCTTTCGTCCTTTCTTTCATCCCGAATCCCGTTGATTTCATTGGCCGCTTACCTCTTATTCGAGAAGCAAACCGATCGAGAACCTGCATCCATAAAACCTTACTTCCGTTTTCTGACGTAAAACAGCGGGCAAGAAATCCTAGCCGTAAAGAATATGAGCTTTACCTGGTTCCCATTCCGAGCTACAGAAATCGAGCGAAGAGAAAGATAAGAGGCAACGAATGCATTTTTAAACGCTAATTTTAACTCTACGAGTTCATAGATTGGAGTTGAGTAAACCTAATACGTTTCGATCAGCGCCGAATTTTTCCGCTTCTATTTTCTGTTCGAAATGCATCGAGATACGCGTCGCTCAGGATTCGCGTTTACGTAATCAAATGTTTCACGGAGACACGAAGATTCACGAAGACGAATTCGTCCATCCGTTCGGCGAAGTTGAAGCTCCTTCGAAGCCGAACTTCGGGAACGAAGTATTTGCGGAATCATTCTTGATTGGCCACTGAATTCACAGCGTGGAGGACGCGGATAAAGTTTCCGAAAAATATCTCCGGGGAGTCCGAAACGTCGGCGTCGTTCGCTCGAAAACATCAAGCGCGAGGAAGCGTAAGCTCCTTTCCACCATATATAACTCAAAGGAGGATAATCCTATCCAGGAACGTAGTTAGAAATTAATTCTGGATATCCTTGTTGTATTCTGCAAACGCGCGCCCGCGGGCTATTAATTATAATCAACTAAAACTTGTCTAGTTGATTCTATCTATTCTAATAATATTTATCTAGTTGATTCTATCTATTCTAATAATATTCATATTTACCTCACGAAGCTTGAAATATAATTTATAAATTATTATAATTTATAAATTATTAGGAATTATTATCAAATCAACATCTATTGTGATGCCTCATTTTTCTGTTCGCTTCATTGTGTGATGCTTCATTTTTGTGTCATTATACATGTCGTCACTAATAATAGAGCGCGTAAAATTATGGAAAGATACGAACGCACTCCTGCATTTTGCATAACGTACGTCTCCGATTTCGCGATCTTCTTCTCTTCGTTCTCCGTTACTACTCGGTCATTTCCTTCTCCTTCTCTCCTACGCTGTGTTACTATAATACGATGCAGTAAAATCTCTTCCATCTATTTTCTTCGTGCTTCCTCTTTCACGATTATGCCGAGAGCGAACCGGGTATACATATCCGTTACCGGGACTGGCTTTCTCCAGCTATCGCACCGCGAGGGAATCGATCGACGACGCATACGCCGTCACTGTCGTCGCCGCCGTCCCGATATCTGTCGCGCATTCGGCAAAAGATCATAGCCTTGCCGCACGAAAGAACCAGAAATATTCGTCGATCGCATCGCCGGAATTTCATTCCCTCCGCCGACGCAAATTTTGTCGCGATTTTCCACGAGATCGTTTACGTTTCGTCCGATAACGCTGATACTTTTTAAAGTAAGTGCGATTAATTAAAACGTAACGTGGAGCAACTGGATAGTCTTACATTTCAAGAATAAAAGTATTTTATTGGTAAAAAAAAAAAATTGACAAAAATATTTGCAATGCCCGCAATTTTCTTTTTCCTCTCGATCTAAAAAGCGATCTTCAGATCGGTCGAAACAGTAACAGACTTCTGGTTAACTGGCCGCGGTGGCGATTCTGCACGGAGAATAGCACAGAGGCAGCCTCGGCGATTCGTGTACACGCGCATGCACTCACGCATGCACGTACGCACGCACGCACGCGTATACGCATACGAACACGCGGCACGGCGGCCGTCATGCACCACGACCGCGAACAATGACATGGATGCAGCGGCGAACGCAGTAATATTATGCATCGCGAAAATATATCGTGCTTGCCCGGCACGCCGGCCAGAGGAACAGAGACGCCGAAGGGGATGAGAGGGACAGAGAGAACGGAAAGGGAGAACAGGGAACGACGGGCGGACAGGGTACGACAAATGTTTATTGCGTACGGTATACTGAGTGAGTGAGTGAGAGAGAGAGAGGGGGAAGGGGGAGTGCGTGCGTACGGTAATTGCGATGCAATGGGAACAGCGCATGGGACACAATGGAAGAGAAGGTGGACCGCCTCTCCGGTCTCGTCCCCGCAGTCCCCCCGTCGTTCCCGGCTCGCACTGTCTCGCTTTTGGCCATTTTCGGGGGCACCTCCGGTACGCGTACGTCCGGCTGTCGTCCGAAACCGCCGTTCTGGAACCGCCGCGCCGGCTCGGTGATGGCAGCGGTTGTTACGATGCCCCCGGGGGTCAAAGCCGGCCCGTGTGTGTTGCGCCCAGGCGCGCGTTGCGTTGTCGGCGCAGGTGTAATTTACCCGATAGGTATATACACTGTTACCATGCTGCACGACTTCCTGGCTTCTCCGTCCGCCCCCTCTCGTCCCACCGTGCCCGTCGCCCGACGAGAGACGACAAAGGCGAAGGCAAGTAAGAGAAGCGACTGCGCGCGACATTCTTCCTCGAGTATCGACGACGACGGCGGCGATCATGAGGTAGAGGAAGCAATCGCATCGCCCGAGGCTGGAAAGCTGCTCACCGTAATTGGAAAATTGCGTAATGCCGATGTCGCTGTAATTATACGACGCACCGGTGTGTAATCGATATACGTGCAGCGACCTCGAGTCAAACGTTTCTTCCAAGTGGATGCGTTTCTTTCAAGGCCGTGGATGCCCAGCGACATGCGAAATGTCACGTCGCACCGATATACTTATTCCTCATGTAGAAATGTTAATTTTCCACTTTGGTCGCTCATGTAATGCTATTAATTCACAATCATCCGATATCTCGATCATCTCCGTTAATCTGATTAATCATCATCGCGTCTTTAATTTATATTGAATATCTTGGATGTTGCCATGTATAATGTTTGTTAACGGATTAATCTCTTGAGAAAATTTCTGCTTAGAAAATAAGGCATCGCGTCTAAGGTGGAAGATGCGGCGCAGCGTCAAACCTCACAGACTTCCGTTCTTTAATAACATTTTCTTCGCACGTCAGAACGATGAATCGAGCGGTACTCGGTGCAGGTTACGGACTTACGGTTACACTGGAAATTCGTCACTCCGTAATTCCAGGCGGATTCGTTCGGGCGTGTGCACGACGAGAACATCCGCCCTCGTCGGCGAACCACTTTCCTGCGACCATTATTTCCGGCTGTCACGATCGGCCAGCCCGAGCGTTCTTACTTCGCATCCCGTCGTCCTTTAATTCCTCCACGCCATGTCTCTCCTGGATGTCTCCTTGTCCTCTCTCGTCCGTCCTCGTCTTAGTGTTTCCGCGCGCGCACGCGAGTCTATGCCGGAAACGATTTATCATACTCGTTATTCCGTCCATCGATGCAAGTATCGTCGTTTATTGCGCCGAGCGCGAGCCAGTCTATTCCAAACTCGTATTCGCTCGTCTTCCTCCACGCGCGCCCAGTTTTTTTTTTCCCTCGGTCGTGCGGTAAAAAGACCGGTGAACTATCGCTCGTAAATTTTCGGTCGCAATTCCACACATTTCGACTCCCACGCGATCCGAGAAGCTCGTAAACGCCCGCGTTTCGTACGGCGACGACGATGTAACGCGATTACGCGAGTTCCCGCGGGAGAAACAGTTACGCGAACGCAAAGAAGAAGCTTCACGCTTCGTCGCGTCGCGCTTTACGCGAGATTATACCGTATCTTGGAACGTCCACGGATAACAGAGAATCTCTTTCTTTCTCTCAGAAATTACAAGAATTTTATCTAATAATAAGATGAAACATCTAGACTTCATCGCTTAGTAAAGAAAGAGAAAATTTCTCAAATCCGACAAAATTATCGTAAATCAAATATGAAAAAAAATTCTGTATTTTTATAATATTGAATTTTTCAAATTGAATTAAATCTTACATAAATTGTATCAATTTGTCAGTGTCAGGGCATTTTACAAAAAATATAAGATAAGATAAATATAAGATTAATGTATACGTAAAAGTACGCCTATATAGTTATGCGTGGGCATGATTTTATTTTCGGACTGTCATTAAGATTAGATTAACCCAGATCAAAGCACGCTATATGCGACAGTAACGGTTGTCCGCGGTCTTGAAAACGGGTTATCCCTATTCGCCGCGATTCTCACCGATACACGGTGCCGGCATTAATGACGGCCGGCATAATAACGGGGATTAACCTTATTACCGCGGATACTATTATCGCCGTAGGTCTTCTTTATGGGCGCGGCAAAGTATTCTGTGGCCGCGGCTAATTACGCGCTCTCGATGACGACGGACACTCACACGAATTGTCCGCCCGATTGGCCGGCCCGAGTCGGGTCATTTGCGTGCATGTAACGATTAGCAAATAATTAATTGCTGCACGTGTGTACGAACGTGCATGTCTACGCCTTAGTCAATACGCGCGCGGCGGTGCATTGAACGCGTGCGCGCACGGTCCGATTAATATTATTACGACCGAGCGTTCTCTTTCTTTACTTCTTTCTCTTTCTCTTCGCAGCTAGTTAATCGTTCTTAACGTTTATGAACACGTTATATGCTTATACATCATATCGCATATACATAATTTATTCTATTTTCTCTGTAATTATATATTGATATCTCGATGTAATTTACTTCTTGCGTTTCTATATCCGCATTTTAAGAACGCGTAAACTAAAAAGAAAAACATCCAGTTAGAGAAATATTATTATTCCTGAAATACACGGTAATATGGTTTTTATTTTTATATTATAGTACCTTTGTGAAAAATAACAAATGTGTGTTTGCGTATAATAAATTTAATACAACTATAAATACTTTTCTTTTTTTCTTTACTCTTTAATTAAATACTTTTACGGAATTTTCTTTGTTCTAATCTAATATTAATGTGATCCTAAAAAGATCATTTGTGCAAAACTATTTTCACTTTGAAAATTCAATTTTTAAAAAAATCTTCAATGAAGATTTTTTCATTTCTAATTGCTTACAAAAGCTCAAGATTTTGATTTTGAATTGCTCAAAAGCTCTCTCTATCGCAGACTTTTTGCGCCAAGCGGAGTCGATCGGGGAGAAATCGGGCAATACCAGTGCATTGCGTAGACTTGCTTTGTAACAGAGAACCGTTACACTTTAGCGCCAGGTATATCCATGCGTAACTAATCTCCCGTCCGCCGCATTAACATCCCGATCTAGATTGCGATCCGCGATCCGGCGCATCGGATCGCGGTGTAATCGGGCGAGGCGCTCGATGCCCGGGATGCCTGTTCCGAGAAAGTGGCCCGGGCTATTGACGCCAAGAGCCTCCCGGATGCGGAATCTTAAGTTCCGGTACGGTGCGGGTCCATTTCTGGCTGCAAGCGAGCCGAGATTCGCGAGTTTCGAGGTAGTTTCCGTGGAATTCGCCGCTCATCCGTTCTATCGTATTCGAGCGTAGATAAAGGCGAAAGGGGGGAGATCTCTTACGTGAAATTTGCAGACGCGACGATGGCGTTTAAAAGACGCTGGCTACGCCGTCGAATGACGTCGACGTCGCTGCATTCTGCGCGAAAAAGACGGAGGGAAGGACTCGTGACGATTCTCGTTCTAGTCGGACGAGCTTCGCGGTTTTCTATATTATAGAAAATAGAATAAGAGAAGTATACCTTCCCGATATGTTGCTTCATTACAGATATCTATTTCCCGATGATCTATGATATATTCCGATAGCAGCCGATAGGAATCGACGAGGATACGTTTCCTCGTCAGTAAGCCACTCGGTATCGCTGCGACAGAGCGCAGCGGAGCGAAAATGATCGGCGCGGCATTTCGCCTTAAATCAAATCAGCCGCGTATTAGTTAATTAGCTGTCTGTAACCGTGACACATTACATTGGCAATAATTTCTGGAGCGGAACTCGTGTACATTTCCTGACCGTGCACTCGTTCACGCATAAAGTTTTAATGCACACACGTGCGTCGTGGAAACAGAACGGATTATTTTATTACAGCTTAAAATTTAATGGTCAATTAATTTTCAGCGTTTAAAATAGAAAGTTGTGAAAAGAAACCGAGAGGCTGCTGGAGTGTATCAATTTTATTACCATATGCTGTGCCATATGGTAGTAAAGAATGTCAAGTTTGAGTCGATTCGTCACTCGAGTACGAGAGTTCGCGATCCCATCTTCATTTATTGCTGAATACGGGCTGTCTAACTTCGTGTTTCATTTATCTAATACGATGATCACGCTCAATGCGAGATGAGAATCAAGGCGGTCACACATTTTTCATCGCTGTGAACGTCGCTTAAACGCAAGCACCGTCGACTCTACGAGCGAGGCTCTTGATTTCACGCATACGCATCCAACGGTTGAGTCGGTACGCGTACACGCTGCGCGTATGTCGGTGAACAGCGGGGGCAGGGCAGGCGGGAGGTGGAAGGCGGACGGGTCATCGACCCGGCCGAGCACTGTTTCTAGCAGAATAGCTCTTTTGCCAGCGAATGTGTGTCACGTGTGGCACACTCGCTGCGCTCCGCTTGCGTGTGCCGGCGCAGAGCGGAGCGGTGCGGCGCGGCGCGGCGCGGTGCGTGTGAGAGTGCGGGCGCAAACACTCGCGATCGCGCGTGCACGCTTCTCCCGTTGCCGCCGCGAGCACGCACGGACGTTACCTATAGCGACGAGTATTGCGCGTCGGCACACACTGCATATCGCGTTGCCGTGTCGAACGCACGACACTAAATCCGGGTGCGGGTCGTGCGAGACGCGCCGCAAATCGCGGATAAACGCCTGTCGCGAGGTGAAAAAGATTTGGAGGGTCAATTTCTGCCAGGCAACGAGACGAGGAGCGCAGGAGGACTTTTAGCATTTATCTTGCTCAGAGAAATTTCAATTTGTAACTTTGGAATATAATATACGATGCATTTAACCCTTTCGGCCTTGGCGTCTACCGCGATGGATATCAATTTTCCTGCAATTTATAATGCATAGCTTGAAAAGAGGAAATAATACTCAAGTCCCAAAGCGCACCGTAATGATCATCAGTCTTGTAATCACTGATTATGAAATTCATACGTCATTTATCAAAAGGTACAATACCGGCTCGCGCCAAGTAAGCCTAGTGTAGCAGCAATCCAGCGAGATAAATCCGCTGATTATTCTTTATAGCATAACCTTTATGTGTAAATTTATCCTTTAATACATGTCACGTAATATTTATTTCTCGCAATAAAAATTAATAACCGAAAGAGTTAAAATGACTACAATCATTGATATTAGAAATCTCATTAAAATGAAAAGGTATTAGAAATTATATAATTTTACGTAAGTACCTTAGTAATTAAATCTGGAATGTTGCACAATTTTAATCTCCGACATATTAAGTTGTAAAGTTTTATAAAATCGCTTCGTAGTCTGTCTTACATGAATATTAAAATAAAATGATCCTTTGGGGAAATCTTGAAAAAGAAATACCTCCCGCACATCCTTTTAAAAGTCCTTCCTTCTCATGCGCTTACAAAGTATTCTGGTTAAGAGTCGGGACAATTTCAGATGTCTATCGCTATCCGCAAGAAAACGACGCGTTTCTAGCTCGTCGGTACGAATATCGCTGTCTAAAGGTTGCCGCGGGCGAACGCGCACGTAGACGCGAGTCGTTTCCATTTAAACTCCTACACACTACCGTACCTGTTCTCTCTGGGTAAGGTGTGCTTTCGTTAAGCTCGCTAGTATAACAGACGCGATCATATATCCCCCCCCTCCCCCCGTAGCGTTGAACACCAAAGCAAGGGAAAACCGGGAAATTTAGGAGCGTGTAGCTCTCGCCCGATTAAGTAACAGAGCCTTAGTAAACATATATGCGCAAGTTAGATTAGAGATTTGCAACTAAAGAGGTTTCTACAGGATGATAGTAATAGGCTCGTGGACAAAGGTTTACTAAAACCATTCTACTTAATACGGTAAATATTGTCTAATTAAATAAATTGAGAATATAAAAGGACAATGTGTCATATTAAGTAAATATATTTTATTAGATAATATTTACTGTATTAAATAGAAAGCTTTCAGTAGATATACGTTCATGTGACTACTACTATCGACTACTACAATTTACGGAGACTACTTAATCATATCTACCTGATGTAGTTGCTCCCTCTTTTCCGATCGAGAAATATCGATCCTGAGTTGAAATTGCTCCATGTGCTCGTGGGAAAGTCATTTATGATTGATAGCTATTCTTCGTTTGACTAATCACGGTGTGATAAGCGGTAATTTTCGTCGGATAAAAATAATCGGTAAAAAACGATCAATTCATGGCGAACAAAAAGTATAACTCTGAAGAGTTTTTTTTCGGTAACTCGGGAATCTGTCAGTTAGAGATTTTCGAGCGTCCCGGGGAAAACCGTTTGTCGGAATATCCGACGGATAGGAATGCACGGGATATAGATTATTCTGGCATTGATCCACAGACGGAAGAGATTAGCGAACTGAGAGAACGAGAGAGAGAGAGAGAGAGAGAGAGAGAGAGAGAGAGAGAAGTATAGCATTGCGACACGGGTCCGCGCGAAATAATTGCGTTGGCCCCGACGGAACCGAATAATTATCGCTGAGTCGAGTCGACGGCCCGTCGACTTTTCCCTATGTAGAAATAACGTTTTGCAGATTAAGAGTTCGCGATAGTGAGCCACGCCGCGTATAATTGCTTCTGAGAACGCGGCTCGTCGCACTTTTATCGTCGCTCTTTCGCGAGAGCGCCCGCGAATCGTGATTTATTCGCGGCCAAGCCAAGACGGACCGTATGCCGGTCCGCGCACGATGGATTCGTGCAACCAGCATGTGGAACGCGTTAAGAGCAGATATTCCTTATCTCCAGATCTCTGAGACTCTGGCCTGCTATCTTGATAAACGTCGGGAATCAGGCGACTATGTGGACACAATGTTCCTCGCTCGAGATTAGCTCTAGAATTCATTGGCGGGAGATATCCGCGTCTGCCGTGTGCTCAGTGACATCCCATATAGCAACGCGAATTTCCACGAGCATATCGAGAAACTCGCGACGATCGTTATCCAACGTCGCGAACTACCGTGACATTTTGCTCGAATACACCGCGTTGCGAAACAAACGTAAAAACATCCGGCCAGGTTTTAGCGGAACGAGAGATGACGTTTTATAGTATGCCAGCAACTCGTGATTCTTTAAACTACTTTTCTCCTTCCTCTCTCTCTCTCTCTCTCTCTCTCTCTCTCTCTCTCTCTTTCTCTTCTCCACACATAATAAAGTGGCTATTTATAACGGGCGTCTTCAACGTCTTTCTCGAAACACGTTGCGGTCTGTTCATCTTCTGTTCGAGATAGAGATTTTTATTGGCAACGTTCGTGTTTTCTCGACATTTTTCAAGACTTCTCTCCTTGACCTTACTTCTTTAAAACTTATTTATCGCAAAATATCGTATATACATATAACAAATATCGAGAATTGATGTTTGTAATCAAATATGATCGTTGTCGAAATTTTTCTTACAATTTTGATATATAAGCTAATTAATATATGTGTGATTTATTATACTCTTTTGTTTGTATTTAAAAAATTAACAATTTATTTGTTTTAATATTATTATTCAAAAGTTTATGGCAATCCAATCAAATTATTAAAAAAATTAACTTTTCCAATTTATTTCAATAAATTATATTTGGATATTAATTTCATCGCAGACGTACGTTCCACAAAGTGCAAAGCAATGTCTACAAAACTGTAAAGGCAACCTATCTACTGTATTGACTGCTAATGAAGAAATTTTATATCGACGTATTGTACAAACATCAGCCTGTCATTTATATTTCACCGGAAATTTAAATCCCCGCCGCTGAAAGGTTAAGAGTGCGAAAACAACGTCTAGAATCTAGGCCAAACAGTGTCTGTCACTCACGGCTATTCCACAATGTGTCGTTAAAAAGAGAGAAAATGACAAACAAGAGTCAGTACGATTGGGAAATCGATACGCGCGGTACGATCGTTAGACATATAAAGTCCTATCTCATAAAAGCGGATACGAAAATAGTCTCTCCTCGTTTACTCAATTCGGTCCTCGTAAACCACTCTTCTCCGCGATAAAACTTGCTTTTACGTTGAATTATGCTTAAACACGAAGCTCTGAATACGGTTTAACCGGCGTGCGGTCGTAGAAATCACGCGTACTTGTCCACTTTACCATAATTACAACAATTATTCTCTTTCAATATAATTATTATAACGTGTAATAATACACATTTATAATATAACACGCATTAAAGGCCATTAAATATTTTCTCATGGAGCGTTATTATACTGTTACATTAAGTAATTGTTACAGCGGTGAAAGGCAACAAAAAACCGCATGGGACTCTGCGATAACGCGGTCGGAGTGCAATAGGAAAGTAGGTGTGGTACTCGCACGGGTCTCTATATCGCGGTACAGAAGCGAAGTACGGGAGGCACGTTTCTCGTCGCAGCGAGTCACTGTCGACTTTCACGCGCGGCATCCCGACCCGGAGCCCGCGGACGCACCTCGCGTGCAATGGTCAAGGAAGGCGCGATAGTGTTTACCGGACTTCGGCCGCGAGACTCGGCGCGTTGCTCGCTGGCAAAAAGCCAGCGGCGCGCACATATGTACAGCACGATCGCCAGCACAAGCCGCGTAAGTAACGACGTTAAGAGGATGCCAGCCCTCGCAGTACAATGTACGCCATTGTACGCACCTCCCTGCCCCGAGATTCGTACGTGTATCCTATTGTTTTCAGGCACGCGTTGCACGCCGACGTGCATTGGGGCGCATTAACGCGCGAGAAACGCGCGCGCGAGCGCTACGTGAATCTCGACTCTCGGATTTAGAAGCGAGCGAAAGACGGAATTAGGATAGACGTGCCAGCTGACGGCGCAGCTATATTGGTTTCTAGTAATCATGTAAAATAATATGAATTTATTTTCAGCCTCCATACTACATACTCGAAATCTGTATAATAAGCAAAAAAGAAACTGTGACGGAAGTATTTATATCATATAATATATAATATAATATATAATATATATTGTATATTATATAATATTATATTATATTATATATAATATATATTGTATATTTATTTCGAGTAAATATTGCGTAGTCCGAAAGCCTGTTTTATTTATTGTAACTTACAGTTAATTTAAAAGAAACAAAATTTTCTTGTTTTCGATATCCCTTTATTGTACTATCGAATGCACGAAACTCGCAAAACACTTTGTACGCGTGTTAAAATTTTATTTTTACCGATTCTTTTCACTGTTCAGTAAAATAGCTGTCATCAAGCCTAACTCGCTCGAAGACAGGAGACATATGTCACTCGCGAAAGTCTTCTCGTGCTGTGTGGACGCCAGTGTGTGGACGGAAAGTAGCACTAACCATATGCTCATCATTATCTTGATTAAATGTGAACTTGAACGATGATGATGATGANAAAGGCGATTCTTTTTTTTTTGAGTAGCTTCGTTAGCAATAGAGAACGGGAGCAATGCGATAGAAAGAACGACGCGATGGGAAAGAAAAGGCGGATCGTCGTAGCCGTAAATCGGTGAAAGTGTTCTCCACCGGTGTGCGACTGACCCGCGCAATATATAATGCTTATATACTTAATATACGCAGCCATGCAATCACGTGTGCGCCTACGCTTGCTTTGGATCATCTTTGCCAGTCTCAAGGATCTGGGATTTATTTTCCTCGTTGGTGTCTCAAAATGTCCTAAAGTAACTAATTACCCCTCTATCTTTAGACTTCAATTTGCAACAAAAGGACTTGTTTGCAGCAGGAGTGATGCAAATTCAAGCTTGTAAGCTCCTCTTAGATGCGATTTTATATTTATAAATATCGTTTATAAATAACGTGTTTGTTTCCACGTGTCCATTTTCCACGTATTAAAAAATAAGTTTTTCTTTGTACTCGATTTAGATTTAATATAATTTTTAGAACAATGTATGTACATATTTTAATATTACATTTTACAATTTCGAGAGTCTTTTAATAAAACCTAATCTAATGAGGCAGTTAATCCTTGTCTAAAGATGTCA
Organism: Tetramorium alpestre; assembly: GCA_021460005.1. Classification (NCBI taxonomy): domain Eukaryota; kingdom Metazoa; phylum Arthropoda; class Insecta; order Hymenoptera; family Formicidae; genus Tetramorium; species Tetramorium alpestre. Next base: position 1,201,067 of record JAJVSH010000003.1, on the reverse strand, counting down.
TTGTTCGTATTGCCATATTTCGAAATCACGAGGACGTATTTGCGACTGCAAATGTGTGTCCATACATACGTATGAGATGGTGCGCATCCATGAACATTGCTCAACGACCAAATAATGCTTAGAGCCGCGACACACGACAGTATTTTGCAATTGTCGCCGTCTTGGACGGTGAATATCTTACATGACACTATTATGCGTTTATCGACTGCGATAATAAAACGGGCAACACTATCCCGTATCGCGAATGCATCCGCAATCTGGTAGATAGTTACACAATCTCTCTCTCCTATTCGTTGATTTAAAATTATTGACCTCTATAAATCGCAATTAACAAGCTTAGAAGCTAAATATCAGTAGTATCATATTTTATCAAATGTTTTGTTGTTTTAAAAAAAAAATTTGAAATATAACAACTTTGAAATTATTTCAGACTTTATTTTTTGTGCTTTATCATTTTTCCGTCAATTTTATCTTGATTTCTATCGATTTATATATTGTATTAAAAAAGAAACGCTGTTTGCGTTATAATTTGATGTAATTACGATATATATAATTCTTTATCTTTACTATACAATTATGATATAATATGTCAATTGCGGTCTATTAAATTAAATTACGAAATGCTGCATTACATCGCGATATTAATGCACGCAAAATGAGGATATCCAGAACATCTCTCGTCAAGCCACGGAATGTTTGAGTAACATTCGATTATGTTCCAGTTTTAGCTGCGAAACGAACAAATGGGAAGGACCGGGCGAAAAGGAGATGAAACGCACCTGTTGCTAAACGAAAACCAGGCACAAGCGAGCACCTTGGAGCACCCTCCTGTCCACGTTCTCGACGCTTGTCTCTCTACTTGCAATCGGAATCTCGTAAATGTCGAAATGGCGGTGAGACGACGTCCACCTCCAGAAAAGACGTCAGAATGACGGAACACTTGTCGCGTCACTTGACAGACGTGATTTAATCAAAGTCGCTTCTCCGATTGGGAGAATTAATTGCAAGTCAGACTTCATCCGCAACGTACGGCGCAATAGAACAGTGTATATGTATCTTATATATAAATCACTTTTATCTATAATCACAACGACGATCTCGAAAGCAAATACATTTGGAAATTCTCAAGAAATTCCCGTGTCGTGATAAAATTGCTCGAGGAAAAATTCAAACCGTTATAATAGACATTTAGAGATAAGAATTAATGGACGTCTATTGATAAAAGATACAAATTGTGTTGTAACAGCCCGTCGGACTGGTATCGTACTGCGAGGTGAAAAATCCGCAACGAAACCGTTAATGGAGTTGTCGGCGCATTACAATAACGTTTCTGCAGGCTGCAGCTGTGCGCCGCTGTGCGAAATGAAGGCGTACGCGAGGGCGAGGTGAAAATTAACGAACAAAAAGTAATCGACGTCGGTCTCACGCCGCTCCATTGGATATTAGATTTCGAGGCAACGTTTTAACGAAGCTATTGCGAGGTCTCGTTCGACGTCTCGCGGACGTACGACGAATTGATTTAGGAGATGGTCGAGGAGAGAGAAAAAGAAAGGAGCAGGGGGAACGGGGGGAGGGAAGGGGAGAAGGGTATCGCACGAGGATTACGAGCTTCCCGTGACCGCGCGTTTAATTATTGCACGGCGCGTACCAATTTACGAGCGAACGGTCACCGATGTCGAACGCCGGAGAACCAATTCCGAGGGCGACATATACAATCTACGAGGGCGAAGGGTCGGATGGAATGGGGTAGAGTTCTATTTCGGAAGCTCGATTCCGAAAGGACTAGAGTTTTCCCTTCTCTTTTGGAAACGGGCAGATATGTAATCATAAAGTATGGATAGAAGAGAGTCGGCAACAGAGTGACATAAATGATGCAAATAAAGTGAGATAACAGAAAGACTTTTATATGCGACAGTTACGCGTGATCATAAACATTTATTTCACCACAAAATTTTATATTTTGCTCTTCATAAAATCATGAAAATTTCACCATAAAGTGGCTGAATTTCGCCACGCTTGTTAACAAACTCACTTTGATATTTCCAAACATATTACGTCACATATTCATTGATCAAAAAGAGAATGGTCTTTTTAGAACTGTTTACGTTACGGGAAGTGGCTCGGCGAATGGCGTAATTCCCAACGAATATATCAAGAAAATTGATATTCTCATAGTGCGAAATTCATATCTGAATATAGCTGCATTGTAAGCATATCGCGAAAACGATTCTCGGGGGGGGGATTAGGAAAATAACGAACTCGCCCAACGACGACTGTGCTTGCCAGATGTGATCGGTTGATCGATTGAAATGTAAAGAAAACTGGAAACGAGCCAGAAGACTTCCGACAACACTCGCAAAGGGAGATTGCCTCAAAAGATAGCGATATCAGGAAATGCAAAGATTGATGTTTTAATAAAATTATACTTCCAGGAAATCTTGAATTATAATCTTGTAATTATCTATGTATTTTTATATGTAAGAATATATTGTATTTTTTCTAAAAAAAATAGACGATATAAACAATTGTGTTCTTCTTTATAAACTATCTGCGTCCGTGGTTATAACGGTCGAATAAAAAAGATCGGTATTGATGATGTTTGCGCGTGCTTTAGACACTAACTGCCGGTTAGCGAGAAACCAAAAAAAGAACAGAAGTATAGGGTGGCGTAGCCACAGTACGTACAAGACCCTCGGCTTTATATTTACCGAGCGTATAGCGAATCTAACGATTCCTTACTTTTCCGTGCGGGTGCCCTGCCTAACGAAGATCGAAGAAAGTTGCCTACGCTACATTTACTGCGACCTATTCCAACCGGTCCTTCTCCCTCGTTCTCGGTTCGCGAAGCGATTACGTCAGCCGTGCTTCGTCATCGTTCTCGTCGCGCGATCCTTGAAAATCGCGGAAAATTTTATCAGATCTCCTCTCCCTCCCTCCGTCCTGAAAGCGATAATCGCGCACGGCGAGAAAGATAATCGATTCGAGCGAATGAACTTTCTCTCCCGCTGCAGTTAACTCTCTCGCGAGTTGTGGCTTTCTTGCGTACTCAAGATGAGGAATCGTGCCGCACGCCAAGTCAACATTAGTCGGCCAGATATACGCCTGATACACGATATATAGTTGTTAAATACGTATCCCGATTTAATGCCTCGGTGTGCTCGTTACAAGCAGACAAATCTCTCGAATCAAGAAAATTGCAATGAATAAATTTCAGTAATTACGACCTTGGCCGAACTATTCGTGGTTCAGCTCTTATCCGGCTCTGTACTCGGCCCTTTCTCACTTCCGTGAGAAGTCACTCGTTCGCAAAACGCGGGGGATAAACGCGGGTACGATAGAAACGGTTTCGTTCCAGCGATTTCATCGCCAGGGTGGGTATTTTTGCCGGGGGCGTAACAGGGAGATCGTAAAGTACGGACCTCAGAGGACCGGATAAAGTTCCGCCATAAAGGGGTTAAGTCCTGTTAATCCTTTGATACGTACCGCGGCACTGGCTGGCGGGATAGGGAATAGGTGCGGGACGAACTTTCCAAGTTTACGCAAAGGTACGTAGATGAAACTGGTAATTAAAGTGGATTCCCTCGCGGAGAACAAAGCCGTCGGTCGAGCGGGAGATGTAGGGCGAGAAGCGACGGCGGCGGCAGTCGCCGTTGAAAAATAATTTAGTTACGAGACGGTACGTGAAAACTTCAAATTAAGCCGAGTAAAGCGAGCGGACGAACGCGGTTTTTGCATTTTTAACGCGGGTCCTCACCGGGGATTGTAATCGTTGTAATCCACTTTTCATTACCCGCCAGTACCGGACGGGTTTTCCCATCTAATTGCTACACGCCCGGCGCTCGCATCTAATGCGGATGACAATTTTCAACAAATGACGTAATTCCTAAAAGCGTATTTTAAAATCTATTAATACAATATTTAATCAAAGTTAGATGGATATTTAATGGGTATAATAAACTTGCGAGCGAGTGAGCAAGAGAGAGAGAGAGAGAGAGACAGAGTGACGTCGCGATGCAGAACTCGAGTTTCGGAGAATATCTAAATTTAAAATCAAATACTTCGTTGCAGCACGGATTGAGCACGTCTAAAACTTTTCAAACACGAATTTGTCGAAAGTATCACTCACAGTTCTAATTTTTGTCGGTCAATCGATTGACCAGCCGATTTGTAACATCGTATATTGTACATTTCGCTAATATCCATCAAATCAATCTGTCAGGTGAATAACTGCGTGAATTGGACGATTTTACGTAAAGGGATATCGCGAATCGACGGATCATATGCATACGCACAAGTGACGATTCTATTTCGCGTCGCATTATTACGATATTATGTGCCGCTGCCGACCGCGGCGAAATTAATGTACCAAATCGCGGCGGCTGGGTTTCCTGTTGATTTTAATTATGTTAATTTCTGTTTCTCTTCCACTGCGATAATGTAAATATACCGCGGGTAACGTACGCGCGCGCGGCCGTATCTTTTATACGCCGTGTATACGCCGTAAATATATTCACATAATAAAATATGGTAGACGTATTCATCAGCGTGTGCTTCCTAAACGCCAAAACGAGAACACGATTGCCATCGAGAGGCACGTGAGGGAAAGGATGTATGCGGGATATAAAGCGCATCAATAGTACAATCTCACTTTTTATGTTCTTGAGTACGTTTTCGAGGGATCACATCCCTCTCGGTCCCCTCCTCCAAGATAAATTCCTCAGCTGAGAGTCCTTTAGACGTACGACACGTCGCGTCTTCCTTATCATCCTTCCTTCGCTTTTCCATCCATCGGCCGCGCTATCTCGTTCCCCTTTATTTTCCGCGATAGAGCCGAGGAAGACGGGAGGGTGGTAAAAGTTAAGCGCGCGACGCTCGCTCGCGGGCGGTAAATTGCGCGCCGTAAATTCTTTCTGCTCGCCGTAACGTCGTTAGTCTGGTTTACTTTCCCGCCCGCCGTCAGTGATCTTGCAGTTTTCCCGCGGGGAAGTCCATGCGGACGATAAAACCCGTCTATCTGTTTGCGCGAGAGCGAGACCGTAAAGTCTCGCTCTCTCTCTCTCTCTCTATCGCGGCTCGCGGTTACTCTCGCGTACTCTCACGCGCGAGATCGATACACGAGCGATATCTCCGCGCGTTGTAAGGAAGCGCTATCAAATGGCCGGCCGGCTGGCCGGCAGGTAAATACAAACGATTTATTGGCTATCTCTCGCGCAAAGCGTTCGTTGTCGGTGCGTGTACGCTTCGCATCGTCCTCGCGTCTTCGCGGCGCCTCGTAAACTCGTACTTCGCTCGACCTCGCTGGGATGATCGCGATTCTGCTTGTTTTTGAACCTCCACGCTCGGACTTGTCAACCTTACTTACGAATTTTTCATTACAGCTCCGACCATTAATTCACGGATATTTACTCGTTGAAAGTAAAAGTTTGGAAAATAAATATACGCGAAGCGGTGTTTTCTGAAAACATTCGAGATTCACGGTATCACGATATTTCACAAAATTCTTACTCGTACTTATATGCATCTTTATTTTTTTCTTATATTTTATCATGTCACACTATAATATTGTAAAGTAGAAAATTCTTTCCTCTCATATGCCTACAAGTGTGCGATACTTCCCATGGTCGATTTCTTAAGAATGCACAATCCGAAAAATGTCGGTCGATCACCACCGAGACCTCGCGAGCTATTTCGTAAAGCGATAGGGAGGAAAAAGTAACATGAAGCCTTGAGAAGACTTCTATACACGTTTCGCAAATTTAACAATCGGCACTGGCCTTCGTCGCTTCCGTGAGTCACGAGCGACTGACTCACGGTGCAAATCATACGGAGAAAGAGTGCGCGATCCGTGCATCATTCCGCGGGAATAAGAACGCGAGTGCGAGGTGGCTCGTTACCGGCCTCGGTAACGATCGAGCGTACGGGCGCGCCTCGAGATATATCGCGCGTATTGCTTGAAAATGGATCCAGGCACCGGTCGGTCGGTTTCCGCGAGTGCGTTTAACGCGATTTAAATCTCAAGTAAAACGGCGCACTGGCGCATAACCGCCATAGCCTAGTAGACAGGCGCGTTGCAATGTGCGTTATCTAGGGTCAGCGACCTCCCACTCTCCCTTCTAATGATAATTATATTCGCATTAGGGTTTGTGCGCGCACGTACTGCCCGCTCGTTCATCAGCCTAGACGCTCGCTGCTCGACGGCGGTATAAACGTATTTTAAAATGCATCAGCACGATCCGCTTTCCTTTCTTCCTCTTGCCCTCCCACGCTTCTAACTTTTCTCTCTCTCTCTCTCTCTTTCTCTTTCTCTCCTTCTCCCTATCTCTTTTTCCATTCCATTATACCTCTCCCGCACGTCCATCGCCGTGAACGCGAGAAACGTCAAGGCTCGAAGAAGCTCCCGCTCGTGAGACACGACCTATCCCAAGGCGCGATGTGTAAAGAAAAGCACGAGGGTGAAGTGAGACAACAGAGAGTTTATGCACGATAAAAGAAAAAAGTACAAGAAATTATCGGAAGTTCCGATTTATCTAAAACTCCGGAGATAAGAGTTTGAGAAACTGTGAAACAACATTGACAACTGTAAAAATTTGTACAAAAGGAAAGATGGAAGTGATAGTAAATAATCCAGATGTCAATTAACACTTCACAGATATACATCCGACTTATATTGTAACGCATACTACTTATATCAATTGCGATAATAGCCCTGTTTGCATTACGCTGATGCCGTTATCGCTGTCAGATTTTATTATACTATTTACGATATCTCATTGCGATAAAGCTATTTCCTCAACCATGCTATAAAATGTGATATGCTACGAAACGCTCAACGATAAAGATTGCATGCAAACCATTATTTACGGTTGCTGCGTCCCGATGTAATATTTGTAGCAGTTGCAGGACTGCGATTCGGTGCGATTTGATGAAGACGCATAAAGCGAAACCGCGTACAGACCGGGATTTTTATGCGAATCGATCTTAAACGATACTCCGTTCGCAGATCGTACAATGCTGTAACGTATTATAACGCGAGAAAAATATGAATTGCTCTGTCGAGCTGTAGTTGCCTACGATTGTTCCGTGTTCGCTATGTATACCGTATATCCAAGACTGCTCGGCATATTCCGAAAGTAACGAAGAGACTTATCGGCCCTCCCGGCCACACGTTAACTCTCGTGTGCTGGAGTTTACTACGGTTCGATCGTGACGCAAGCTCGGCAAGTGCCGTCTTGGCAACAGCCTGCAAGCATCACCGGTGCGCTGGAGCTTGCTCGATGGCGTTGCATAATCGCATCGCTAATATTAGCGAGCACTAAAACCACCGCCATAAAATCGATTTTATCGCAGATGCAGAAAGGGAGAGAGNGAGAAGCGGGAAGAGAGAGAGAGAGAGAAAGAGAGAGGAAGAGACGGCGTGAAGAGGGAAGCCTTGCGTCTCATTGATCACACAAAAGCTCGCTCAGCGAAAATTCTCACCAAAGGCGAAATTCGATCGCCTAGCCGATATTTATGCAGCCGGATGGTTAATTTTTAATGCTTGCAGAATATTAGATCTTGAAAGCGAAATAATTTAACAAAAATAATTTCTTAACGCGGCTGAAGGTTGATACGTGTAGTAACTTCATTTGGTTTCACATTTTTATTTTAAGATTTTTATTTCAGATTTAATTATCTATTTAAATGAAAATGAAAAGATACATGCTTTAAACTGAATAAAAGATAAGTAAATAAGTAGTTTGTAAAGACAGTTCATTAGCATTCTGTTAATGTCAACGATATTTATAGCGCATGGAAGAAACGCGTGATTCAAGGAAAGAAATATAACTCCGGCTATCGTTTAATGGAAGGTGCGAAGATCGCAAGAATCCTGAATTTGCGGCGTAGTAAGAAAGCGAATGGGAAAATTGAGCGAGGACAAATTCAAGAAATTTATTTTCCTACCGGAAGGACTGGCATTTGAGTGAAAGAAAGAAGGACAACAAATAGCTACAATTTCCACAAAGCCTCAATACGATTCAATACGATAGATACAACTGCGTAGAGAAACAAAGAGAAAGAAAAAGAAGGAGTATCGAGTGGAAATCCCATGTTTCGTGATGTCACAAAGGAATCCGTTCGCAAATCCCGCGGCCGGATCGTCGACGGAATGCGAATGATAATAAAAGATATGTACGGCCAGCAGCAACACACAGCAGCAGCAGCAGCAGCAGCAGCAGGGTTACAATAAATCGGGCTTGCGGCGGATAGAGAGACTTGGAAAAACAATCGGTCGTGGTACGTGCGCGATCGACGAAAACAGATTCCGCGCGATCGTCCGATACTTCTCTCTGCAAGAGTGGTCGAGAAGAGTTGCAGCAAAGGCCGACGAGCGTATCGCGACGCAAATATCTCGAAGGTGCAGCGGATATTATCACTGAGTCGCGAGGATGTTTGGTCACCATTCGATGTGTGCATGTATGTGCGCAATGAGTGATAAAAAAACATCAGAAACAGAATCCGCGCCGCGTGTTGATCCTGTTTGCGATCTCATTTGCGCGCGTTGGATTAAAACAATTACCGATAATGCGTATTTGCGTCATCGTTGTCGTTAACCTCGCAGCAAGGACTTTTATTTGTAGATGCACTTATAATTATCCGTACTTTCTAATTATATATGTAGAACGCTGCTCGTTATTATCTCGTTATATCTTATAAAAAGAAAAAGTTATTTCTCTTTTTCATACTAATAATTCGAGGATTTTTAATGCCACAACGAAAATTAGACATTTTACATTCAAGCAAATTAAATTAATTTCGTAGCAAAAGCTGTTCACCTTTAGTTGCACATAAAAAATAATTAAAGACGTCTTAAAAATCGCACAGATTTATTGCAGGATACATAACTTTTAAAAGTCAGACTATTTGGCAAAAATGAAATGTTTCCGATCAGCTCGCTTATAATCGCAATCACGTAATATATTCAGATATTCAGAATTAAACGTTTCTGATATATCGAAGGAAGAAATGAAAAAAACGAAAAAGAACGAACAAAGCGGCAACAGTATTCATCAATTTTCAAACTTTGCGTGACGCATAAAAAATAAAACGAATCGCAAAACGGTATTAAATGAGCACTCGCTTTACAAAGCGGCAGAGTGCGTCGCCTCTGAAAGACTGGCCCGGCCGGTCATGCGGATATCAGCGATTTGAGCAATTCGTAAAATAACACGCGTCAAAAGAGTACGAACATGAAGAAACTGTCTCGCGTAACCGCAAAAATCGGCCGAGAATTTTCGTGAGACTATGAAATATTATATTGTTTATTGCAGAAGAAAATGAAAATACAGGATAAGAAAAGAATTGTAATTGTAAAATATAATGAGACGCTTGATACTCTCACTGAAAGATACGTAAAGATTTTATGCGCGATGGACTGTATAATTTCTCGGTTATATCACTGGAAGAGACGCATACAAGATTTTTTATCCGCGGACATTTACTTCCACGGATTACACCTATTTTGGGATTCGTTAGCAATTAGTTATTTCACGATGTTCCCGACTTTCCACTCGTAGGAGAAAGTTATCAATCGAAAATACGGTACGTATAGACGGTATCGTGTCTTTCGCGGGGATCTTAATCTCCGGCTGACGCCCAACCATTACAGCGAGAAGGCTCGATCGATCAAGGATACGGCGGCGTGCTCCTTTCGGAACGGTGCCAGAAGCGTCGGGCGCGTTTCTACGACGACGAATAGATCGAGGTCTGCGAGAAGAGGAGCGCGACTAAAGAGAGGAAAAGAAAAGGCATTACGGTCTACGAGGACGTGGACGGGGTGTAGGCGACCTGGTAAAGCGCACCCGGAGCAGGACGTAGACGTGAAAGAAGGAAGAGGAAAAGGGAAGACGGCAGGGGAAGAGGCGGGGGATTCGTGTACGGTTTCCCGCGCTCTCGAACCTCTGCTAGTCATTTACATGGGCCAGCCATTAATCTTCCTGCAACTCGCTAAATGACTGATGGACAGACGGACAGGTGTACAGGCTGCACTCTTTTGCACGGAGCACGCCCTGCTCGCCACGCTGATCACGAAACTCACGTGCACTCGCGAACTGACTGTAAGCGCGAATGCAGCAGCCCGTGCATACCGTACAACGGGTACGAATTCGTANGTCGACACGGACTACGATCTGGCGGAAAAGATGCGGCAAGATAGATAGCATCCCATTTCGGATTGGACTACGAGCGTATCAAATTTACATGAAATACAGTAACTTGAATATAATTATACCCGTACGCGCAGGAAATGTCACCTGTACTTTGTAAGAATTATCTGGTTCAATTGCTCCGATATTTCATGCCGTAATAATGAATGTTAGCATTAAATAGGTATCAGCTAAAATTACGGCACGCTTCGAGATATTTTCTATGAAAAAAAAAAGATAACATTCAATATCGAGATTATAATCATATTCTTAAAATTACGATCGAGAATTAAAATTACGACAGTCGAGAGGGTATGTATGTTACAACGATAAAATGTTAAGAATAATATATTAAAACGATAACATGTTAATATACTAATACATTAAAACGGAACTGTAAATGCACTAGAGCATAGCAATGAGTACTTCAGAGTGGCAGTGAATATTACCACTATGTGGTCAGACCTCGCATGTACACTTCGAAAAGGAGCGGCGGTGAAGTTTCTGAACCCAATACCATGCCCGCCACGTTTTCACGGCTTTTCCTCGTAAAACATCCCGAGCAATTTTCAGGTCGCGTCGTTTCGCGATTTCGTAGATTTCGGTAATATTTCGTTTCGCCAAGGCACAGCAGAAAATACGAGGCGCTCGTTACTCTTTTTCGCCTTTATCGCAGTCCCGGTATTTAATGGTGCAGTTAGAGAGCGGCTAGTAGCGCGAAAACGAGAAAGAAAGAGAGAGAGAAAAGATAACCTAAAGAAAGAAGAAAAGAAAAGGAAGGAGGACAAAAAGGAAAGAGAGAGGCGACGCAGGGGGTAGCCAGGAAAAGGTCTCTCGTCAGAGTAGTCGGCGGGTAATACTTTTTATCTTTCTCCACGCGGCGCTCCTCTTTAATGATGGCGTCGGCATAACTTTATGGCTTGCCGTCGATGGAAAACTCTTTACGGTCTCTCTTGTGGCTTGAGAGAGAGAGAACGAGGGAAAAAGATGAAAAGAAGCAGAGAGCGGAGTGGTACAGAGAGTAACACGAGAGTCGATGCAGGCTTAGCCACGCGTGTAGTTCGCGCGTATAGTGCGACTACGTACCGAGGAAAAAAAGAGAGAAAAAAAAGGAGCGTGAGCGCGAGGCGTAAAAGTAAAGGTAATTTATTGTGTTCACGAATAAAAATGCCGTGAGGTCGAGTTGTTAAATTTACGCTCGCCGAAAGCCAGTTCTAGAGAGCTGCGAGAGTGCACACCCGTGAAAAGGAAATAAATTATTATCTCTGCGAGCGAGTGTTCCGAATAATTTCTACGGTTTCCGCGGAATCATCCATGTAGGGTGTAAAAAATTTTATGTCTCGATTTTTCTCGGATAAATCTCCAATTCTCATTCTGTAGATATTTTTACAAAAAAGAAGGTAATAGTCTAATAGTCTAGACGGTCTATGAAAAACTAATCTAATAAAATTAGCATGTTTTAAAAATAAATAGAATTGATTTGTCAATGCATTTTCGTTATATATATATATATATATATATAT
>JAJVSH010000003.1:1116993-1189169 GCA_021460005.1 Tetramorium alpestre | reverse complement strand
TAAAAATTTACGAGCAATAAAAATTTATATCATTTAAATTATGAAAAGCAATAAAAAATATGTAAAAGTGGTTATAAATCTGAATATACACACAAAATCTATATCATAGCTGATTTTGATAGTTTTTTATTTCATTAAATTCAGACACCAATTATTCCATATCAAGATTTTCAAATCCAATTAATACATCATTAAAGTGTGGCACGGTTCATTGTGAAACGCCTCGAGTATACACGACTAGAGTATATAATCCCACCCCTCCTTTTCTTCTCACGCCATTTTCCGCATGGCTAATCGGCAAATCGCAGACCGACGATTCTAATCCGCATTAATTCCTGGGGCTGATTAATTCCGGGATTATGCGCGCGTTATCTCGCACGATGACAACCGTTCCAAACGTACCGGTCGGCCCACCGAACCACTCTTATCCTAGATAACGGCAGGTATTAATCCAGATCCGTTCCTCGGTGCCCTCGCGGTCCATTCCCACGCGCGTGTACGTGTATACGTACCGCCACTCGCGAGATCATAGATAATTCCGACGTTTTACGAAATGCAAAAATGGCAGGCGCGTCTTTCCCAACGAGACACATGCTGCCGCACCCGCCTCGGCATGTTCGCTCGGGTTTCTCGCACGAAAAGTAAGAGAGTAATAAAAATCGCCCGGTGTCGGAGGTCGTGAGCGCAATCGCGTGATGCAACAGCGCGCCGAGAAAATGCCGGTTGCACGAGGTTCAACTTGGAGCAAGTATTGCACAGAGCTCCTTTTTAGGGGATCATAAGCCGAGACTCTGATTTCGTCTCTGCTACTATGTTTGTCACGTAAACTTTCAATTTCTAATATTAAATGGTCTTGATAATTATTCCAATATAAACACTTCTCTATTCAAGTATTCATCAGATTATAAATATATTCATATGCAATTAAACAAAGTCACAATTAGATTTTCCACTTAAATTTTCCAATTTTAAAACGCGAAGGTACTGTCCCGTCGTCGATTAAAAACAAAATGCAAAAAGCGTATGCGTGTTCTTTACATGCGGATTGCATATCAATGTTTGCAACGACTTGAATTCCTACATTTTCTTCTACCTTGTATCTTATTCTTGTAATTCACTGCGCCTTCTCTTCACAATAGGGCGCGGCGAAGAGACATGTTTATGTACTCCCTGCCTATCTTCTCTCGCATATCGCGAATGCACATCGAGCGAGGAAATCTTTTTTGAGAGACACAAGATGATTTACAACGATCCTCTCACCTCCTCTTGTCGAATCGCCCTGTTGAGCGAAACGGCCAGACCGTTTTGGACGTCAAAATTTCAGGGGCGACGAATGTCGAACGTGCAGTAAATTACGTACGCCTAAGGCATCACATAATTCTCATTCTAACTTGAACGACGAAGCGGGTTCTTCAACGACGAAGCGGGTTCATTCAACGACAATTTGATTCGGCTAGAAAATAATTAAGCTTGCACGAGATTTAACCGTAAACGTCGCAATTTTTTCGTTATTATCAGCAATTAGTAAAATATTAATAAAAAAATTAACAAGATATGGAAGAGTCAAACGTTCTGTAAATTCCGCGTTCTGTCTGAGGCTGCGCAATCTCTACAGTCCCTTCGACAGGGAGATTCGTACTACTCCTATTCCCAAGTCGTCGCAATTAAAATTTCAAATCGGCCATCGATGTATGCTAATGCGGAATCGATCACCCACGCGCAATACACCGCCCGAGCGTGTATTTCACGCACACGAGCAAGGGCACATGCGGAAAACGGTATAATAAGTGGTCGAATCGTGCTGGCGTCTCTCTCGCCCTGCGCTCTCTTCGGGGTCGACGCTGTATAAATTAATGTGCTCTTATGCTAATCCCTGTTACGACTACGTGCCGGCCTCACGTTCTATGTACACGCGCGTTCTCTCCCTTGCGTTTGCACACGCGACCATACATATTACGCGAGCGTTACCGTAAGCGTCAGCTTAACGTAAAACACGAGAACACGGTTTTACGCTAGCTGTAGCGAAATTTCAAAGTTAGTGCGCGTTTGCGCCGGTATAGCCTTCGCCGGACGATTAACAAGAATTTCTCATCGATACCTTGATTAAAAATAACGAAGATTGATATTTTCAAATACCGATTTATTGTAGATCAACGAATGAGTAAAAAATTAACTGTTCAAGTCAGCTGCCTTCTAATCGCCCTACGTAAATTTCGCAACTTCGCGGGAACAGCGGTATGGCGACTTCGGCCATTTCCGAAGATACAAACAGTAATTCCTTTTCGGGGACACGCGGGCGGTTCCTTTTTAGGGTCTTTTTATCCGCCGTAAAAAGTTTCCCGCGGATATATTCCGCCGTGTAATAAAAACTTGCTGCTTGACCGCGCCGGCTCCACTGACCTCCGCAGTTTTTCGCCGGCCACTAAACGTCGGGTCGGACGTTCGGGAAATCGTAAGTAAGGAAAACGCTTCCCTAACGCAGAAACGTTGTTCGAAGGGAAGGCCGACGATAAAACCCGGCGTTTTCCCAGCTTTCCTGCCGGTTATTACGACTTTTGGGGAAAAGACAGGAAGCAGCGTGATGGCGACGATCGAAATAATATCAATCAAACGCGATTACTGAATGCAATGCACATTACAATTTCTCTTCGGTTTATCAAAAGAATTTTAGAGTTCCAACTCCCTGAAAAAATGACAAAAATTTCTCTAACGTTTACCACGATTTCTTTGCAGAATTTTTACGAATTGTCGTTTTCTTAAAAAAATATAAAAAAAACCGCTTTGCACAGTCCGGCACGTTTCGCGATGTGCGACGATTCCGTCAAACAACGCGAAATAGAGTGCTGCCATTCGTTATCGACATTGCTTCTAGAAGCGACAGAAGGAAAAACCAGCGAGACTTCGCTTGCTCGCGCATCGGCACTAACTTTTTTCATGTATCATCGAAAGTTGTCGCTTATGGTACAGTCGCTATTTACGGATAGACGTGGGCAAAAACATTTGGCACAAATCGAGGCAACGCAATTCAACAGATTTTCTTCGTCGCGAGTTTAGAAATACGCAGGAGGTGGAGGCGAAGAAGACGTTCCTTCGGTCGTGTCTTCTTGCACGTAACGAGGAGCGGATAAATGAATAGAAAAGCGCGATACACGAAAAGCAGGAGCAAAACGCGCACGTTTGTCGCACAAAACGAGAAATCGCGGGCTGCGGAAGAAGTTAACTTGGAACAATGTCAAGAAGTTGGGACTTGGCCGCATATCGTCGCGTCTCGGGCTACTTGATACGGAGGCCCTACGGATTCCGAGGACACGTTCGTTGTCGCCCCGAGCCCAAATCGCGACGGAAGAATAAACTTCGCCTCGACGATATCGAGCGACGTTAAGTCGCTCTCGCGCCTCGCGCGTTTTTCGACGGAACTGTTCGCTTCGGCGGCGACGGAAACGTAGAAACCGGAAGCGCGACTATTCCTCCAACGGGAAGTACCACTTTCCTGTTTACACGGCGAGTATGTCAGGCTTCTTTCTTTCGGTCGAATTCGCGGGAAACAAGAGAGAAATTTATCGGCTAAGAGCAAAAATTTTCAACACCTGATACGTCAAATTTATTCGAATGCGAAACTAATGATAAACTGGAGGACTTGTTTCTAAATTAATTTAAAAAATCCTTCAATATTTTTGATCAGTGATCTTTTCCACGTATTCCGAGTTAAAAAAATTTATATCGATATTTTTTAAAAACACTTATAATATCACACAGATCTTGCTATCGTGAGAAAAAATTTTTTATGCTACTACCGATACTCTTCTTGATTGAGTATAACCACATGCTCGACCGTTCTCTGCCCGCCAGCGATGTAACATCGTTAGTCGAGAACGACGCGAGTTCCGCATTTTTGAGAAAATCACCGTCGTAATTGGCCGACGCCGATAACGAGATTAGTCTCGACTGCCTATCGTCCTATACGCCAGCACCCGGCGATTGTACAACGAAGAACATCGATCGCCGTCGTCGCGCACACGTTTGCGCGTGTCGCACGAGTCTCGTTCCATGTAGAAAAATAAAGAAGTATTAACGTCGGAATATACAAGGTTGACAAGATAAACATGTCCCGTAATCAGTCGACAGAACCCAAACGTTTAATTAATTCGTGTATAAAGCAGATGCGTTTCGGTCAATAGATATGCCGCATGGAAATTCCGCGGATTATTTTCACGTCGATATATCGTTAGAGGATATTTCTGATCGCGGCGAAAATTCATAGTCTAGGAATTCGTCGGAAAGGGGCGGGGGACACGCTGCTTGGAAAGGTGGAAAACTCTAAGATTGATGGCGGCGCGGCTCCACTGACGGCCGAGTCGCAGGGTAAAACGCAAAGATACTGTTTGAAAATCAATGGCGCCGAGTGTCGCGAAAAAACAACCAAGTTAGTCGGCGGAGTGTCTCGGGGCGGTCGCTGAAGAGTGACTCGGCGAAACCGAGGCTTCGTTCCATCACAGTCACCAAAGTCACCCCCGTGGGAGGAAAAGATCGTTTTTTTCCCTTCCTGGGGAAGCATCGACTTTTCCAGCGAGCGCGAGGCATATATCATATCTTACCCACTTACGTGACTTAGATCGAAGCTTCTTTCGTGTTGCTTTCGGTGCAGTAATTTTAGATGAAAAATCGGACAGCGTAGAAAAAGATTAGCGCAAACAAGGAACTTGGTAAAAATGTTGCCGAATGTGCTTGTCATTGAGAGTCCGACATAATATGAAAAACGTTGTCACCGGCCAAAAGAAATTCGCGTGTGCAGCGTACGCGAGAGCTATATTTTTGTCTTCGCGATATAACTTGAAACAAAAATAACATAATATACTCGCTATCATTTTGCTGATACAGCAGCCATAATATATCTTTGACGTCGCGGAAATTTTTGGCGTGTCCAGTGAGAGATGATTCAAGCATTCGGTATACATAGTACAATAATAATAAGTTCCTCGCTTATACACAAAGTTATTTTAAAGTTAAAATTTCCGCAAAATCAGGAAGATCGCGCTACGCAACGCGCTTCAGGGCGCGAGAATATCAGGAATTGCATTCCGAGCAGATGCGTCGTAATTTGTTGGGAGTATGGAGAACACGTAGCTCGTAGCTCGCGGGAGCGAGTCGGAGATGGGGAGAACGCCCGGGGCTAATTAACTGTATAATTAATCGAGCGAGCGAACGAACGAGCACTCGGGCGTAAGTAGCTCTAGGGCTGTCAGACGCAGAAGAGCCGTCTGACCGATGTCTCCCTGTCGGCTTCCTCATCCTGTCGCGCCTCGCTTTGAGCCTTTGTCACGAATCCCATGAATCGGGAACTCCTCGAAACAATCACGCCATCACGCGAATCGGAGCTTCGAAGTGTTTTCACGTCGCGCTACGCGACGATTCAGCGCGGTTGCAACGTCTCACATACACGCGAAATGGTTATCAACATTATCGGAAATCGCAGCGGATGTTAATAGAGTATCAATAGAATTCAAAGAAAAAAAATAAAATAAAATTCGGAAAAAGTTAGTGAGCTAAAGATTTTTACAAAATGGACATCTCGGTTTCTCTACAACCTTTTCCTCCCCATCGAAAACCGGTTGCTGTATTTATTCCAAGTTAGGTGCAGAGGGTAACCCCAAAAAACACACCGAAGAAAGAGCCGACCAGAAAAACATTCTTTCGTTGAATAAGGGAGTTTCGATTCGACACGTGAGAAGGGAAGGTAAAGAGGGGAACGAGCGCGTGTAAGCGCTTACTAAATCGAAAACAGGGAGAGGCCGACAATGGGCGAGGACACGTGGAAAAAATGGGTGATGGAAAGTGGGAAGAGAAGGGAAAAACGCATTTCATCTCGTGCGTTCCCCTTAATTAAGGCGAGCCAACTTACCAAGTCGCCACATGCCAAAGATAGTCTCGCGGAAATTAATTGGAGCCTATTTTCCTGCGTTAGTAATTCATTTAGCTGTGAATACTTGCGACACTATTAATATTTCATTCACTTCGTACAATGACAAAAAGTTTGATTTAATGCGACGTTTGATGTTAAAATTAACGGGAGACAAATTTTTTATTTTCTGACTCGGTTCAAGGGGAACAGGTTCCAAGTGAAAAATCAATCCCTTGAACTCCAGCTGGTACATATGACCTGTATCGACCGCACATCAGGGGTTGCTCTAAATGGAGGGAGATGCCGAGAGAGCGAGAAAGGGGGAAGAAGAGAGGAAGGCAATAAATGGAAAAGCAATAAATAGATATGCAAATTTGAAAAAGAGCTCCGATTACACGGAGTGCATTATCGGATAGATTATTCGGCTTTTCAAAGAGAAACTGCATGCGTAGAATGAATAATAGCTACAACACCGAGCCGGAGAGGGAATGGAGCAAGTAGATGTACAAAGGGGAGAGAGAGAAAGAGAGACATATGTATATACAAGCGCACGGTAACGAAGAGAAGAGAAACGGATGCTGCTGCTATCGCCAGGCTAAGCCGATTCCGCGTATCTCTTGCAATTTGCAAATGAGCGACGAAATCGGATAACCTACCTCTAACTTCGACCAATTTTCAAATGCCATTCCCGTGCCTCCATGAAGTACACCCTCGTGTATGTGCCGCCGGGCATGTAGAGAACGATCGATATCGTGCATATATGTACATATATACATATGCATATACATATGAATCCACGCAGAATATATGTATGTGTGTATATACATATATGTATACATATATAAAATATACATGTGTTACCTGAAAATATTTTTGTCAGATAGAGCGATCCATTTAAAAGCAGTTCTAAATATGTGCTATATCTACGCTGATGATCAAAGATCTCGAAATAAAAGATCAAACCTACGAAACAATATATTTATAACAAGTACGACCTTTTGAAAGTGTATTAAGTTATCCTGTAAAATGTCGGTCATTTCTAATACTTTTACTACTAGTCAAAGCTGAAATTACGTTTCTCCTGACTTGTCCCTTTGGACATTTTTCGACTGCTCGTCCAACTTTTCAGCTCGATCATTTCGTTCATTCAATTTCTGCGATAATTCCGAGATAACCGAAGGAAACGGATCGTCCGCCTTTTCTCGAGGGAAAACCGGCGATGGGCAGCTGCCAGGATCGAGCTGCGCTATGCGAGAGCGACACGTGAGGTAGCAACGTGTCAGTATTATTCTCGCGTCGGGCGTATCGCTCATTGTGCGTGCTGCGCGCGGATCGTCGTGGTATCGCGGATGTGTGTGCGTATTCCGCTGTCAGCTGTCGCTCACAATAGAGACGCTCCGCCAAAAACGGAGGCCTATTGTTAGGCTCTAATTGGCGTGCGCAATCCACGACAATACTAGGCTTTCTCCTCCCCCTTCCCGTCCGCCCTCTTTCACGCTCTACCTCGATCGATCGCTGGATCGATAAGCACACTCGTTTCGCGTTCATCACCTGTCTAGTTATTTATTTATCTATTCCTCTCATCAGCCACGCAGCCAATAATAGAGAGAACTAAACATGACACAGCCATCTGATTACAACGCTGTCACAAGATTAATTAATCTAATTAGCCTAATATCTATAAGATATTCTAGATCACGATACAATCCTTCATTTATAAATGCTTTGATTAATACGAAATCAATTTGCAGGTAATAAAAATTTCATTAACAGAAAGTTTCCTCATGTTTGATTGTTTACGATGCGGACATGATTGGCATTCATTATTTTTGACGAGGAAAAAACCAAAGTTAATTGAAATCCATCCTCAAAATAAAATAATTCGATAAATGTGTAGTTATTTCACATGTAATGAAAAATGTAATGAAATGAAAAAAATTAAGTAAAAAGAGTAGAAAGACTAAAGAGAAAAATTAATAATCGATGAGATGAATTCTTTATTATTCGTAAATATATCAGTATTAAATCGCCACTCGCTAAAATAAGCTGTAAAAATACCTCGACAAAAAGCGATCGATCTCATATAAGAATCAGCGACGTCTATTAATCTATGCTCGACGTAAAAATTTCGATGGTTGTCAATTGCCACAAAGCCGAACCGCCCACACGTTACCAAGTGCGAACGGGTCGATGAGAAAATGTCGATAGATTTTCGTGAAGATGACGTAAGCTCGTCTTGCAGCATTGTTAATGGCCGTGTCGTAATCAGCACTCTTATTTTCGGGTGTCGGGGTACTGGCTTGGAAAATACTCGTTAAAAAAGAGGGTTACCCATGTCTAAAAAAAAAAAAAAATCACTGCCGCGCCCCTTTGAGAATCGAAAGCGACGGCCGAGATAAGGCCGACACGCACTTGCGTACGCAAGCTGCATACACGCGCGGTCAATCGTCAATTTCATCGTAATTCTGCGTGTCCGCGGAACGAACAATAATTATCAGCAAAACCGCCGTAAATTACGCTTTGAAAATGAACGTAGCGCGACGGTTTATTGCTAATATTTTCCCGGACGGGAGACAGGCTAATAGGCACGTTCGCGACGAAACGCTACGCCATCGGGATAATTGAAAAGGGGCGAAACGAAAAGAGGAAAAGGGCAAATAAATAAACGTTTCCCATTGTAATAAAAAAAAAAGAAGAGATAAATACAATGTCGTGCGTGCAGAACCGCGTTACAATGGTGGTCCAAGTTGCACATCGAGGATTTTTCTTACTGCCGCCAAAAGTCCGTAGACGAGACGAGAGAACGTCGCTCTCTCCCGACCGTGCTCGCGAGAATTCCGTATCTTTCGTCCGGATGGAAACCGTTTGTCTCCATGGCGCGATGAGATTACGGAAGTTTCGTTGGAAATTTCCATAAGCGGATTAACTCCGTTAACGCCGCGACGGAATTTAAGGGAATAGGTGGAGAGTTGGACAGTGTGTTGAAAAAAATCGATCTTTAGTTTCCCCCGCATTACGAAAACGATCCTAAATGCTAAAGTTAGGAATGAATTACGAACGATAACGTCTGTGTTAGACCTATATTGATATAAAATTAAACTTAAATGATTTTCCAATTAATACCTGCATTTACAGTGGTAAATACGTAACTTGGAATATAAATCCGTTAACATAAATATCCGGAATGTAAATTCATAAAAGATTCTTATGTTAATTAATAAAAATTAATTAAAACGAAGTTGATTTGTATATTCGCTCCTTAACGTTAATAAATCGATCATTAGGATCGATAAATCGACAAGTTTGCGAATTTAATAATAGTCTATGCTAGCGGACTTGTTGAACCGGCTTCGCTGTTCGTAAGAGAGGAGCGATTATGTTAACTGAATTTGTTAACTGGTCTTCGCAACACGTTCTTCGTCACCCAAGCCATTCAGAGAAACCGGTCCAGCAACGAATCCATCGACACAAATGGACCTCAAAACGTTCGCGCGCGCGGATGAGATCCTTTCAGCGATGACACGTAAAGGGTCGTTGTACCGAGTACTGACTTCGCGCTACGAATAGCGGTGCTGACAGCTGACGCGTGCTCGTCGCGTGCTGCACACAATAAATGCAGCTGTGTTTCTGCGAGTGTTATGCCATCGCCGTTATTATTACTCGCGCGCGCGCGCGCACGGAGACATTATCGATATGCGACTACTAAATCGCGTCGTGGAAGAAAATCATCATTTCTAACTAAATGTAATGGCATACGAAAGATCGAGGAGAATGGCTCAAAAACGAAAAATTATAATTTGCAAAACCTCTCTCAAATGTGAAGTCGTTTCTAAAATAAATTTTGCAAACTAAAGCCCGCTACAAGCTTCCTATTAATAAACATGAATTATTATTACATACATATAAATATATATGAAATATAATATGAAATATTATTGTCTTTGATGTGTGATATATTCACTGGATATATTATTTAAGGACAGAATATTAATATTTTTTAGAACTTAAAAAAAACCACATGTGGAATGAGAAAATAAATACACGTTTTCCAAGACTAATTTTAGTTATTCTAGCGTGTACGAATACGCGATCTGCGTGATCACGCGTGATTGTGCGTGCGCGTAAAAGGGAGGAAGGAAGAAATAAGAAGATCGAGTAGATAAGAAAAACCTAGCGTTTTCGTTTTACCCCTCTCTTTTTCTTTTTTTCTTTCTCTCTCTCTCTCTTTCCCTCTGCCCACCCGCGAAGAAAGAGAGCTGGACTTCTCAGGGACTAATAGTGCACGAAGGGTCGTCTCAGGAAGGCATTAAGAGAAAAAGAGCGCCATTAAAGGCGAGTTTAGGGGAGTGAAACGACTTTAAGTGCACGCTTAACCATACCTGTGTTAGTTGTTAAGCCAGTGGTTAAACCTTCTCGTCTCCACGAGAGAAAAGAAAGAATGATAATAATAGCGGAGGAAGTGCAACAGCAAGAAGTACATAAATCCACATTCATCAATCATTACTCTGAATTTTGATTTAAACGTCATTTCGCGAATAATTTCAGAAAATTATAAGCTTGTTTATAACTACTAGTTGCCACCCGACCGGGCATCTTCATCGAGCAAAAAATCGGCTCCGAATTTCTTGAAGAATTTCGCTCACACGGGGGGTAACCCGCTGTATTTATGGCCATCATGTCCCGTGCACGCGACATGACCTCCTTTTATGTCGGCGGAGGTCCGCGGGCGAACTCGCGCGCGAGACAGGGGCTCTCTCACTTCGTCCGCTCGGAAAATATACCGGTGCGCAAGCTTATCGTGTTTCACAAGGAATTTAACCCGCTTCTCTACTCCGGATGCGAGTACGCGCGCACACGCAAGCTGCAACGGAATTTACTCTCTATAATACGGCAGACCATGCGATAAAACATCGGCAACGATGACACTTCTCCGGCTCTCGGTGCGCTACGGGGCTCATTTTTCACATGCGCCCAACACCGTCGTCTGTTGCGCGATCCGGTGCATAGCGCGTAACGATTTACCCAACCTGTCTCGCTGGAATATTTCTTTACTCCGAGCATCGTAAGATAAATGAGATCGCATTGAAGCAAGTTACTTGTTAAACAAAAAAAAAAGATTAAATTAAATTAAATTTGAAGAACGTATCATCAGCACCTATCTATTTTTATGCTATCCATAAAACTTACACGGGATTATCCATATAAAAAAGATCGAGTTTAAATCGATCAAAATATGCTGCATATTTGTAACACTTTCTTTAGTATTCTATTTATACATATCGATAACTGTCATTTAATTTGAGCTTATATTTATTATATTATCTATCGTTATCGACGATATATTTTTTTCTTCCTTGAATGCTCTAAAACAAAGGAAGCAAGAATACGAGAAATATAATGTATATTCTCATAAAGTTTCATATAAAATTATCTCAAAAGATTTTCATTCTATTTTGACGCAAAGAGTTATGTTTACATGTAATATGTAATTTGCAATATAATCTGACTTCGCCTTGCACTCGCGTACGATTTCCTCATTGGCATGGATATGCCGAAGGGTTTCCCTCTTCCTATCTCTGTCGCTTTCATTCGAGGCAAGCCTCGTTAAGTGCCTCGATAACTCTGCCGCGCGAGAACAAGCGAGCTCATGATTGAGCGCGGCGAGGAAGAACCAGTTTACTGACATGGACTATCCACCTCGATTTCCATTCATCGGTTAGAGGGAGGAAAAGAGAGAAAGGGAGAAAGAAGCGAGAAGAGCGAGAAAGCGAGAGAGTCGATCGGTCTTGGTTAACGGCAACGGAAGGTCCGCCCTCGTTGCCGCGGCTAATCTAACGCGTCCAGACGATGGCCGTTAGTCGACGTAATCCATCAAGCGGCTCGCTCTTCCGGAAGAGGAGCCACGGCCAGGTCGTCGACGGGATGGACCACCTCCCTCTGCGCTTCAACAACGAAAGCTCTTTCGCCGGCTTTCCAGCTTTTTCGGTCGGTGGACGGTTTCGTCGTTAATTGCGAGGAAGGGTGAAGCTGGAGTGAGAATCACTCGCGTAGTGCCCGACAACAGCGAGAATGAATAGCGAGAGCGATTGTATCTCTTTTGAATACGACTAGATAGTTAAAAGGGACATTTACGATTTTGAAAGAGACTGAAAAATAGATGACACAGAAATTGATGTACAAGTCAAAGTAAGAGAAATTAGCGCGTATTATTTGGATGAAATATCGTTTAACTAGCAAAGTATCGCTTAATCTCTTTTCATAAAGAATTTTGTTAAAATAAAATGTTGACATTTCTGCATTTTAAGATAAAACTACATGAAATTGTTTGCACTTGTATACTCAATCTGGAGTCTGATATATACTTTAAAGTTAGTTTGGTTACTTTAAGTTTTTAAGCGACGGAAGAAGAACCGGACAAGGGCAAACGGAAAAAGAATGGACCCGCATCAACGATTCTCGCTCGGCTCTCGCGAATAGAATCCAATTCTCGATGCAGAAACGTGCGTCTAATTATCGGATCGTTCTTTTTGCGAGAATGGGGACCTTTGCGCGATCGCGTATCGCGCTTCGCTCACGGATCATCAGTCACGGTTGTTTGCCGCGGAAAACCGTCAGTCAACCCCTTTTTTCCCGGGCCGTCGCCGTCTCTCCGTCCTCGGCTTTCCATTCTGGAGAATCGTCTTCCGACTCTCGCAAGCGCGGGGCGGTCCTAGCGTAAAAAGGTCCTTTCGCGCGAGACAACCGCGACATCGCGACGTCGCCGTTCTCGGGCATCGTCGTCGTCGCCGAGAGTCGATAATAAATGCAGAGCGATCGCTAGCGCGTCTAGCAGCTAACGACCAGAGTTCCAGCCCTTCTATGTAAATCAGCCGTCGTTATCTTTCGTAACGGCGCCGTATCTACTCCGTTAACGTTCCCCGTGAGATACAAGATACCTTACCCCGTTCTCGCTTACCCGAAACTTCGATTACGACGGAAGCTGCGGAAAACTTCATGAATGGACCGAAAGCGCGGCCCAAAGTTACGGTCCGAGGGGCCCTAGGAATCGGATGAGACGATAAACAGAACAATGGAGGTCTCCGGGTTCCGTGACAGGACACTGATCTTATACAGCGCGTGACTGGAGACAAAGTACACCAAGTATCTCTTCGCATGGCCGATGTACACCGCACAATGTATACCCCCCGACTATCGCAGACAATTTACTCGCACAAACCGTTATACAGAATTACATTTACGCCGCCGAACGCGCGTCTATTATGGCGCAATCGAGTGTACAAGCCTAATAATACAGCATTCAAAAATAAAAAAAAATAGAAGTTGTAATCCACAAACACGTTTCCGTTTTTAAAGTAAAGTGTGTTTAAAAGAATCAAGTTTAAAGAATAAATTTACATAAACCCGGAATCGCACCTCGTTTCTGAGAAACAATACAAGAAAAATGTATATTCCGCATAATAATAAGAATAGAGACAAACGAGTCGGGAAAATCGGTGATAATGAAGATAACGACGTCCGTATCTAACACTAAAAACGCAACGCTCTGCTTTGTGCGACGGGCACATTAACGCTAATATCGCACGCCATAATTTATGTCTTGCGAAATGCGTTCTTTATGACCGCATGGAAAGAGGGCGAAGGGAGGCAGAGAGGAGGAGGGCACAGTAAACGCAGAGTAACGCGAGCGGTGATCATCTTTCTTGGCGAGGTGTAAGTAACGCGTAAGTAATGACGGCCGAGAACAATTGTGATCGTTAACGTTGCGGCAATGAAAGCGGCCACCTCCTCTCGCTCCTCCTGCAGAAGCTCGCGCTAAAAGACACGGATGCATGTATATCCCCGTGAAATCAGACTATTACGCAACTAATTACGAGTATACACATGTCGGTATGCAACCCGTGATTACCTTGAATCCAATTCGCTTCCTGCGACCGTACCATTATCGGTTGATCGAAATTATCCATCGGCCCGTTCTCGGCGCGCGGATGGTATTACGTGTAAATCGAGATCGACAACGTCAAGGCTCGCTCTGTGACGTCGATCGGGTTGACGGCGGCGAGGGAATGCTCTGAGGATTAGCTATCCCATTACATAATCTCATTGTCTACCGCAGGTGTCATTGCGTGAGACTCGAATAAAAAGAGATTGTGGCGAATGGCGAAACACATGTGTGTATTGCAACACGAAAAAATCAATCCAGAACTAAATTAAATTAATGATTTAACTTCTCTTTAATCTTAATTTTTTTTCTACTCTCTCTCTCTCTCTCTCTCTCTCTCTCTCTCTCTCTCTCTCTTTCTTTTTCGACAATTTCGTTATCAAATATTTTGCCAAATTAATGCTTCTGCTAATTTTCTTGATGATGTTGGAAAAAGCGATACTCGCAATATTTTTCCAGGGATCTCTCTACGATTGGCCATTTTCTTCGAAACTTAACGGCACACTGCGGATCACGTGTTAATGCAATTACCGTACTTACGATAAATTTGCAGAGGGAAGTAAAGACAAATTGGAAGAGTGGACCGTCGCGGTCGTAAAATACGATCCCGTTCCCCCTCCCCCCCCTTCTTCACTGACAATTTTACTTTCCCGTTTGTCGATTCGCGTGCGAAACACTTCTTCGCGGCAGTTGCACGGCAATTATGTTAAGTAACGAAACTCGTTTAGCTCACCGATAGCCAGGGCGAAAGAGTATTTATATTTCTACGAGAAAACGCGCGCAATTTTTCTCCCCCGGATCGTCCTTGCTCGGAAGTTTTTTGCCGATAAAATTGATCGTACGTAGCGGACGAAGAATTATCCTGCCGTCGCGGATACATTTCCGCGATAACGGGGCCACGCCCGCTGTTGCGAGGGAGGAAATGAAAAAGGGGGTTAGCGGGGACGAGATCGGGCTCCGCGGGGGTAAGGCCGGAGAATAAACGCATCGGGGTGGCGAAAGTTACCTCGCAATAAAAACGGACATTGGCGCGACTTTCAATAAGTCAGATATAAACGTCAGTTCCTATTCAATATAAGCAATTTATACAATTTATAGATATAGGTAACAGATGTAATATAGGGATTCATGATTATTTCCTATGTGATCTGATGCTCATCATTTATTAGCGTGCTTAAGCGTGCTGAGCGAACGTTAATTTTCTTAAATGCACAATTAATTTTTTACCTTATCTATTGAATTTACATTTGGAATAATCCCTGTAACTTTGTAATTTATGCAGCTAATAATCTAATGAGTATAAAGTGAATAGAACATAAATCGGTATCTCTAAAGTCACACACGCGACACAAAAACACGATAAGAACATGATAAATTTATTCAAAGCCTCCCCCCAAAGTGCATCAACGTATATTGAATCTGCATATTACATGCGGCACTCCCATTGATACGTTGCCGTCCGCAAAGAACAATAAACAAGGCTCGCCCGACGCGTCCGAACGACCGTCGTAAAAGATGCCCCTACGCTAAAGC
The DNA here is from genome assembly GCA_021460005.1 of Tetramorium alpestre. Lineage (NCBI taxonomy): Eukaryota > Metazoa > Arthropoda > Insecta > Hymenoptera > Formicidae > Tetramorium > Tetramorium alpestre. The sequence continues at coordinate 1,173,798 of JAJVSH010000003.1, read as the reverse complement.
CTCGGTAAGGTCTCTCGATGACACCTCCCCGAGGAGCGGAGTGCGCGAGCTAGAAATTAAGAGGAAGCGGATATATACTGTGTCCGGGAGAGAGTTTCAACCGGCTCGAGATAAGGCCGTCGGCAGGCGCGTTGCGGTAGGAGTTCATAAATTATTCGGACCGGGAGGACCGAAATAACGGTGCGAATGCTAAGGTTAGTAAGGATTATTCACGGCACCCCCAAAGCCGTATTATTTAGCATCGGTACCTACACTCGCACTCCCTCGACTCGCTCTCGCACAATTGTCGCGTTCTTCTCCATTACTTCGCCCGTGGAGTCCCTTTCCTCGTTCGTTTTCTTAACGCTTAACATCCTTTACGCGTCCACGAGAAGCTGTACGCGCCTTATTCGGACTGTATCCCTTTTATTTCATCTTTTCCTATCTTTCAAAATGAAAATTTTTTTAAGAACTTCGTAAAGATGTAGAAAAACGAATAGAATTTTTGCAAGAGAGTTTCACGTTGCGCTTCTCTTGGCTGATTTTACATTGCCGGATTAGAAATAACGAATGAGACAATTATTTCAAGAACAATGGAATTCCGTATGCGAATGGTATAATTTGCGACTGCAATTGAGCACGCGCGCGCGAATATCCATACAATGCCCGATACGCTCCGCATATGCGAATGGCTAGCGTTCGCATCGTCATCTCTTAAAGTCGGATCCTGTTCAAACAAGCGAACGCGAACAAACTCGAATGAACAATCGTCAATAAGATGAAACTGTTCGCATTCATCGAAGTAAGTTACTCATTCGGACTTATTCGCGCTTACTTAATCTGGACCCGATTTAATGCCGAAAGAATGATTGAATGATGATGATGATGATGAAAAAAATTAATGGAAAAGCCCCCCCCATTTCTTTTTTACGTAACTCAATCGAATGTGCGCGATAAAGAGATCTGTGAAGTTGTCTACATTTTTCCATAAATAATTGTTTTTGTCTATCTTGCTAAAAAATTAAAAATAAATAAAATTCATCATCTCTAAATGTTTTTTTTTTTAATTATATAATCATTCATTCATATTTGTCTATAAATAACTACGTATTTTTTGTACAATTTTTATTTTGTAAAAAAAATAAAAATAAATTTAGATGTGCTAATAACGTAACTTTTTAGTTTTAATTTTTTTGCAAATTGGAGAAAAAACGATTATTTATGAATAAATGTGGACAATAAAATGCCATACAACAATTTTATAAAAATTCGCATTTTGAGATATCAACTTTAAACTTACAATAAAGAGAGATAGAAAAGTGAATAATAGTAACCACGAGTGTATCGCAAAGCCCCCCCACGTTTCGGTCGAGAAGATATAATCGAGAAACTTTCCAAGAACAATTAACCCTTATTCGAACAGTCTGAATCCGTTGAACATCTCAGAAAATTTCAACTAAACTCACTTTTAGAAATGAACTCCTAGACGTCGAAGCAGAAAGGATCGCCAGAAAGGTAAGACGATATTGAAACGTCGGACTGAAAAGAACATTTGAGAATATCGTGAAACGCACGATGAGAAATTCCGTATCTATGAAAAAAAATCAGATTTGCAGAAAGCTGCGAAACTCGCGGGGCGTGTCGTTGTATATGATGGTTTCCATAATCGAGGATCGATGAGCTCGCAATATGTAAGCGGCCTCATCAGAGCGTACCGCAGTTCGTCACGTCCGTATTATTACATAACCCTCATCTTTTTTTTTAAGAGAGATTGTATCACACGTCGTAATAATGACGTACTTGTGGTCTTGTCCCGAGGTGTTGGAGCGAAGCGGTAACAATGACGGCGAATCGTGGCTTTTTACGGAACGACGCTTTCCGACGAGATATTAGCCGCTGATATAGGTATCGTCGGAAGCGGTGAAGCTTGAAATAATTAAATCAAGTTCTTACGTGCCAACGGCGGGCGCGAAGCCAATCAACTTGCATTTTAAGCCGGTTCTCGACGCAGAAGACAAAAGGGAGAAGAAAAGATGGATTCTTGCGTATACTTTGTAAAAGGATTCTTGTCGGCAGTACAATATCGGTCATTAAAAAAATCAATAAATTTCTCTTTGGAAAGATCCGTTATAATAAAAAAAAAAAAAGAGTAGATAAAGCTATGTAAAATAGACATTCTTACATCCGTTACATTCTTCACCGGAAATAAATATTGGTTTGCACTAGATAAGACTTGAGTGACGGAAATCACATTAAGAACGTTCGTTGAATAGCGCATGTATCGCTTAATAAATGTGTAAACCGAAGCACTCATGTATGATAACGGTAGAATATTCAACGATATTTCACGAGCAGTCGTGCGGACTATGTACACGAGTGCATCTGTAATTATTCGTCGCGCTATCGTTATTTAACTAGATGTATCACCAGCCGTAAAGCGATCGCGGTCGTAACTCACTCGACATTTTACGCATGCGTGACAAATGGATTTTTTTTTCTATAGGATCCGCGCGATATTTCGAATAATCGTTCGCCCGCTGATATGATTCTGGCTTTACTGCGGGGCGATTAATGACGCGCGACTCCAAACGGAAGCGCGTTCGCCAAACGACCATTCGACGCGTCAGTTTTAACGGCAGGCTACCGGTCATACGCACGACGCGGAATCGATAATCGAATAAAATTAATTTTAAAACAAACCGCGCCTAAGGGCTGAATTCGGAATCACCGAGTACATTAACTAGCCGCCAGTTATCTCGAAAATGACTACCTTGCGCTTCACGTATCGGTTATCGAATGAGCCACGAAGGCGTTGCCATCGTATCGCATAATGTTAATTATGCAAATGAATTGGCTTGATGGCTCAGTCATATCAGCATTATCGCCAAACCGATACATCGCGCGGGACAATTTCACGAGGCGAGAGTAACGTTGCATCTCGTCACGTCAGCTGGTCCCAAGACTCTTTTAAACAAATTGCTGTATCATATCGCGAACCCAGTGGAATAAACATTAATATTAAACCATTACAGAAATTTGTTACCCAAATTTCATATCGCGCTTATTATGTAAGGTGAAATTTTTATAAAGTTGTTTCTTTTATTTCAGTCGTAAAAAAAAAGATTGCAGCGTTGTTTCTCGCGTCATACCTTTTGCCACGAAAGTGTCCCAGCTGTTACATGTTAATGTCGCTTAATGACTTACAAATAAATTGCCAGCGATGTGCCGTGACTCATCCATAACGGACGGCACCGCGAAGTCCTTGAGAAAAGTGTTAACACCTGCGAGAACTACGCGCGCCAATGCACATAGAGTCTGACGATCGTTTATCGTCTAGGAATCGCTTACTTGGTCTTTAAAGAACGTTTCACCGACGATGAGTCAGTAAGAACCCGATCTTCATCGCGAGATTGCATTTTCTACTGCGATCGCATAAAGATAATCGAGCATAAGAAAGAAGAGAAACTCACCATCACTTTATGTTAACGTATTAATCATCGTAAGTTGAATATGTGTTCGCTTATTAATATTGAGAAGCAGTATTTCTTTATGTAACGATGTCTTCTCGTATTTTAAGACGTCAGAGCCGTAGCCGCAAAATGGTAGATAATGCGCGCGTTTGAATTGAGTGGCTAACAACGCTGAGTAATTCTTTCGCCGCGGAACGTTTAAAGCTCATAATTCATATTCGGAGCCACAGTTGGTAAGAAAAGCATCGTATAGCTCCGTCGAAAAGTCTGCCGATACGTTTAAGTATCAGTTCGAAACCGCATACAACGAATTAAATACGAAATAAAAATCGGGGGATACTGACAATGCAAGAATCAACAATCTGTTGTTCTCGTGAAATAAAATGACTTACCTTTTTCGTTGTGTAGAGTTTCTGGCCTTGGAGTAGCATGTACATCTTCTTCCAACCGTTCGAATTCACATTTCGCATCCACACCATGCTGAATACGTGCGGAAACTCGCTGTCTTCCCGTAACAGGTAATTCTGCAACGTGAGCGTGAGCAATGTATATTTGCCGTTTAAGCTAGCACTGTTTTCATTCGTGACAATCACGAATCATCGGCAAGTAAATCATACACATATACTCACTCTTAGCGCGCTCTCGCGATCGGTGAATGCGCCCTTTTCCTCTCCGCTGGGAAACGCAATCATGTCCGCAGGAAAAAATTGCTGCAAACAAATTGGGGAGACGTCTCTGTATACCGTCATTTTTATATTTAAAAACGGACATCGGGAAAACTGAATTTCGAATCGTTTCTAAAATTGATGAGAGTGACTCGAAAAGAAGAGTGATGCGGTGACGGATCTAAAATATTTCGGGAACGGAGAAATATAAATATCTCTCGTGCTTCGCGAGTATCATCTTGACGGAGAGTAGTTCTATAGACACACGTATTACTTAAGAATCTTTTTAAAGATTTCAATAGATGGAATACAAACTTCTACCTTCACACACTCGCAAAGAGCGCCTCCCTCTTGTTATAAGAAAAAGAAAATGTCTCGAGATTTCCCCGAAGAGTGTCGATTACGACGTTCAATTTCCCAAGTTTCTACGCTCGTTATCCTTTAATTGGGCAATCATCGGCGAGATTATAAGATTTATGAACCCATAGCTGATTGAATTTCTAAACCACTAATTGATATCTGTTCAAATATATTAATTAATGAGTCTAATTATCTTCGAAGCCTCGTTGATGAATCGCCATCTCTTTATATATCATAAAATTAACATTTTCTTCTAATGTGATTCAATGAAATAATAGCTGCAAAATCTCATTCAAGTTTTATGTTGCCATTTATATTCCCGACACAATCTCGATGTATTAAGTTTAAAACGAAGCTACATATTCAATCCTGTAAAATCCCAGGACACGAATGTTTCAATCAATACTACCGAATACTTGAGACCACCCATCGCCGTTCCCGAATATCGGAAAAGCGTCTCTCGTGCCATCTTCACGATCTTCTCTACATCCTTGCGCAGAACTACGCGATTCGCCGGTAAAGGAGAAATCTGCCCGCGGAAATTTCACGGAATATTCTCATACCGACAACATTCAGCTATGTATACCGACACCGTTTACAAGAATACCGACGACATTCACAAAGATACCGACAATGTTTATATAGATAAGGTAGTAAAAAAACTATACATAGATGTTGATAAAGCATTAAAAAATGTTAATCGAATATTATTAATTATCAAGTCTCGAACCAATAATTAAAAAAATTGTAATATTATCGACGTTTCAGATCCAGAAAATTAATTTAACAAATAATTTCGCAAAAAAATAATATTCTAGCAACATAAACATTATACATACATTTACAAAAAATAAAATTAATATACCAAATATATTTATATCAAACGGTTAAAAGGTCGGTAATACTGAGGATGGGAAATTTATCTAAAGTCGGCAGTCTTAAACAGTGTATCAGTCGTTCTCATTCAAATACAGCTGCAACTGCAGCCTGACTGATAAAGCCAGTCGGTAAGTTAACGCGCTTAGATTGAACAGAATTTACCATTCGCTGTGGTAAAAAGTAACAAAAAAGGCAATTTTGTCATTTTCTAGAGATTTTGACGTATTTTTTAAAAATGAATACTTAGAAAAGCACAGCTTTTTTTCAACGAAATAACAAAATTTTTTATTTTGTCACTTACCATAGGCTTGATAAACATTTCATACTTCAGGAAGTCTTGACTGAAACAGAACTGCCTCTCGTATTGGGAAGCGAACTTTTTCAATTCCCTATGAACGGCGAGGATATCTTCATGGTCTTCTAATGTACGTTCTGCAACAAAAAATTCATCCGGTTCGCGATAAATATATTGCTATGTTGTTATTATCACACAGTAATATATTCAACAACTTTCTGAAAATATATTGAATAATATTAGAATTCTCTTTAAAGTGACATTTGGAAAGAATATTTTTTATACCTTTTACGCGCGATAAATAATGATAAATTATTTAATTTTTCATAAAGTTATCAGTCTTGAAGTATTTAGTCCTTTTTATAGCAAAATAAATGTTAAAGTTTATCTTTATAAATTCTAATAAAGTGAGTTTTATGGCTACAATTAGTGCAGATCGTCTCGTCATGTGATTAATTTGTAAACGATTCCAGAGAAAGCATATTAGACTAGAATAGCATGACATTTCCCCCAGATCGCTAAACAAACATTCCGTACGGAGACACAGCCGCGAATCGCGTCTCTGACCTGCACCAAGCTCCTGGAGGTTTCGCCCGCTATTGATTCTCGGCTGCATTATAGAGCTCTGTGCCGTCTTTACGGCCTCTCCAACCCCCTTTCCTCCCTTCTCCCTTTCCCCCTCGCCATGCACACGTTATTTCCGATCTCGTTCCGAGTCAATGCCGCGGAGAAAATTTAGACGACTGAAGTTTTCCCAATGCATTAGAGGCTCATTGGCGTCACTTCGCCGCGGCCTCGAACTTTTAACGAATTATCTGCCTTTTATGTACGCGTCGATATTTTTTATAAATAAATTATTTGTCACCGAATTTCCAAACAACGAGCGCATTGCATGCAATAATCGCAAAATACTTCGAAAATATTCGCCGATTCTTCGTACTTCCCTATTCAAGCATATTTGTCTCCATCCACGTTATCGTTAAACTCGATAACAATTTGAATATCGAATTAACCGTTTAATTCTATAAATTCCATCCATTATGTTTGGGTACACGTTTATTACATTTGTATATCTTTGAATTGTACGAGCATACATTCCAGTGATATAAATATAAAATTATAGATTATCAAGCAGATATTCATATTTTTATAAAAAAAAAAAAAGAATTCCGAAAAACAATTCCGCAAATTTTTCCGCATTCTAGAAAGTAATCACGTAAAAAGGAACAATCTTTAAAGTGTCGCCGACAAAGTCGCATCACGTATGTATGACGAAGAAATGTATAAGCATGTTTATTGAATAAACGTTAACTAAATTCCCAAGAAATGAGGAAGAAATACATAAATTTCGCTTGAAATGATCACGACAATGTATAGGAAATATCATGCAATTGCGATTAATTAATTATCATATTTATGTTACTTACCAATTCCTAGTTTCGGCCACATCTCGACTATCGACCAGGCTGCGCCGATCGTATTCCTCTTAACTTTGAGCAATTCGCAGAGATCGATCGTTCGCAGATTCTTCTCCACGACCACGGTGGTAAAAGAATGATCATTGTTGTAAAACCGCAATTCTTCCTAATTAATCAAACATTAGGAAAACATTAAATACAAATAAACTGAATACAATCCAATTGAATTATAATTAATCGAATAAAATTAATTCACAATCTTCTCTTTTATATAAATCTCTCTTAATTTATTTCTATATAAATAAATTATTAATATTTATCTTATTGATTAATATAATTTATATTTTATATATTTTGTAATCAAATAAATTAATAAATCAATGACAATAAACTTTTATTTCATAAAGATTATAGCTATATAAAAAAAATTGTATTAAATACGCAAAATTATATAAATTATTTCGACCTATTTATGAATTCTGCCATGTCTCTTTTTATTTTCCATCATATACAAATATAAATCCCATTTATATAAATTAAATACAATATAAAAATTCTCTTCTATAGTTATCTCCTCGATTTTTCTCAATATAATGTATAATGTATAATCAAAAAATAATTTTAAACCATTTTTTGGTATTTTAGTACATACTTGTCTTTCGCTGTCGAGCAAATCTTGATCACCTCTTCGATTGAGTTCGAAGATCGTGAGATCGGAACCAAGCCGTTCATAGATTGCGTCTCCACTAGTCGGCAGCGTTGAGCTGCCCTCGATGCAAGAGCACATCTTCTTCGAGAACCAATCTGTAAAGGCCCAAAGAGATGCTAGAGAGAAATTAGTACCGCACGTTACGGCCGACAAATAAATGGGAAAAGAACTACACAGGTAAAAAAAGAAAATCGCACAGAATGTCTCAGTCCGTTAAAAACGCTAAATCTACTATATAAATATACTGCAAAGAGGCGTAAGAGCGAGCCCGCTGTACTAGAAATCTATTTTACAACTTGGGCTTCACAGGATCTACATGGTCGGGATGGAGCCACTACATTATCGATGAGTGAACGTGGCCCCTTCTCGTCTTAAGAGACACAAAGGAAGAAAAGTAAAGTGTTCAAACATTAAGGACAAAATGTGACGTCGTGCTGTGAAATCGCAGCGGCTCTCGGGCGGGCGAACTTTCCGTCGACTAGCAACAACTGTACGTCGAAATATCGAGACGCAGGATAAGATAGATGAGTAACTACGTGTGCGACATTGAAGACACGTCGTGCGTAGTGCGTGAGTTGCGTTTTGAAGACAACGTGTGAGCCGTTTCAACGCGGATATTATACTTCGCGGAGGTCGCGCGTAATTTTGCCAGCGCTCATAGCGCGTTGCCTTTTCTTTCCTTTTCTTTAGAATGACGATGATAAATCAAAAAACAACGTAGAGTCGTAGGAGAATTATTTCAGAGAGCGTTTAAGGAAGAAAAGCTAGCAAAAATATATTATATATCGTTAATCCGAGAAATCGCCGTAATTAGTCAGATGAAGATGAATCAGAGGCATCTTTACAAACCATGTGAGTCAAATTTTTAATATAAACTATTGAGCGATTTCGAGCATTTCGAAGCAGGGATTGCATTGATGAATCTGTTTCTATTTCAATCCTATTCCTAACTCTTTCTCACTCTAACTATTCGTAAGCCATATTGTAGCAAATTACATAAATCGATTTATATTAGGAAGATTAAGAAAAAGGTTGTTGTATAAAAGAAAAATTCCATCTGTAAATAATACTGATTATTAACTTTTTTACAACTATATTAGCTATATTAAAATTTATAAAATACTTTATTTGTAGACGAAAAAGTCAATAAACGGAGAATTATAAATAAGTAGAAGCTTTTATTAAATATTATTTCAATAAAAATGTTTTAAGAATTTGTTCATTTTCAAGAATAATTTTATTAATTCTTTAATATGAAAAGGTTGAAAATTATAACTTAATATATGATGATTAGACAAGAATAATTTAATATAATGCAAATAAAAATAGAGTTGTTAGACTCTATTAGACACTAGATTGTTAGACATATTAAATGTTATCATAATTATTTATATTTTCCTATGACATTTTTTTGCAAGGAATTAATTTAATATAAAACCATAGAATTATTTAATTTTACAAACATGCACAAATGCAGAAAATATTATAAAAATTACTAATTTTTATTTCAATGATTTAACATAATTAACGATTAATTTAAAAATCTTTGGTTAACTTTTTTCAAAATCTTTCTCTCTATTATTTATGTAGAATCCCTACTTCGCAAATTTATGTTCGCCTTTTCCATTCATTCATTCAATACATGTTTGCAACCTAATCAAAGATTTCTCCGGCTAGCTCGAACACGCAAAAGTTGTCACAGCCATGTTGCAAAGATACCTTGAAAAGATGATGAATAACACCTTAATAATCGTTCGTCTGTCCCGTATCCGGGGTCGTGACGACGCAACAGCAACGAGAACGTAAATACGTGTATGCATATACACATATGATAACAGCGTTGATATATATTCGACTTATCCGTCGAATTCGCGCATGAATTAGCGATCGTTTCCACGAACGATCAATAGTAGAAAAATAGTACAAGGTGGAAGAAAAAGCAACGGTAAATCCAAGTAATCGATATCGAATGAAATCTTGTACGAATAAAAGTCGAAAATTACTTGCCTTTCCCATTTGACTTTCTTTCTCTAAAAAGTTTATCTTTTTCTTGACTTTCATAAATTAAAATCTCCACTATAATCGCTATATTTTATAAAGGCTAAATAAATAAAAAAAAAATAAAACATATGTACATACATCATAAAATGATTTTATAAAGTTAAATGAAAACAATTTTATCGCCAAATTTCTAATACAAAATCTAATACAAATACAAGAAATGTATTGGGTACTATTTTGTTCTTGACATTTAGTGTGGCAACAGCAATTGCAAATTACGAATTTCACTAAGATTGCTCAAAATCCAAGATAATATTCCACCGTATTATCATGAAAAGATAAGAAATATACCTTACAAACTACTTTGAGATCTAAATTATCGCTGATAACGATTGTAAATGCTAACGCATTCGTATTGCAGCTGCATATACTTTCCCATTTTAAAAAACTTTTTTTTTAAACCAACGTTTTCGTTCGAATAAATAAATAAATGGAACCGAATCTCTCACGAAATAAATGTAACTACATAGCTAATTAATTCCTATCACTATAATAAACTCTAAATTTTTCAAGTAAATTCATCTAATTGATCGAAATTTTCGTCTTTATAATGTTCGTCTTTATAATGTTTGTAACGTTTACGTGAAATCATTATTTTATAAATGTTTATTTTCAAAATTATATTCGGAGCTAATAATTAAATTTTCAATAGCTGCAGCTTAATAATAAAAATAATTAAAAGATAGTTTCCTATTCTGTATTTTGTGAAAGTGTAATCGCAAAAGAAATCTCTATCGTGGGCTAGAACGCTATATGTAAGCCTAATCAGTGGAACGATAACACCGAGTGCGAGAGCATGCTCTCGAATTAGCGGGCCACGTTGACCGTTTATTACGGCAATTAATTAACCCGCAATCGCTCGGTATGCAGTACGTAAATGCGCAAAGCGCACAATGTCGAGCGCCGCTATTGCAGTTGTCTCTGTGCAACATTTCCAGATAACATGAATGAATCTGTGTGACATCTACTACTGCCCTAATGATAAATTTTTACTGATTTTATTGACTAATTAAAATTTATACTTTATACTATTATCAACAAAATATTTTTTATATCGTTTTGTTTACTTCACTTTAAATCTTGATCGCTATAATAAATTTAATTACTTTATTTTCTCGTGCAACGTATCTATTAAACAATAAAAAATTGATATCGAGATGAGGATATCTCATTCTTTATAAGAACAAAATATTTTCTTTCTAATTTCTAAATACACATATAAAAATTATTATGAAGTTAGCACTAACTTTTCCAAAATATTGGTTTAACAAGTTCTATCTTGTCGAAAGTAGATTTTAGAGAATTCTAATGTCATTTATAATACTTAGCAATAAAATGAAAAATATATCTCAATTTTTGAAATAAATATCTAAAATTTCTAATAATTATCCTTAACATTCGAATCGATAAAATAAAAATGTAAAAATTCCGGCAATTTTTCGATTATCGATTGAAAGTATTCTAAAATTCCATAAATAATAAAAATTGACGTCGATAATTTGGCATCTTCTCAAGAATTCTTCAAGAGTTACATCAAAAATTAGAATTCAAATTGATTCTGATTGAAATAGAAAAGTTATGATCAATTTTCATGTAACGAAAACGTGAGATAGTCATTCCATATTTTCGTATGCCTATTATTTAAGACATATATAAAAATTTCAAAATTCTTCCAAGAAGAGGCAGAAGAGGCACTGCATTAATTATATCAAAATTCTAAAAAAAATATTTAAAAATCTCTATGTAACGTAATTTTTTGTATTATATAATAACGCAGTTTGCAAGTTTCATAATCATGACCACAACCTTGGCCTACTCGCGTCTTTACTTACTGATATACTATATTATCTCATTCCACCATTTTACTACTCCTTGCAATAATCTGCCGATTGTCACATGTCCGTATCCACAATGCGACCTCGGTTTGTTATATCTGATTTCGAGAAACGAACATAAAATACAGAGAACATTAATATTTCTCGAATTTTTGTTGTATATCCTCCAGTACATTTCTTTTTTATTCAACATGATATTTCTTGATATAACTAAATGTTTTATTTATAAAATTTAAAATTCAAATTAATTAATGTAAATAAATAATAATAAAATAAAAAATAAATTAATGTAATATGTATTTCATTAAACAACAATACATTTAATCAAACTATCTTAGTCCCCAATTATATCATGTAAAAACTTAAAAAAATTTTTCTCAATATAATTCTCGATATAATTACAGTGTTTTTGAATATACGTTGAACAACTATAACACGCATTCAAATATAGATCTATAAAGCTGGCATCCCGAAATGCAAATATTTACAAAAGTGATATAACATTTAATTATCCACAATTTATATTTGTGCCAATTTCATTAAGGCCTTTCAAATCAAGGCCTTATCAAACAGTAATCAATTTTTCCAACAGTAAGCAATTCGATAACATTTTTCGAATCGTATTGGAACAATTTAACGTTGGTGAAAGTTATTTATGAATGTAAATTGCAAGAATTATTTGCGATTTCTTCAAGTCTCGATTGTCATTTTCAAATGCTCGTGCCAGACAACGGGGATTCCTAATCATCCTTGTCAGTCACGGCGATAACGCGCGTTCTTTTGCGGATATCGCAAAGATTTTCAGATACTTCAGCATCCCGCCCCACGATGTTTCTCCCAGCCACGTTCGTAAACTACGTGATATGCGGGCATCTACCTGTCACAATGACGAAACCAGGTCGTTCCATAGGTACAAGCCGGTGCGCAGTCGCGCTGAGAAAAATAACCGGTAATAATGGAGAGAAACTTGTCTCTCGTGCCTATTCCAATCATTTATCGTTTATCACGTGACTTTGTCTATCTGAAAGAGAGGCTTTAACAACTGAAGGAGCGACTCTAGACAAACTATGCGTTGAAAAGAGACTGTTGATCACTGCAACATTGTACCGCGATAAATGAGAAGGCAAACGATCTTATCTTTATAGAAGAATTCACGAAAGTGGAAAATAGAACAATAAGACATATTATCACCGCACAGTGATGAAAATGTCAATACACTGCACATAACAAACAATGATTATCGTACGCTTGCCGTACACTCTACATTTGCTGCGAAACAGTTCTTATTTAGTTATCGCACAATAATAATTTCTATACGTCACAGCAAGACAAACGTGTGACAAAAGCTAAAATGTTTCATTTCCTCAGAAATTCAAGATCCCAATCTGTAAACCGAGATACCACTGACGCGAAAGTTTAAATGAGCGACTCGAACCGTGCATCGAGACTCACCGAACTCGACTCTCCGACTCGACGAACTGAAACTCCAATGTCCATCTAACCGTTATCGCGGCGGAGCAAATATTTCGGAAGAGAGGAGACGGCCTATGCAAGGTGGATCGATAAGAACCAAGGCAGGCCGAGCTGACTAGGTCGAGCTCGAACGTGTTTTGGCGGCCGCCCCGATTCACGCTCTCTGCACACACACACGGCCCGTGTAAAATTTTCAGCGTTCCCGCGCTTCCTTCGACGTTGAATAACAAGAAATTGTACGACGACGGACTGTAAACATCCAATTATACAGGAACAAATATCCACGACAAACACATCGTACAAATGATTAATATTTAATATTTATCCATTTATTCAACACTCCGTTCAATACGTTTTAAAAATTTCTCAACGTGATTGTAAAGTCCATTCTACAATGGCAGTAAGGTGTAAGGTCGTAAGCAAATCGACCAATTACAGTTAAATTTTATTATTAAAGCTAAACTATAATTGGTTGATTTCTTTATGACCTTATAACTTACTGCCATTGTAGAATGGGCTTTAAGAGTTACTAGGAAATTTCATAGATCATTATTATATCATTTGTGTAAAAGTTATCAGTTTAATAATTTTGTATTATATATGTCGTCGGTAAATAGGTTATTATTATAGAAAAATTGCTTTTAACTATGTTTTGACTAGACAAATGCTATCTGCCTGGTAGGCAAATGCTAACTGCCTGCCAGACAGATGGTATACGCCTAGTCAAAACACAGTCAAAAGCTATTTTCTTATTATAATCTATTTGCCTACGACATGATTAGCGTACAACGAACTCTGATCTACTTTTTAATGTTATATAAAGACCTTATATAAAGATATATATAATTAACACGAAAAACATGATCTTGAAATATTTCTAAGAGCACGTGATTACCAATTTCGTTTTTGTGCTCGACTGAGTTGTTTATTCACGACGGAATTTTACAAAGATATCCGGCACTGTAACTTAGTCATGCGTCTCGCGAGTTTGCATAAATAAAGGGCGATGGTCCGGTCCGAGAGGTGTAATCACGAGCCATAATCCGATATCATTGCCAACCGATCGCAGGCTGCAATATCTCTTTCTCTCTTCCTTTCTACATCATCGCCGCGTCGATCTTTGTACATGTGTGCCTCGTATCGGTTCGTATTGCTCGTTATTTCGCTCGTTTGACCCATTGACGTTGCTCATTATGCCGCTCGTCATCTCACCGATATTGCTCGACAGAAAAAAAAAAGGACGGAACCGTATACGAATGCCTTATCGACATCCAACGTGCCGACTTTTGCGTTCCACGGTAAGAAAGTACTGCAAACCATAACCATCTTCGCATCAAGACGTTGACAGTGATTATTGATCGTTCAGAGAGCCTTCGAGGATGAGGATTTAAGAGAAGCTCCAGCCGACCGAAAATTACATCAGCATCACGTAGTCTGATAATCGAGTAAGGGATTTACGAGGCAGAGTCAATTTAATCCCGAGGATGCGACGGGCTTTTACAATCACTTCCAAAAAAAAAAAAAAAACGCAGAGTTGCCGACCGATACTCTTCTGGCAATGAACAAGGACGATTGGCCGTACGCCAAGACCACTGTCCGTCACCGGAAAAAAAAAAAAAGAGAGGCGATCCGTTCAGGCCGCGACCGTCTTCATCCTCCTCGCTTTACGAACCGTGCATTGTCGACTTCCGGAGACAAGTCGGTCCACGAGACACTTGAGGGCTCTGCGCAAATTGCGTTTTCGAGCGTTTCAAGTATTGCGAAAGCCTGCCCGCCGAAAATTAAATCTCCAATTTGCCAAAATGGATTTTATTATCCCCGGTATTGTGACCGAAATGATGCAATTTGATGCAGATGAAACAACTTTTCAGCAACAAGCTGAGCAATCGCTCATCACTCTCTATTCTCCACCGCGAATCTATCAACCTTCTGTCTTGCACATTGACAAACGAGTTTCACGTTCCTCAAGGACGTATTACGTGAAAACTTCGATCGCGCATTATTCCTAGTCGCATTAACGAATTAGAAAGCTCGTCGTGAGACTCATAACAAATATTCGCAGATGTGGTTTTCTTTCGAAACGATCACAACCGAACAGAAAAAAAAAATAAATTTCTAAGAAGATTGTTGTATTCGAAATGAAGACAAATTCTAGAGAAATCTACATTTTCCATCTTTTTAAAATCTTTGTATATATATATATATAAACTACTAATCAAAAATTTAACTTCATAATATGCAAATTAATTTTAGTTAGTATTAATTAAATTAATATTAATTAATTAAATTAATATATACATATTTCGCAAATTCTAATTCTGAGATTAAAAAAAAATTTAACACAAAATCATTTATTCAAATAATTGAAAAAATATTACTCTGAGAATAATTATACATTTATTAAATGATAATTATACAAGACATTAAAGTTCCAAGAGAAACGACTTCAAAATTGCGGGGAAATCTGCGCGGTCGATTCTAGCCGGAGATTTAGATAATCGCAGAATTTGCGCGCGACGATCTCTCGAATTTGAAAGAAACTCTCTAACACGAAACATCGAGTATGGCTGACGCAATCGCGATACCCTAGAGTGCGAAAACTGAATCGCACTCTACGCAGAGACGCGACAAACCGGCCGTTAGCCAAGGACACACTGGTCCCCACTAAAAATGTAAACATTACAATCGGAGAGCCCATCGTTGCGAAAGCCAGCTCAAGGACCACTATGGAATATATCACAAGGAGCTCTTTACGCAACGATCGATCTGTCCTTTCTTTCTCCTTCCACCCTTTCTCGAAACCGAAATCCAGCGTCCACGCGATGCTGCCCGGACCGATCGAAAAGTCGGAGCGGAAAATATACGGTGTGCAAAAAGCAAATCGTGATAGTGTGACGCCAACGGAATCTCGGGGTCGCAATCAAATGTCCCGTTGATTCCTGAAGCGGCTGTTATCACGTGGAAATACTAGAAATAAATTGATATTTCGCAAGACATGACTATATGCTAAAAAAGTACGAGCTCTTGATTATTCAATTCCGTTCATATCAATTTTCAGTTAAGAAAATGTTGAAATTTATATCATATGATTATAGAAGTCATGTAAAAAGGGAAATATGCAAGTCGATAATAAGGATAAGAATGACGAATGAGTTAAGGATAAAAAGACAAAGCCAAATCTTTGGTATACGAATACTTTCAAAGGATAATGATAACAACTTCGAATACAATAGTAATAGATTGAAACTAGGAATAAATTACCCCACACATTTTAAAACATCAAGTGTGAGACAAAAGCGCTTATAAGATCAAAGAGCATTGAATCTATCGATGGCGTTCAATATAAATATACAATATAATTTATATTCAATATAATTCAATATAAAATATATAAGTGTATACTTTAGATTAAGAAAGTAAAAGATACTTGTATCATATATCGTTCAAACTGTTTACAAGACTCGACTCGATTACTATTCGTATTTTCGAATCTCCGATATCAGTTCCAGCTTAAATTGGCAATTGGATTTCAGGTATGTACATACTTCACAAGACAGCCAATAGAATTTATTTCTCTTCAACAAGATGTCAAACTGATATTATTAAAGCGAGCGATATCGACGTATTGACCATTTTCTAAAATAACGAAAAATTTTCCTGAGAGGAAAACACTTTTCGAAACATCGTGGTCCACCTGTGCCAGCAATTCTTACGGTGGTACCTCGATACTCCGAATTTGAACTACGAAAAATTTACGAACGCACATGGATCTCACAAAGTTGAAAGAAACTTTTTTATTTATGATTTTCTGTCCAGATTTTGATAACTTTAAAATCAATTCGAAAAATAGATTTTAAAATAACGTAAAACAAAAATTTTTAATACATCACGATAAAGCAATAAATAAAAAATAAATAAAATCAGTATACTATTGTGTATTACTGACCAATATATTTCCGCGGGATTTAAAATATATATAATATACAGATTTTATTAAATTTATTAATTTCAAACTTAATTGTATCATTTATCAATAATCAACAATTACAGTTTTCAAATTTAACTTTCAGAAAAACAATCTTCCTTTATTTCGCAAGAGTAAAATCGTTTAAGCTTCTTTATAGTTCAAATTTCTTTATAACTTACAATAACATATTTTTACACTCTCTCAAGAAATCCCCGAAATAAATGTTTACGCACATAAAAATCTCTGCAAGAAACGTCCTCTACAATATGTCGTTAAGACAAAAGAGAAAAATAAATGTTATCAAAATCTGAGGGTGTTCTGCATACAAACTCCTCCCACGGCGAAAAGTAAACAGAGAGACAAACGCGGAGCGTCGCGACGCGTTGTCGACTTCTCGCTGGGTGTTCGCGTCAATCGACGACGCCCACGAACGGCACCATTTGTCGGCGCGAAATGCATATCTACGCATTCCAGTTTGCACGTAGAAGAGAGATTCTTTTCCCTACTTTTCCCTACTTTCCCCTACTTGTAGGTCGCGCCGTCCATCGAGGGACGCGCCGATAAATAAAAATAGTGCGCTAATTGAGATTGCAAGTACGATAAAAGATAAAGCTGCATTCTCGAGGAAGGCGTGTTTCCTGATAACAATATTTCTTCTTCTGATAGCCAAAGCACTGCGGCTCCTCTCGCAATCATTCGAATGTAACGACTATAACGAACGTTATTTTCCTTTTTCCTTTTTCTCTCTCGAGAGACGATCAGATAACGCGCGATATCTTTGATGGGTGTGTTCGAATCGGAAATTATCACGCGCCACGCGGCGAGTAAGGGCAAGAGATGGCTGGTGATACTCACGTTGGAACAATTGTGGATGCGAATAATTGTTGTTGTTGGACAGAAGCCGCTGGTAATCTTCCATGTTTCACTGGACGACGATGATAACTCCGTGGTAAAACGTCGCGACTTTTGCGCACAATTCACGCACAGTTTCTCACACAGTTACACCCCCGCGTCGCGGTACACACCAACGGCGAGTTTGCGGAACGAGGACGTTCTTCACCGAGTGCCAAGTGCGACGCGATATTACGCGAGTTTTTGTCATCCGCGTCGTTTCGCGAAGGGCGCCAACACGCTCACACGCATTCTCGCGGCGTTCGCGCCTTATTGGAGAGGATCAGAGGTCGATCTCTCTGTTTTCGAGGAACTATCGAGCGCGCCGCGCGAAGGTCCAATCCCGAAATTGAGTGTGAGACCTAAAGCGTGAAGATTGAAGGGACGAAGAAAGCCGCGACACTCGTTGCGTGCGACAATTTTTCCTATGTATCTGATTAGATAGTAGTGTTGATTCACTATCGTAAAGTAAGATTAGATAAAGTTATTAGTTATTAATATTTTTTAGATCCGAACGACGAATTTAGAAGAGTCGAGACAATCGAGAACGGCGGATCTTTCAGAGATAAAAAAAAATCCAAGACGAAGGCGAGTCGCGGACGGTACCTACTGCGACGCAAATAATGCGAGGCTTAACTTTTTTATCGATTAAACTACGATTCAATAAACTGCGTGCGGCACACATGGCTTGCGAGCAACGGCGAGAGAAGGTGACGAGAAGGGGAGAGTTCATTGAAAGTGTCGATTTTGCAATTGTGCTCCGAAAATAATGTATCTCAGGGTCGCGCCGCAATTATTGAAGGCCGAACGAATTATCCGGCAGCCGACACGAGTAAAATTTTTATGAGACAAATGCGACTAATTGTCAGCGAAGTATAATGACGCTCGAAATATTGAATCGCTTCGATCGAAATGAAATACAAATCATCCGTAAAACGACGCTTAGTTATCTCGCTGTTTTTTTTTTCCTCAAGGGCTCATAAATTCCTGCATTCCGAGAACGAAGGGTCGTCCGGTCGGTCGAACTAAGCGTTTTTTGTCGGCACAGTTTCGCACAGCTCGACTCGCAGGGAATCGCGTTTCACGACAACTCCGGCCTTTCAGGTCTTCGCGAAACTGCGTCTTAATAATTGACGGCTTCAACACGCGAAAGTTAGAAGGGGAGAGAGAGGCGCAGATCTGAAAATTCGCGCGGTTCACCTTCGACGAAGAGAAGACGGTTCAAAGTCGAGCGCCACTGGGTTTCGAGCGTAACTCGCCGTCGAGTCCGCGTTTACAAATTTACCGCTGCGTCGTTACTTCAACCGTTATCTGGCATGCAAATTTGGAAAATTGCTGCGTCATAAGAAGTGCATGCACGCGGGAGGATACACGGGCGGGAATTGAAGTCGGCACGAAGACTTTTCGGCTGGCGTTTACGCGGCTAAGCGCGACACGCGCACGAAGGAGGTAATCGGGGCGCATTCCTGCACGTGCGAGCGCTTAGAGCCACATGCGCCCGATTGTGACGAGGCATTCCCGGAAATCGAGCGCTCGACCCACGAAAAGTGAAGATACTGCGTCACACGGGCCGCCTCTGTCGCAATTACGATTTCTCCTCGCGTCTAACGGCTTCGATTGGACGCGCGCGCGCGCGCGCGCGCGCCACGTATCCTCGCGTCTCTCCGCGAGATAAAATTCGACTCCTCGCCTGCCGCGGCGAATGTGGAAAGGGGACAATGGGAGAAAAGGTCAATTTTAAAATAAAGCGAGCTCGATCTCGAACGTCAACGCGGTTCAACGGTCCGCGACATTTCAATTCCGGAGTGGCGCGTGTCGGGTTAATCGATAGCCAATTACGGGATAAAACCGTTTCCCGGGGACGGAACGGTTTAATCCCGCCGAAAGTCCGATCGGATGCGATGTGATGTTTACGTTCTCCCCAACGTTTAGGCCCGCCGCGTAAGATTGCGCAATGTTGACGCGTGACGAAATGACGGTTTCAAGGGGACTCGCACGCTCTACTACGCCGTTACTACGCAGCTGGATAGAAGGCGAAGACTCACGGCCTCCCTGGTCATTGCACCGACGTTGTTTACGACGCAGCCGGAACTCGCCGGAGCTCGAGACGGCGCGCCGACGAGGAAATCGCGGAGTCGAGATACACTCGCGCGGAATTCGTACGATGATCGCGGATGCACTCGTCGTCTCGTGCGTCGTCCTCCTCTCCCCCGCGCTCCGAATTCGAATGAGTACACGGCGCAAGATGGCAAACGTACGCGTGCGGCCAACTTCACGTCGCGATAACTCGTTCCAGCGAACGTCTCGACGCTTCCCGAGATTCCTCGTGATCCCGCGCGATCGACAGGACAACGGCGAGCGCGGGTTAACCTCTCATTCGGCGTATCCAACGTTCGACGAGGAGAACGCGATGTCACACGTGGTTCCGAGCACGTAGCGTCACGCACTTTCCATCATCATCGTATCGGTATTCTCATACATCTATTACACTCACACACAGGCACGCGCGCGTTTTCACAGCGCGACACCACGCGTGCTCGCGCACTGGCAGCTCGACGTAGCGCAGATTTCGGAGCAGCGACGTAGAGTCGTAGACCACCGAGGTAGAACGAGAGGATACTTATCACTCGCACGACGCACGTGCATCGATCAAGTCACGCGCGCGGTGCGTATTTCCCACGCGAGTGTCGCACCGTCGTCGTCGTCGTCGTCGAGAGACCGAGCGAGAAACGAGCGTGAACGCGACGGCGCGCCGGGTCAACTAACCCTCTCTGATTTTTCGTGCCGCGTCGTAGCGCGGCTCGTCGGCCGCCGCGACGACGAGCGCCGAAAACTGCCGAGGACCTGTGGCGGACCGGCCCGCCGCCACTGCCGCCGCGCGGCACTTGACGCTTCGCGGCCGGCAACTTCAGCCCGCTCCCGCGACTAACTTCGCGTGCCTCCTGTTCCCGACGACGCCACAGACGACGCCACGATTTCGCGAACGCGGAGTCTCTCTGCCCAACGGTCTTCCGTTTTCGCGCACCGACCTCCAAATTCGAACGCCACGGTAAGCCAGGGACACGAGGGGCGCGTGCGCGTGCGCGCGCCCGCACGCCCGCACGCCGAAACGTAAACACGAGATAGCGAAGGCGTGAACGAACGAAACCGACGCGGCGCCGGGCGCGGCGGGCGCGAAATGGCGCGCTTTCGTTTCCGGTCGCGGCGGCAACTTCACTCGGAACAACGCGCTCCGCGTCCGTGAACGAGCTCTTCGCTCCCGTGCGCCAACGGAATGGGAAAAGCGTAGCGTGCCCCGTTCGCGTGGCGTCCCGCGTAGTACTACGGAGAGGGACGATTCCCGCCGCGTACGGCCTCCCTCACTCACACACATACACACGCACGACGCGCGCCGTCCTTCTCTCTCGCTCGCCCGCCCACCCTCGCGCGCGAGCGCTCCCCTCCTCGGGACACACGTATACACGTTCACGGCGGCTCCCGCCGCCATCTCCCCTTCCCGGAATCACCTCATTGGCATCCGTCGCGCGGCTCGCCCCGGCTCGCCTTCGTCCCTTCTTCAGGGGTGGAATTCTGCGACGCACGAGTGTCGCGGGTAAGGAAATGCTCCTTTTCTATAATGCTTGTGAAAAGACTCTCGAAAGATCCCCGAGCCTTTTGCGCGTATCGTATGACGTAACTCTCGTGTGATAGTTGATGTGTTTGATTATCTAGTATTCGTTTCTACTCCAGTGTAGATTAACTTTAATCTCGGTGTAACTTATTTTTCATCGTTTTTTTTTTTGGTTCTAAGAATTAATTTGCGTTGATAGGATGTAATGGACATAACTGCGCGTACGATTTCGAGTTAACCTGAAAGAATCATGCGAATCTATAAAGTAATTAATTTGTTATACATATAAAAACTTTTTGTTACTTTTCTTTAAGTTTTATAATAATATCAAGTTTTTAATATATTTGTAAGACGACTGAGCGTTAATCCTTCGACAAGCATTTTTTTAAATGTTTAATTTGTCGGATGCTGGATGAAAAACGATGCAATTATTGTTAGTCAAGTAACAATAAAATTGGCTTTGAGAGTCAAACGCAGTTCATGGCGTGTGAATTAATGCTAATTAATATTCGATTAACAATTCTATAATAAATATACAATATAAAATATACATATATACATATATAATATAAAACTTTCAAAGTCAATTTTGTTACTTGTTTAAATTTTAAATATCAAGAATCTTTAGTTAATTAATTATTTATTGTTACTTCGAAAATTCTTCGTTTGATTTTTTATCTTTTTAAATATATTTTTGCCTTTATTAAAAAATCACTTTCGAATCTATTATTAATAATATCGAATGTGCGTTCGAAAATACAAGTTTACGCAAGTTAAGTGATATTATTCTCTAATCGATTCGATCGGATCGTTTTTTTAGAAGGAAACTGTGACGGAGTAATAATTTTTGGACAAACCTTTTTCTCATAAACATCTTAGGAAGAAAAAGAACTTTGACTTGCGATAAAAATTAATTAAAATATTTAATTAACGCAATGAAAAATCTTAATTGTCACTCGCGAACCGTCGAAAAATCTCGTTTCGTGGAAGAGTATCACGATGTCGCTATATATTATCACGAAAGTTCCAATCGCAAGCATCACAAAGTACTGCGCACATAAAGTAATTGCGATTGGAATTTTCGCGGTCGCATACATTTCGTATCGTCTTAGTACAATACTCTCACTCGTCTTCGGCCCGTTTTCGAGGGAGGGGCCGGGCAACGAAGTATCTAAATCCGACCTTGTCTATCGTCCTCACGTCTCCCGTCCCGTTTCCTCGCCAACCCTTCGCGAGGCAGGCTTTTTCTCGGAACCGCGCCGCCTACGCCTTCGTTCCGATCCGCGGCTTCCTCTCCTTCTTCCCTTTGCGGCCCCGTCATCTTCCTTTTACAATCCGCCGCTACCCTTCTCGGTCAGTTCTCTCTTTCTCCACCGTCGTTCTCGCGCCGATTCGCGTCCGCGAAGTGCTCATGAAATTTCTTTGTTACGTCGCGGGAAGTCTCCCTTGAGTTTGTAAGACGTGAAATCATGAATCAATTTATATCGGCGTCACGCAGCTTGCGAACGTGTTCGATAATGCTCGATAAGCATTTTCCAACAGCCTAGATTTCTTTTTTTTTTCATACATGCATCTTTTATTATGTGCCATTGTGTACAATTTTGGAGCGATATAACTTTGATGAGACAATCGACAACTTGCGAGCAAAAAGCTAAATCTTCAATGAAGTAGCAATAACAATTCGGAAATAAATATTAAAGGATTCGGAAATTAATAATTAAAGCTCGATTTTCCAATAATAAAATAAATAAATACGATTATTTTTCGATATTTCGTACATTAGTCTGTATAATACAACAATGTATATAAAAATTAAAAAGTGTATAATATTTCTATGCTTAATTAATCAACATGTGTAGATTATAACTCCTTTTTTTTACTTTTAATATATGTAAATTATAATGCCGTATGGTTTTGCGAGATTGTATTCGTTTCAATTAAAGAAGTACATCGATATTGTAGCATTTTTTTTTTCAAAAACAAATCAAGAATTTCACAGGATTTGCTTCGATGTAATTTAGTATGTTATTGTCTCAAGCTAATGAATTCTCCGCGATTTCCGATTAATTTCTAAATTGTATTAATCTCAAGGGATCAGTGCGTCGATGTGTCTTTTGAAGCAATGACGACAAATGTTTCCTCGATCATCGAAGCTGCTTCGCGCGATGCCGTTTCGTATCATACATCGCCGTCGCACCGTCTGATAATAATTTCGCGAAGCTATAGGAAACGGAATTAATTAACCGTCTAGTACGATCCGACGGGATATACAGATAATATATCTACGTATGTCGCAACCGCATTGCACGATATATATTGGAGGAACTCGCAAAATTATACACAAAGGCAGGTGCATCGCGAAACCGCCAAGGTCCCTTTATTTGGACGAATAGCTGTAATCATTGTATAAATAATTAAATTAAAATGAATAAAAACAAGGAAAAAAAACTAATGCTGCAATTCTAAACTGCTTCTAAACAAAATCGTAAAACTCGTAAAACTATTTTCGTAAGATTCATAAGAACTTATGAGTAGATCTTCAATTCTATCATACTCTATGCTCAGCTTTTTACGATCGCTTCGTAAGCTACGACTTTACGACTTGATTGATCATAGATTTACTTAGAATTGCAGCATAAATTGCACAATGTTGAAAAATTAAATTCATAAAATCGGGAATTAGCTTCGAAGTTACCATAAACGAAACTTCCTTGTTTCAGGATTCGGTTCCGGTTTCTTCCCATACGTTAAGAACACGTCTAAGAATTCCCCGAAGACGGAGGGACGCGCGCGCGACCGAAAGTACGGCGCGGCCAAGCGAGGCAAAGGGGAGATATGGAGAATCAAGAGAGAAGGGTGCATGGTGTTCGTGCATGGGTGACGTCGCGTAGTGTAATTGTGCTCACGAGTTCGCCGACACGGTGCGGCACGGACGGACGCGAGACGGAAGGGGACGAGGAGAAGGAACATAAACGTTTGTCGTCGACGAAGCGTGCCCTAGGTCTTGGCCGTACGCAGCTGGGGAGAGAGAACTATCTCGACCGTGGTCGCCCTTCCCGCCGTGTGATGAACCACAAGGGTCTTCGCTACACAGGTGAGTCGTTTGTATGTGTACGCATGTTCCTGGCGCGCAGGCGTACGCTAGAAGCGGAGTCGGAGCGGAAATCGGAGCGCCAAAGTCGATATTTTCGAGTAATAGACTGTCAACATTAAGTCAACATTTAGCGCTTGAAACTTTTCAAAGAAAAAGAGAACTGATGTTTCTGTCTGCTCGTCTGTTCGCATGCATTCTCATGGTATTCTCGCGCCGTCCAAGCACGGAATGGAAATAAACGTCGCGTCGTTCTATCGCTCTGATTTCATTAGTGCGTTGCATTAACGCGCGGAGGAAGAGAGCAAAGAACGGCGCAGTTGCACCGATACCCGCTCCCGCTTCCACATTCCCCTCGGAACTGGTGACGTAGAGTGACGTCATAGTAGATGCTAGTTCCCGGGACGAACGATCGATCCTGGTCATCGTGCACGACCACCACTACCATCCGCCGTCGCGATGACCGTAAGAAGAGACGCATTTACGCGATTACGTGTAATTGCGCCGCGCGAGAATATCGGATCGATTTCTGAAGAGCTCCGCTTCTGAAGACCACGTGTACTTCGTTTGGTTCAAAGACCTATTAGGCTATTATTAAAGGCTTATAGAAGTTTGCGTGACTGCCAATATTTGGACAATTGGCTTACAATATACGATTAATTTTATGATCTATCGTTACCCAGATTTTTCGTGTCATTTATAAAACATCTGAATAAATCGTGAATTTAATGTTGAATTGAAGGCTCATTCATTGTCAGACAATTCGATAATTGAAACAATTGATATTTTTATTTTCTTCAATTATTGCCAATCGGAAATCGTCCCTTGACATTCACAAAACTTTATTCAGGATTTTTAATAGCATTTCTTTGATGTGTCCAACTAAAATCTGAACAAGTTGATATGCTTTGCAAAAACGAAGCATAGACGGATATTCGGGTGGGTGAATGAATTAAAATTTCTAAAGGCATTCGAACAATGAATTCATAAATAATGTATACAGATAAAGATCCTTCGTCTTTTCGTTTCGTAAAAAAATTCGTAATTCGCGTGAATTTTCGAAAAATAAATTTAGATTGAACGTCAGTCGAGCCTAAAAACGCTGCTCTTCGCGTGTCGCGTGCGTCCGTCGTATCAAGGGACGTTGAGCTATATTTATATAGCTGTGGGTAATGTCGTGCGTGCCCCGTACGTGGCGACGATGACTCGCCGAAACGCTCCAAATATACGGGAACGAACGGGGACGTCGACGGATAGGAGGACGAACGGACGAGAGAAAGCTCTCGAGAAGAGGGTTAGAGGGACGGAGTCGGGCTGCAGGCAGCACGAGACGAGCATACGAAGGAAGGGATGACAAATGGCGAGCGGGAACGCGAGAGGCGAGGATAAGCGACGGGAGGATGCGCTCCGCGAGAGAGCGGAGAACGAAATCGGTTCAATAAATGCAGCGCGCGCGGCCGTCGGCACCGCTTCGGTCGCCGACGATGACGGAGCCAGCGGCGCGAAGAGGGCGAAGAGGCTGGGCGCGGGAGAAACGGCGTGTGTCGCCCGCTATCCGAGTGCGAGCGCGACGGAGAGACAACAAACCCACGCCTGCGCCACGTGGAGTGAGCGTAGTAGCGGCAGCTGGACGAGAGGAAACGGGACGAGATCCGGGACGAGATGCGCGACAAAGAGGGGATGGCTTGATAGGATCCAGACGAGAAAGTATTCAAGTTGAAAGTCAGATGCTCTCTGTCCTCCAAAGTCGAAATCTCAACGGAAGAGAGAAGAGAGAATATTTTTTTCCCTCGCGGTAACTGCGTCATTCTTTGCGTAAGGTCGACTCTGATGAAACGAGAGGCGTAGTTTGTTGCGACGATGCGAGGGGACGGTCGCTCTCACCGATCGATAGCTCCTGATCGAGCGCGGGAAAGAAAGTAGATGGGTCGCGGAGAGAGACAGAATGACAACAATATAACGTACTCCACGTGATGGCCAATGCATCGTCTGTCTGTCTGTCTGCTACCGTTAATGACTGATCGTACTCTGTCTATGAATTATCCATGTGAATTGCATTTCTGCTCGTTACGCGACGATATCGCGATTGATTTTTGCGATGTACCTACTTTCATTGAAAATAAATAATGGCATACTATATTAATTAGCTGCGATTGGCGATACATGATTTTTTGATTGATATTGCGATTTTTTTAATCACTATTCGATTCGCGAAGAGATTGTCGGTCTTCTGTTATGGAAAGAAACTCTCACGCGGTTTTCACGTTTGTAATTGGCAATTCATGGATTCAAGCGACCTTGACGGTAAAAGATGGACGATAACAGTAATTAATTATGCGCGTGTTGGTCGGCGGCTTTCACGTTAACTAATGCTAATGAATGCGGAAGGAACTGTCCGTGTGGGTTGAACTTATTACTCATTTACAACGTAAATTATTCCACGAAGAAATACTTGATTTACAATGTGCGATATGCATATCGTTTCATTTAATTTATCTCCAATAGAGATTTCGCGATCATCACATTTATCACATCTATTATCACATTTATCACACATAGTTTGTATAATTTATTGAAAATCTATCTGAATTGAAAATTATATCTGAATTGGCATATTTGATTTATATCTGAATAAAGCAACGATTCAAAGGAAAATGGCCATTCTTTTATAATATGAAAAAATCGCAGTAGACAGTAATAATTTTGATAACTCCTATCTGCATCGATTCGGAGATACGATTCTCAATTAACTAACGGTACCACTCCTGCAAATATCGACTAGGTGAACAGGAATAATGGGGGATGAAGGGAAAGGGCTGGACAGTAGGGAGAAAGGTGGTGGAAAGAGATGAATGAGGGACAGAGAGAAAGGGGAGATGGGGGAGAGAGAGAGACCGGATAATAACAGAAGAGGCATCGACCGCTCGGATATGTTGCCTGGACAACACAACGAACGTCGACTTTAGCCGAATTATTTGTTAAGCCGCGCTCACACGAAATGCGTCGTTTATCAGTATTGGATGAGAGTTACATCGGTTTATCCCGGAATTAGCGTTGTGCGAGTATGTCGCAAACCTAGAACAATCGGATCATTTAAATGAAATCCCAGAATACCACTGAATTCCCTATTTAGTTGCTAATTGAGCGAACGTCAATTCAGACTTTTGGAGAGACCAAATTTCGATTATACACTTTTACATTTATTTCAGTAAACTTTTTAAATATTAAATGTCAAATAATTCTATAACTATTGATACTACTCCGATATTTAAACAATCCGTTATTCATTTTATTCGAAATTTTTATTGCCTTTCCAGGCATGTAAATGAAAAATCGCTACTATAAATCGATTTAAATAACGTGCAAAATCAAGTAGAAAAGATGAATGTGATTGGCCGCGTGATACAAGCGAAAGAAACGTATTTATTATGTGAAACATGAATACCATGTTAAGTGGAGCCTTTATGAACACTCGGTAATTAAATTAAATTAAACGTAGTTATGAACACGTAACGGCCAGACGGAGCTTCGATAGGATGCGTTCTCTATGCACGTTGGAATGAAACCCATCCCCCCCCCTGTTTTTCAAATGACACGTAACGACAATCATACTCGGCGCACGCATATTCCCCCTTGTCTGGCGTTTCTACGAGAGATCGGTTGGGCAAGGTCCGGCATGCTTTTCAAGCCACGACGGTCGCTTCCGAACGAGGGTTGTTCACCCCTATCCCGATCGAATTTTAGGGCTTGGCAGGATTGCGAAATAATACATGGCTACGCGAGAATCAAGTTTACATGTCGCTGAGCGAGCTGGAAACTAATACCAACAAGAATCTCTTTTGTACATGCACTGAGAAAAAATATTTGTTGAAAAACGCAAAATATATTTCACCTAACTAAAATATTTAGTCCGATGCGTTCAACTAAACATTATTGCAATAACATAAAATATTACATGAATAAACTATACTTTTTTTAGTGCAACTAAAAAACTAATTAAAACAAACTAAAATTGTTGAATCAACTATTAGGTTAAACAACTATACAAATTTAGTTCGTATAAACGATTTTTTTTCTCAGTGTGTAATTAAGTTACTTAAAGTACATTATTTATATAATTTTCAAATTTTTCTAAAATAATAGAAAATGGCAAGTTGGTTTACGTCTTTTAATATTCACGTTATTTAGAATTCATTTTGAAAGTATGTCATTACACTGAAGTACATCATGCATATTACTGTCTTCCTGTTAAAATAAGCTGCATTTTCTGTAAATTGTTTTCCGCGAGTTAATGGACAGAATGTGAAACATCCTTGGTCGGTCGAGGGTCAAGAGACATGTACAGTATTGTAGAGAATGCAGAAGAATAGCATGTAAAAATGTCGTGCTAACGGTGCGCCATTAATCAGCGGAAACCACAGGCGCGTGCGGCATCGCGTCTAGCCACGCGCAATTAAGGTAAACACGTGGTGGAAATTAATTAATCGATGCGCGATGCCATGCGTGGAGAACGACGTCATTTGTTGCACGACCTGGTCGTCGCAGCCATCCGAGAATGTCGGCGGCGTGAACGAACGCGAGGATAATGAACGGAGCCGGCGCGCGCATTTTTCAACGCGACGTTGACACATGATTATTACGAAAAAGTAAATGTGCGTTATCATCGTGCGTGTCCTGCCTCCGATAAAAGCGTTGAAATCTGTGCATGACTGAGTACCCCGAGCTAGGTTGCGTGTCGGTTATATCGGCGCGATCCGCGGGACTTCCTGACCTTTCCCCATGTGAAAAGACGATATCGAAGAATCTGCCATCTGGAGTCTACGTCGAGAGCGAAGGGACCCGATATTGGGAAGCGTATTCTTCTCACGATGTCGCAATTCGCACGTTTTATCTAATCTATATTTTAGCTATGCAAAGCTTTTCCATTCAATCGTTTATTTCGTTCAAGTGGAATCTACGAACGCATTCCTGACACGTCTGTCCGCATCGCGGCGAAATATACCGGACGCGGCTGTATCGCCTTCTGTGAAAATGTAATGGGCGTGTCGTACAAAAAACCGAGGAAACGCCGTGTACATGTACTTCATCACGTTTGTGTCAATAACGCGGCGATAACAGCTGTCGTCAGTAACAACATTTGCGAAGCGCAGAAATTTATGTATAGCACTCCGCGTTAACCTCCACAAGCTGAAGGTTGTTCAAACAAAGTCTCAAATTATTCGCGCAGAATCTTCTACTTCCTTCAATTTTATCTGATAACGTTTGGTTGAGATCTTTATCCATTGCTTACGGCTACGTCCGTGAATTTCACCGCTCTTCCGTTTATCCATCGATTCGCTGCTCAGTTTGCAATTAATTTCTCCGCAACGAAAGTTTGATACCTATGTAACTATCTAATCTTCAAATTATATAATATATAATAAAAGATAATTTCGAAATTACTATTTAAAATTAAGAACATTCGATTTCAATATTTCGGAGTATTCAATTTTGTCTCACAATTTTTCAATATTCAATTATTTTCCGTACTCGCAAATTAAACGTCTCAAATTAAAATTTTGTTAAACTAAAATCCATTTGAAGTTTAAGGGAAAACATGATTCTTTTATCCATATTGTTTCAAATCCAATTCATCAAAATTCATGTATCTATAATTAATTAATATAAAGACGATTCTCATAGTCATAATCTGTATCAAAAAGAAAAAAATTAGCTGATAAAATACGGACTATCCGACATAATTTCGAAGAAAATGAGAAAAAGCGCTCAACCTATTCGAACCGAATTGCGTTAAAAGTCTCTGGCGCAATTTACTTTACCGTTTCCAATTATACGAGAAGCCACTAAGTTGGACGAATTGTTTCGTTCTAATATCACTGAAGATCGCGGACGCGCAACGTGGCCAAACTCACCGGCGTAATTAACGGTTGCGACTGACTGATAAATGAAATACAATCATATTCACGCTGTACGCGCACTCAGCGGCCGATGCTTCTCGAAGGAAGCATCGATGAAATAACGTTGAAGCAGAAGGCCATTCATGACACACATTCTGACGTAACGGTCGATCGAGATATCGCGGACTATGACGCGCACAGCAAACTTGTTATTAATTTTGGCTTGTGATTATGTTAGCCCAACGATTTGCTTGTTATAACAGACATAATTTGACAATTCCCCAAATAGACAAAATTGTTATTATAGAACGAGAAAGACAGAGTGCTCCAAAAGAAACGGGATCGGTGAGTTTGAAATGTACAATTATCATGTAATTCTTTTATAAACGAGAATTTTAATAACAAAGTTAAATGTCTGTCACGTATACATTATTGTATATTAGGTATTTTTTTCTTATTTTTCGAATCTTTCAAAGAGAACTATCATAATATACATAATCGAGATTATCTGAGAATTTATACTGCAACATCGACGAACTGTATAAGAAAATTGAAAAGCTGCGCTACACTAAAATAACAGATTCATAGTTACGCCAGAACCGCACGAATCGTAAAACGAAACTGCGAAGATTCACGACTAAACGGCACGTATCTGTTGAATTTCACACCATGTGTACATATGACGATAAAAAGTGACTTGGCTTGTTTGCAAGACTTCTTCCAAATGCCATAATGAACTGAACTTTTTTCGTACCGAAACTTGAATGAACTGCGATGAAATCGCGTAATATTAAAAATTACGAAAAGGTCATTGCTATTTTCGAAATATTACGAAGCAGATCGGATCGATATGATCGTGCCAGAGATACACGCGGGAAGTTAGAAAAGTTTAGCTCAACAAAACGGAAATATCAATGACTCACGCAGTCGTGTTATGATTCAGATTTATATATGATTATCGCTACACAATGTCGGAAGCCTTCGAGTTCACGTTTCGTAAGAGTAGAGAGCAAAGTTGGCACGTTTAATTATTGCGATAAAAATTATTATGCTATTTCCCGCGAAAGTACGTTTTATTATTGCGATAAAATTGCGATAAAAATTATTATGCTGTTAAGTCTATCCTCATTCCACGATAATCGCCACGAGGGCAGTCGTAACGAACAATCGTTCAACTGGAAACGAGACGTCAGGTGTTCCAAATTTTCACTAAGCGAGCTCTCGCAGAAAGAAGTTCCCGAACTTCGTAATTCTCGGTGCCTTTACTTGTTGCGCGAGGCGACGATGATCGATGATCTTCCTGCCGTATCGTTTGATAGCCGCAAACCGCAGATGTGGTGCTTGTCATTGCGAGAGTATATTTATCTATCTTTTTCTTTCTTGTTCTCTCTCTCTCTCTCTCTCTCTCTCTCTCTCTCTCTCTTTCTCGAGGTATCTGATATCGATATTTCTAATAATACCACTTCTCCCCATGAGCTTTCGTTCTGTATCTCCGCGATACCGCGGGTATCATCATACCGTACGTTTTAAAAGAATCATAAAGCTTCAATATTTTATATAACTTCTTCTCAATTGTTGTTTATTGTCATATTGGCAAAAAGTCAAATATGTTTACTCAAATACTTTGAAGGTCGCAACGAAAATGAACGCAAATAAACCAATTTGTTATCGATCACTGTTTCTGCGAATTCGTTCGCTCGCATATGTGCAAACGCAAAATTTCCTTAAATGCATATCTTTTGGAAATGCGATCGGCCGAAGAAGGAAGATACCGAAACAATTTTTACAAACGATCGCAACGGTATCTCTTCTCTAGCTTGCTTTACTTGTGTTATCGCATTTCACAATGATAATCTCGAGAGGGATATGACAGACGAAAACGGAAGGGAAAGTGAGAGAGAGAAAGATAGCTAAAAGTCGACAAAATGGAACGAAACGAAATGAGACGAAGAATCCCGGGAGATGGATTTATGATTAATGTCGCTAGACGGCCGGGTAGTAAAAAGCGTTCGACCGCCGCAAAAGTAAAGAGCCATAAAATCTAATGAGATGAGTTCCATCGGGATCTCCGAGGGAGACTGCTTTCTGCGCATGAAACCCTCTCGGCACCAATATTGGCTGCGTGCCGGTCTTATACAATGTGTTTAAAAGCAATCGCATTTTAACAGAACAATTTCTTGCCGAAAAAAATGATTTCATCAAGATTTTTTTTTATTTTAAATAAATTGTCTCTGTTTTTATAAGATTTTACTACATTATTATTGTTATTCAGCTAAATATTATCTTCTTTATCATTTTAAAAATTTTAGTATTACATTAACATTTCCATTAAAATAAAATCCAGCATATCAATTTTTAGCATTATGTTTATTATTATCTGTTCACTCATATTTCATCATATTCTATCGGTTCTCTATGTTTGAACTAACAGTTTTTCAACACCTTGTATAACGGCGAAAGTGAACTCGTAATCGGTGCGGTGCCGATTAGTCCAAACGAAATTGCTTTCGCAAAACGATGTGGCGACACCTTCGACACCATACTTCGCGATTTCTCGTTCACCTTTCCTTTGTTGTCGCTTACGTGACGGTACGGTGATTCTCGTGGCCTTGAAACGTAACATGAGGACATGGAAAGTCATAATCACGCCGGCGAAGATAATGACAAATATTATTGCATCTGCACGTGCGCTCGTCGAAGAAAATAATATCTTTGCAATTTGATTTCACTCGTGAAACAAAAGTACGCGGAACCAACCTTACACTTTCATGATAAATATAAACGCAAAAACACGAATTTCAATTATAATCTTCAATTGACAACGAATCTCAATGCCTTTGCGTGTAATTCGTAATTTTTTTTTTAATTTTCAAATCTTCTGTTAAGAGTGAGTTTTTTTTCGTCAGAGAAGCTTGAGAGCTTGAGAGACGCTGAATTAAAGAATGTCCTCGCGCACCCCGTCATTACGGATGCACTCGGTGCATAATTGACTCGCAATTTATGTCTCGGGCAACCGTATGTGGGTGGCCGTGCGGCGACCGTATCGCTCGTTTCTCCTTTTCCTCTGTTTCTTCCGCCTGCTCGGTTTATTTGTTCGCGTTTGTCGGCGAGGTGGTCCCTCGTGAAACAGTACCGCGCGCGTACACGCATGCCACGCAACGCGACCTCGATCCTATCTGTGTTTAGAGATAGATCGCTCTGAGTAGATTTGCAATGACGCACAGCCTATATTTCGTGCTAAATTCTGTCGATTTATTGCAATTTTTTTACCAATTAAGGAGATCATGTAGCCGTTCGCAATATTAAATTTTTGTAAAATGATTTCTTCGTATTTCATAGATTTGGAAATCCTTAATAAAATTTTTCTTTTGTTTTCAGCATAAATACTACCGAGTAGACACATATTAATATGTTCTATACTTTCATTTTGTGAAAGGATTTTCAAATCTATGAAAGTAATGCGAAGAAATCCTTTTACAAAAATTTAGTACCGCGGACAGTTACAGAATCCCCTTCATACGTTACGAAGCGTTCTAATACGTGACAAGAAAATAGTCAGTATGGGAATTTTTGCGTGTCAGTTACGTGTCATACCTTCGCATAGGAGATTTAACTCAAACATTTTTATTCGAGTGCCAAAATATGCTGCGGATGAGCGCCTAGCAGATTCCAACGGTTTGTTAGCAACTGTAAAAGGTGCGCAATAAGGAGGGAATCAGCTTTTCGGCACGGTCGTTCACTCTCATCCGCTTCCTTGTCTTTCTCATCGCGTCCGCGCGCAAACTGCGCAGTAAACAAACCTAAGTGCGTTTACCTCGCTCTACCGACTGCCGCGACCGCAATCCGTTCGATTTTTTTTTTATCATTCCTCTTCCTCGCTAAATCCCTCGAGGCATTTAGTAATGTGTCGTATATATTAAACGAACAATCTTTCAGACTTGAGACGCGCTTTCTCCAGAAACCCACGCATATCTTGTCATATACTACGTGCAAACTGTAATGGGCGTAAATATTTAGAATTACTAAATCAAGTTGAATTAATCAATGTACGATATGATTAATCGAATTATTTGCGAGATCGGTGCAATTAAATGTTATCAGTGCGCGAGCCTAATCGTACGACATACGATAATGATTGCAGATGACAGTGAAAATCTCTGATGCGACATGAGTAACGATAAAGATAGATATAATTTTATTTTCAGGTTGCTATAAACATTTCAATGATATACACATATAATTATCTGTGATCTAGTAGAGTGATAAAGATGCCTATTTAGCGTTTGTTATATTCATGTATTCATTGATGTTTTATTCTTATCTTATCAATCTGATTTCTAGGGCCCCTATTCAATCTTATTATTCTGTACTTATTGCGCATTTTTAAATACAGCATACTAGAATCTAACCAGCAATTTTGTCCTCGGAATGCGAAAACCACATGCTCATATCTCGACATGCGAGTACATGTCAAAAATATAAAAAAAAATTATGATATCAAATACTCAATATATCATACGAAGAAGTATAATTATATAAACATATGCATGTATATATGATATATAAAAGTATTAATATTTAGCATATAATTCAAATTGATACAAACCTTCTTTTATAAAATATTTATTTTTATTCAAAATATACAAGATTTTTTTTTAGATATAAAGAAGGATTATCAAAAGATTATCAAAAGATAAGAATTGATAAGAGAAACATAGAAAATTCTGATAAACATAGACAATATTAGACAATTCAAAGATTTGCTTTTGAATAAGCGCTTCAAATATAATAATATACTATGTATGTATATACATATATAGCATAATAACACAAATAATGAGCAAAAATACGTTTGTTATTTTAGAGATGATAGATACTGATATATATAAAGCCCATTCTTATCGCTACGATATCGTGCAGGACGTATCGTATAAATCAAAATAATTTGCTCGTGCATACATTGCAATTTAGCGAGTCTACATAACTAGAAGTTCGCAACAACAGCGATTACAAATTCAAGCATACGTGCCGGTAAGCGTGACTTACCGCTCCTTGCTGATTTAAGCAAGGATTAAATGTCACCGTTCACGGGAACTATTTGATCGTCCTTACGCTATTCCCACAAACGGCCACAAAATTTACACCTCTTTCGAAGAAGCCTGTTATTAGCGCAAAAGCGAAAAATATACGATATAGTTCGCTAACATTATTGGAAAACGAATTATTACCGTACCAGTGGTACGGAAATTTGAAGGTGTCTAAAAATTTAACGTATAGATAATATGAACGCAAATACGAAATGGGATGGGGGGGGGGAGTGGAGAGGGACTCACATAAAAAGTACGTCTTACCTCGAATCGACAATATACTCATATCCAAAGCTACACTGCAAACATATAAATGAGATGATCAAGAGAAAATGGGTTATGGTAAAACAAACCTTGATCGCAACAATGCTCGACATGTAAGAGACATTGATTAGTAAACATTAATTACAGATGCATTCGGAGGAACATCCGTCGTGAACTTGCGTGAGAATCCGACACTTTCTGTTGTTTGTAAGCAAAAGTCTATATAAAGTCAGAGATAAAACAGAAGCTTATCGTTGTAAGCATTGTTGTCATAGCGTCAAAAATGAGAGCTTATCAAACTTGCTCGTTAAAGCTGTGATAATTCCCGATGTATTTCGACTAACGTGAGCGTATCGAGTACCGACGATAATTAAGCGTAACATCTTGATACCGGCTGTGTCACAATATTATCGAAAAAGCGATTATTTATAAAATTGTCTCAACGTAATCTCGTTATCGAACCCGACCGTATCCATTCCTCCTCGGCGCGATAAGCGCGTCGCGAAATACGAGCTTAAAGCAATCCGATGCATGGAAATCGATTCCGCGTTGGGAATCGCATAAGCCCCGGTCTCTTCCTCAAGTTATCGCGATTATAATCGTTCAAAGCTGAGAGATTTTAGAACCGGATATTCTCCTAGTGGCGCATCGAAATTAAAATTTATTCCGCGTAAAATTCCCTTCCTCCCATTATTATTATCGTCGTTACCATTTTCGATGTCGATTAATAATCATTAAGAGGACAAATATGAAGTCTGCTTGAAAGAAGAACGCGCATATTAGACTTACTGCATGTCCTTGATAACCAGTTTCGAATCAGTCTGGTGTAATCGACGTAATCGATCACCTCGTCGAAATCGCGCAATAGCGCGTCGTTCCGATCTCTCCGGCGCTTCCTTGGAACATCCTTGCCGCGCGGATGGTGGTGATGGTGGTGGTGATGGCGGTGGAGGCAGAGGATCTCAGATTGTCCCAAGCGGTTCGCATTCGGGTTCTCCGGCGGATCTTCTTCTATGGCGCTTGTTAGCAAGGAAGTATCAGCGGAGTCTGCTGCCATACCGACGGCACTGCAATGAGACAGATGGATTTGCAGCGACCATTACAAAGACATACCCATGATAACGATAATCACACATATTCGACAATCGCCACTGTATTAATCAACATGTTTAATTTGCTTCCTGTCAAAAGTGCAAGAGCGCGACAAGTCGATAATGTGAACAAATTAAGCGGGGTATCATAACATATACCAAGCCATTGAACAAAGTAATGATATTTAATTGCGAACTTATCACTTTGTTATGTAAAACCGCATGGAAGCGAGGGGATTCACCGGAGGGACTGTTCTTCGGCTACTCCCCCCTCCGCGATTTACTGCCACGAAGATTGAACTTGATCGTTGCTTGGTTATCGAAAAAGCTCATTTCGAGATGAAACTCGCGTTGGAGATAGCGTACATACATCAAAGAGATAATTTTTCAAAGTTAACGGAATTCTGCGAAGTAAGATGACAGGCGAACGGCTCCGGATATCCCCGGGGCGCGTCATCGTCCCAGCATTTTACATAATTCGCGATAACCCAGATTGCGGCACAAAGCGGGTTATCGGGACGCGCGTAAAAAAAAAATTTGTTATCATCGATATTATACGTGATGGAATCGCGAAGATACGTATCTCGATACCAAGCTCCGACCTCCACAGTGACTGCAATGTTTTACTATCGGCGCGTAATCAATCGACGCTCGCAGTTATCGTTTCACGGTACCGCACGGCGCGACGGTTCGCGCCTCGCGGCACCGAGCTCTGTTTTATCAAAGGCGGTGGAGAACCGCGCGAAGAGAACGGCAGCTGCACATGCCGCCGCGGACAAGGACGTCCGCTCGCCCCGCGGCAAGAACGCCGGGTGCATCCTGAAGGAAGAGGGACTCCTGGCGATGCTGGCAGGGCTTCCTGACAAAGGCTTAACGCGGAGTGTACCTTTCGTCATCCGCGCGACGACGAGTCGGGAAAGAGGTATCGATCCGGCGAGCCGGGCTCAATAATTCCGACAAGAGTTCCTCTCTCGCTCCTTTAACGCGGGAACGCAA
This sequence comes from Tetramorium alpestre, assembly GCA_021460005.1. Classification (NCBI taxonomy): domain Eukaryota; kingdom Metazoa; phylum Arthropoda; class Insecta; order Hymenoptera; family Formicidae; genus Tetramorium; species Tetramorium alpestre. Next base: position 1,135,760 of record JAJVSH010000003.1, on the reverse strand, counting down.
TTTGTTAGCTCCTGCGCGATGCACACTGTCCGTCGTGTTCTTCTCTTTACCTAATTCTCCCTCGCACACGGTCACGACGCGTCGGGGTTCTTGATCTCCTTGTCCTCTTACCTCGCCATTCGGTTTAAGAGCACCGATCTTATCATTAATTCCGGAGATGAACGCGAAGGTGAAATTGACCTTTGTACCACTTCGAATATAAAGATTCGAGTAATGTGTATGTGTCAGGTTTTATTAACTAACGATCGTTTATATACAGGATGGAAATAATTTTTCACAAAAAAAAATGATATATGAAAATATCGAGGGAATTATTTGATACACGTCAGTAAGTGTGAATTTAATTTTTCATACCTGCGTCGCAGATTGTTTCACTGTGGCGGAACATGTTGCGATACGTGAGTTCGGTATGCGATCAGCTGTGCCAAAACTCGTAAATATTCACCGGCGCGCGCATACCTGCTTTTATGGCTATTATCGCCACGCAGCTTGCGGAAAGCTATACCTCCGTTGTAACACCGCGCGATAGAGCGTAGCGAGAACACGTGCCGCCTACATCGATCGACTCCACTGCGATTAAACGAATCCGATATCGATAATGAGGCGATAGCGATAATAGGACGATTTTACGAGTGGCCGTATATACGTCTTGCTTCATAAGACGATTTCGAATAAATGCGAGACTTTACAATTTTTTAATCGATAATATTTAGAAATATTACAGAATATTCTTCAGATTATAATCGATCAAAATTCGACATTTTAATATAAATGACGATTAATGAATAAATATTAATATATTTCCGAAAGGTAAAGAGAGAGAGAAAGTTTCGGAAAATATCCAAGTTTTTTTTTTTAAAAAACAATAGAAGATTGACCTATTTGTTGAATCGATTTGGCTGTTCACTGTCCACGGACAAAGCTTTCGAAAATCGGGAGATCAGTTTACATGCCCGCGACATTTGGCAAGTTCAGTTTCGCTTTTTCGTGCATCAAGGAACGATGATATTACCTATGATAATATCTAACGAACTCGTCGTCCGATCGCAGGACGAGATGTCAGAAAGGACGAGTGGTCGTAATACAAGCGGAGCAACGAGTTTCATACTGGCCAGAAGTTTCTCCGAGATTGCCAGTTACAAGAATAGTACCTCCGGTTTATCCTAGCGCCAACCCCAAAAACCGATATCTCGTTCGAAGCAAAGTTCGAATAAGTTAGTGCGCGCAGGAAACGCAAGGGAAAAAGTTGATATCATGAAATCGATATGGATGTCACTGCTGCTTCCCCGGAACAGGTGTCACGTATTTCGCGATGAATAAAATCGATTACACGGCATTTGTGGTATCCGGGTGTCCTTTTTAATAATTTTATTATTAAAATAATCGCGCAATCTCTCGCCCGTTGTCCTCGTGTTCTACTCGCAACTTGAGATAACTATAATGCATTTATCGTGTCATGTGTTTCATTACAATCGAATCTCCTGCAATACGTCAATTAGTTGTTATTGAATTAGCGAAGCGAGTTTATTTCGCTGTTATATCGCGCCGCCTGTCAAAACTTTAATTTCCGTAAGAGCGTCGTCGAAAAATTCCTTCTCTCTCCCTACATTTTCGCTCCTAATGTCCCTTCCATGCTGCGGCGTTTACGAACGGTGACGCGAGCTCGCTTGATGCTCGACGTTGAGGGACGTATACACCTCCGGCCTTTTCCCGCCTTTTATTTCAACGACAAAAACACGACGGCATTATCCGTGCGCGCCGACGCGATATCAGGGGGGAGCCTTGCGCACAAAAATTTCCCATAATAGCTCGCGTTTATGGCGAATCATAAACGAAAATCCGATAGATCGGAATTTGCGAACCGAGTTTGCGTCCGACGGTTGATTGCGCGAAACGTCACGATATAAAACATGATCAAAAATACACTCTCGTCAAATTTGAATCACTACCTTCACGAGTTTCATTGATTTAGAGAGTAAAAATCGTCATAACAGATATATGTATATTATCATATTATCTTACGATATACTTGTAAACTCGATAAGATTTCCTACTAACGGATTTATGACGATACATGTCGAGTCCATCCTACTCAACTAAGTAGCCTTGTGTGCGTGCGTTCACGTGCGCGCGTGTTATACAACTCTATAATTTTTGTTTATTTCAATTTATCGATAGGGCCAGCCCTATCAATTTTTCCAAAAAATTAATTCAAGCATCGAAAATTAATAAATACAATAAATTAAATAGAGAAACAAAAAAGACGATAAGCATGCCTGTATTCTTTATCAAGTCTGTCTTATAGCTAATCATGTGTATTTTTGTATACGAGAAAATATTTATGTCTAACTCCATCTAGCTAAAGACTGATGAAACAGATATACATATAGATATATGTATATTATCGTTATTATTACAATAAAAAGAGATCTAAATTTTTTTAGACAAGTTAAGAATTTTCGAGGATTACATTCACGTCTTGTTTGAGATATAAACTGGAAAAAAGCAACAAATTTCGTAATTTTCGTGATTATATCTTCCGTATTTAAATTACACAACATTTATAATATTAATTGCTCGTTTATAATATTTATTTGTTATATAAACTATTTTTTCAGAATAAAGTATAGTACTTTACTAAATTATAGTACTTATATTTAGAAGATACTTAGAACAAATGGAAGATAGATAAAAGGGTTTTGTACAACCTGTTCGAGTTTTCGTACAGCGTTCGTTCTGTACAAATAGTACTGGTCCGAAGTTAGAACTGACCGGAAGTTTCTTCGAAATGACCGAGCAGGAAGACAAAGAAGGAAGGGAGAGAGAGAGAGAGAAAGAAAAAGAGACAGGGTGAAAGAGGGAGAGAGCTCTCTCTCGACTTTACGGCAACGCTGGCTCGGAAACTGGGGGTTACGCAAAACGGATGAGCCCCAGAGATACCGCGCATCGTTTACCGACATTTACTAGCGGAAGAGATGGTAAATTACGCGCGCGTATCTCTCGTGTACGAGCTGCTGCTACTGCGCGCGGTAAAACATTACGACAATATTTTGCTTTCGATTCAGAGTTTGTTTTCGATGATATCCATCGAGTGTTCGATAATGGGTGCGGACCAGAGATATTTTCTGTTGAAAATTGAAACAATATTTTCTCTGGCGAAAATTTAATCAGGAAATTTTCGATCGCAATTTAATTGTATCTTAATTGCCAGCATAATAAGCGTAATCAAGATCGATTTTCTGAGGGATAACAAGAAAAAAGAGATGACGATAAGAAACGTGAAGGTGAAGTGTAATATCTCGCTCTGTCGATCCGGTATTTTTGTCCGCGACATATGATCGATTCCTTGCGATTCTTAATGCAAAACCACACATTTATATAGGCTCGGCCTGTCGTCGCTTATTTTTCTACGCGATGATAAATGCTCTCATGATCCGTCGATCATCGATCTTATTCTCTGGCACGTGGGTCTTTTCTTCAAGATTAAAAATATAACATCCCCCGCGGTGACTAATGTGACGCGCGCGACATGTGTACGCGTCGAAAATAACATTGAACCATTGAATATCTCAACGAAAGTTTTTCAAGAACGTCTGGAATGTTCAAAAGATAGTTTTTCTCCAATATAAAACGGAAAATGTAAAACTGTAAAAATATAAGGAGATTAATAACCAGTGACCAAAGATAAATAACTTATTGTTTCAATTTATAACTGTATAATAATTAATAGTTGTATATTTCGATATAAAAAAATTTTTTTAATTTAGAATTGTAAAATGGAAATGTTTTAAAACTTGCAATCAGCATGCAATAATAATTTAAAAAAAATAGAAACTGAAAAATTAAAGTGATGTTATATATTCTAAAGCGTCATTTAATACTATTCTTATCTTATGTTAGAAAATCAAAATTTGCAAAGTCAGTGAAAGTCAGTCTCAAAACGCCAAGTCGAGCAAATCTAATTTTACATATATGGGCGACATAGTTTCTCTCCCTACTATGATTTTCATATTTCTTACATTACTCGACATTTATATCGGGATAAACGTAGATTATATCAGGCGATCGTTCACTGCCTGATATAATCTACGTTTCGCAGAATTGAAATCCGTATTCGTCGTAATTATATTGATTATACTGTCCCCGGAGTTTAAGTCGACCGTATAATCGGCGACGACGAAATTATTCGCGGGCGTACAATAATAAGAGCAGAAATCGCGCCGATAAAAGAACATTTTTATCGCGCGTAAGGTAACCTCCCACAAAGAGCTCGCTGTACTCTTTTTTCCGCACATATTGCTGCTACTGTCGGCCGTCACGTTTGAAAGCTTCTGGCACGCGGGATTATAAATTCGGTAGTGGAAACTCGCCGGCAATACGAACGCACAACGGTATGAACATTCCGCGGCGATCGACTTTACGAAGCCAATTTTATCCGGTAACGCTCAAGCGGTCGTAGCCTCGGGGAAATTCACCTCGCCGCACTTTTTCTCTCTTTTTTTCCATCACTTTTTTAAATCGCTATCTCTTACCCGGAGCCCGGAATCCTTTATTCGCGCGACGCGCACATCGGTCCTCGTCTCTTCTTCATATTATTGCGGAAATCCGCGTTGAAACGCGTGCGTAAAAAGGGGCCATTCGAGGTAAGGTGACAAATGGTCATACGCGCAAACACTGGAACCTCGTGATTGCGCGGAAAACGTATCGAATGTTTGCCTCTCCCAACTCACTCACGTACTCGTCCTCTTTCCTCCTCTTTCCACGAGGGCGCTTTTTGCTTTTCGTTGCTCCGATTGCCGACGCGCGCCGGCAGGCGCAGCACGACAAACGATCCGCCCGGAAATAACTTCTAATTGCTAAATGGATCTATGAATCGTTTCGCGTAATGAAACCGTGTTATTTAGTTAATTGCAGGTGCGAAGCTCGCTCGGCCGCCGGCGATATATTACTCCTATCGCGAATAATTGCAACGTAACGCGCGGTCGATCGATCGCATCGCGCGTCCTCTCGGCGAGAGATGTCTCCCCCAGCGAGCAGTCTCTTTTTCTCTTCCCCTTGCGCGATCCCGCAGTCAATTTCCCCGGGTACACAATATCGGTGCCGAAGCTGCCAATCCGAACGGCTGCGAAATCGGATAGCGCGTCTCGCGGAGACGTCCACATGCCGTCACGCTCGATAACAACCGTCTGCGTCTTCCTCTCGCGTCTATGAGGGCCGCCGTCATCCCCTCAAAGAACGCCACGCTCTACCGACATGCGATTCCATACGGTAGAGATCCCCGCGAGATTCGCTCGCGCGCGCGCGGATATATCGCGCGTCTTCCTCGAGACATTAATTCGTCTCAGTTCTCTCGCAACTAAAATAATCGCGCGTTTCATCGGCCGTATCGCATCGTGAATCACTCGAGTCCGTTTCCTCACGCGGCCCGTATATTAACCCCCAGGTCAGGTCGGGGTTTCGGTGTCGGGCGCGGAAGACCCGGCACAATTTACCGGTGCCAACAAGTCTGACGCGGAAAATTTCCTGCGTGTGTGTGTTTCGCTGAAAGGCTAATAAAAGTCCCAGGGGTTGTGCCTAACCTATCCCAACGCTGGCGCGCGCGCACCCATCATCGAGTTAGGACAGGAATTCTGACCTTGGCACTGATACCAGTCCCCTTCCCGAAAACATTATGACCGCGGTCGTAATCGCGACGCAATGTCGGAATTTCTGGCGCCCATTGAACGTGAGATAAAATGAAATTAGGATATTAATTTTTCTTTTTCTCTTTCTCTCTTTATAATCCTCATAAAATCATCTTTATTTAAATTATTCTTTTTATTGTAATTATTAGCCTTTTAATACTATTAGTAAATCAGTTTTCTTAGAATTTATGATTTTCTTTTAAAAATAAACTCTCTTTCATTACACAATATATTATTTTATTATATTACACACGATTTTTCATCCTGTTTTGACTTTTTCGAACTCTAAATTTCTTATTTTCTAAACGCATTTAGGAGCGGACTTTAGGAGCACGTACGTGTTTATCTGTACGGGTCTCGGTTATGTCTACGCGTATAGTATATGTTGATAACATTTAGGAATCCGGCCAAATAGCATATAGTGCCGAGTGCCAAATAGCGTAACCGTGTCATATTTTGAACAACGATAAAGTAACGCGGCTTACTCGTCCAATATCGATGACATTCATTCCCGGAGCGGATTTATCTCGTGTTTCGGACAGCTCGTAGATGTTCTCAATGTCGCAGCGGAAATAAGGGAACAGTACCGACGGTCGTTTCGACGCAAGTACGGTTTTTGTGGCCTGTAAATTGTAGCCCGCAGACGTTACCAACTCTCAGTTCAATATTGAAACGAAGAAAATATAAAAAGCCTCGAGAGCAACATCAGAGATGTGTAAAGTTCGTATTTGGGCATCAAAATTCAATAGTCTTGATTAAATTTCTAACTTTTCTTCTCCTCAGTTAAAAATTTTTAATAACATTGGAGAAACGAATTCCCGCGATTAACATGCATTAAAATTGCATTCAGAAAACGCGCAAGTCATATCCCGCATCAAAATCGAATAGTTCTGAAGAGCCTTCTTGCTTCCTTTCCATGAATATCGAATTGTAGAGCGTTGAGTTAGGAAATAAATTTATGCAGCGAGATAACGCCGCGCAACCTCTCGTGACCGCCATGGAAACCGGATTCAAATTGCTCGTTGTCCTGATTTTTACGCGAGCGCGTGATGTAATCCAAACCAGAGCGAGATATTATCCTCGGCGAGATGATGTTCGTGACAGTCCGGGCACGAAAGACAATCGTGACCGTTCAATTAATTTGTATAGCGAGCTACGTCCAATTTTATAATACATTTATGATACTAGTAGAGTGTCTAGACTACCCTCTCGCGTGTTCGTAATATATTCGTGTCACATCGCCGCGTCGGCATAACTTTAATTACCACGTACGACACTTATTAACGAGCGAATTTCATTTCCTCAAGCTATAATTGTGACACGCTCATAGTTAATGCCGAGTTGATTTATCCAAGACAATTCTATGTTCGTATTACGATTTCGCGCTTCGAACCGTAAGCACAATGGATAATGAAGAACTATTTGAAAAATTGCACAAGTAATGGAATCAATTGTCTCCTTTTTTTTCTAATTTACCGATGTATATGATTTCTGTTTTCATTATACAATCATTTCAATAAATTAACTTTGTACCATTTATATTTTTGCGATTCAAAAGTTAGTGTTTTTGTGTCGAATTTAGTTTTTTAAATGATTCAAATTGAGTGAAAACAACTGAAGGAAGATGTACTTCTAATCATAACATGATAACGCAGACACATGTCTCAGTCGGACGCTTCTTCGTAATCGCACATTCTATCGAGCATATCCAATTTTGCGAGTTGCCAAGGTCGTTTACTCCACTTGCGTTCATCGCACTGTACGCTTGTTTTACTGTTATGTCGCGCGGTAATTAAGGATAAAGGCGTTTATGACAATATCTGTCGCCGATCCGCGGAAGCAAAGGATGAGACCAGACATATCCGACTGGAAATCGCGTCGTTACCTGTGCATTTCGAGTACGTGCTTCCCTCCGAGTTGGAGAGATCGTGTTTTCGACGAGAGATCAGGTGGGTTCCCCGGGTCAGGTAATATCATAGTCGTATTCTGCACGTATATGAAACTCGCTAACTAATTTCGCTCGCGCGTGTGGTGCACGCGTTCGAAGAATAAGCTGCTTCGAACGGCACGTTCTGCGAAATCTCGCCGATCTATCGCATAATTTATGCATTCTACCGAAATGAGATAATACGAGCAACAATATAAATTAAAAAGTATACGTAAACGAAAATTAATTTGCGATATAATGACTTTTTATCATAACTTCCTATATGACTATTCTCTCCCATTCTCTTTCTTTTTTTATTATTTTTAAATATCAAAACAATATACATACATATATGTATTTTATATTTGTTTTTCAACAAAACTCTCTTGAATACTTGAATTGAAATGTTCCGCGGAAGCGTATCGGCGATTAGAAGTCGAGGCGGCGGTTGAAAAACTTGCCGCTTCAGGATGACGTTTCACACACTGAGGCGATGATATCGTCGCACATTCTCACCCACCCAGTTACGTTAAAGAAAAAAAAAACTGCTAGAAAAATAGGGAGAGAAAAAGAAAGAACGGATACTATTTGTCGAGCGGAATAGCGGCATTCCCAAATGGAACGCGAGAGCACTCCGGTTATTAGCGCACTTAAGTGCCGACAGAGAACTTCGGTCCCTCGTGTCGTCGAAACGAGGGTGGGCGGTCGATATCCATCCGGTGCGCATTCCCCTTGCCCTTACCGATGGTCCTTCCCTTGCTTGTACCGCGATATGCATAATATTTACACTGCCCCCAAGTGCCAGGCGCGTCAATTTCGCCAATTTCAGATATATGCACGCGAATGCACGAGACACTCGCTGCGGCTGCAGTCTCGAGCTGTGCGGCATCGATAGGGTGTCCTAAATTGTCCCGCACTACGTTCCCCCTACGAATTCCTGAGTTGATCTATGATCGTCGTCGATGAAACAAAAAAAAAATCGGCCAATTCGTAATTCTTAGATTAAAAGGCTTAGATTGAAAGATCCAGGAAATTCTTTGCGCGAGTTTGTCTTTAAAAATTAAAACAGAAAATTTTGATCCTCGACGAGTATTAAATTGGGAAACTGTTACTTTGATAGGGTTTTAATATCTAGAGCCAAGCTCTTTAAAACTAATTGAAGAAAGCTCGCTACAGAAGACAACGCCCAACCAAATTATCGTTAAAGGGAAATCAGCTCCAAATTGATTCGTAGATAAAGGGAAGTACGGGACACCTTGTACACCGGGCGTACGCCGCAATTCCGAAATTCCCGAGCCTTCCTCGGGCGAGTCGGGCCCAGCAAGCGGAGCGCGTAAATGCAAAACGAGTTCTTGAGTGTAAGTTAAGCCGCGGGCTTACGCGCTTATTTAGCCAATTATGCTTCGGCTCGTAACATCCGGCGAGCGTTGTTCGCGGTTCGAATTTAGTTTCGCTAGAGAAATGGTAACAATGTCTCTCTGTTATCAACTGTGTTTAAGCGCTATCGTAGATGGCTTTTTTCTCAACCTCGGTAAATTTATACTGTTTGCATAATTCATCCCTAAGCTAAGAAAAAGTTTAACCTAAATTATACTATAAATAATAAAATTTAATATGTAAGAAAATCAATATTATATATTATTATTTACGTAAAAATATGTTAAACTCCTTTCCATTTTCTTTATTAACCATAATGTGACTTTTCTTTCTTAATTCCTTCAATTACTTTTGATTTCTTAATATTTCTCACTGGAAAAAAAATCATCAATGTCGATTGAGGTCTTCGCGGCGCAATCAAAACTATCGGACGAGCGAGCCCCGATCATCCCCAAGTCGATTCGTTTGAATGCTATCGCGTCCGTAATGAGAAAAATTAAAACGATCGAAAGAATAAAAGGGGGAGAACGAGATTAAAGCGCGGGAAAAGTTAGGGCGAGCGTGCACGGAAGGGACATTTGATTCCGCTCTTTCTCAATGAGTTTTCTTCGGTGACGTCGTACTCTCTTCGTAACTCGAGATAAACTTTTGGCAGGTAACGTGGGAAAAACGATAGCGCGCGTTTCTCCACGCTCCGTACGCTACATCGTCGAGTACACTCGACTGTTATTTCAGACTCTCCTCCGCCCGCTTTCCCCTATCCTCTCTTTCCCCGTAGTTTGAGTTCGTACTCAGATAGCGTCCCGTGATGGCAGGCGGTATCGTCTTCTCCAGCGGGCGGACGGTGCAGCGATGAACTTTATGGAAATGGTCAACATTATTTTTCCGTACACGGCATCCCACCGCTGCCACCACTGCCAACCGTAAACAATACGGACATAGACGATACGTCTCCGACAGTAGCGGTATAGCATACACGCGTAACATCGTATTTTACGGTAAACAGGCCACAATGGACGTATAATTATCGTTCATGGGCGTCTCGCGGGTTCGCGATCTCGTGATTCTGCGTGCGTTACGCGAAATTTCATCCATTTAGATATATTTGTCTCGCTGCAGCTTCAACATTGCAATAGATACAATAAACAATTTTTCTTATAATAATTTATGATGAATTGCAAACGCGACTCTAAACATTTAGGATTACCAACAAATTAAGAGATAATTAAATTCTATTAATTTATGTCAGATAAATTTCCATCAAATTTGTATTATGTCAGAATTATAGGCCAAAGAGATCGGATTATGATATTTTAGAATTAATTATGAAATGTTACGTATACTTGCAAGTTGCGGAAAATGATAAAATCAAAAATAACCCGCAAAAATCGATTCCAACGAAAATATAACACACACTTGAGCATGTAATCGTTAGAAGAGAAAACTTATTGCTCGGATAATGTCGATTTGACTGAGGAACAGAGCGGCAGAGATATGATATCATCGTTCGCCTAAAATTTCCTTAACAAGGTACGATTTCGCCCGTTGTACGGGCTTCCCCGTGCCATTGTTTCCCCGGATACTCATTGTTCCGTCCGCGAGAGCGACGGAAGTAGCTGCGGCGTTGTCAGGGTGGCCGGGCTTCTCTTTACATCCCTTCCTCTCTCCGGCCTTCCCGCTGGATGTCGCATTAGCATGCGCAAAGTTAAGGGCTATCAACGTCGCGACGTTGGAGTTCTTCGTGAACAGTCAGGCCGTCTGCCTGTCACTTCCAATGATTCGCAGTTTACGATGTTTACGAAACGCGAAAGGGCCATCGTCGTCCAACTCTGCCGAGAATTCGAGCCGTCGTTTCTCGTCGTCGTTAACGTGCCGCACGCCACGCTCCTTACCCCGCGCGCACGTTCCCCTCCTCCTGTCCCGATTTTCGCATCAGGGCTTACCGGTCAAGTCGACTTAGCGAGCCGGAGGCGAGCCGGAGCGAGACGCTTTAATATTCCGGCGCGTAATCTGACGCAGATGCTGGGAAGTAAGTGCGGGATTTACGGAGTATACCGGCGCAATCTATTCGTAAAATTAACTACGTTGCCTCCCTCGCGCGCGCGTTCTGCTTAAGGTTGGAATTTACGAGCCCGAAATAATCGATCGTTCCGCGCGCGCACCGCGCGCACCGCACACCGCCGGCAGGTGCAGCCGGTATTAATCTTCGGAATGCAAATGAAATTTAGTACCGGCCCTCTAACACAACGTTCCATCCTTCCCGCCTCCCTTCCTTTCATTAACGCATCTTCGATATCTTCGATATCTCCGAGCGCGCGTCTTCCAAACTCTACGCGAACGTCTTAAGAACGTCCTAATACCACGACGTCGTCGCATCGTTCCCGTTCGCGTTGCTACGCGACCAAAGTTCGTTGGAAAATGACGTTCGCATTACTCACGCTAAGTAGCATGACTTGGCATTGCACACGGGATCGTCTCTCAGGCGAAGCGTCCGTTGTTCTTGCGTCGCTCCTCGCCAATTCTCGAGAAAGAAAGAGCGAGAGAGAGAAAAAGAGAGGGGATCAGAGAGAGAGAGAGAGAGAGAGGGAACGGTCGGTTTTCCGAAGTCCCGGGGTCCGCACCTGGAAAACGCAATTAGCCACGCGTCAAGACAGCCCCAGGGCTAGCACGTTGCGGACAGGCTACTGTTTATCTAATGCGCGGATCCCGAGAAGTTAAATGCCCGACCGGCGCGGCGTCAGCATGCAAATTCTTCACCCTCGCCTCCTGTTGTTTCGTACCTTACGAGACGCCTTAAGGTATTAATCCACTTGGAGTTTCTCGCCAAGTCGGGCGAAACTTAATCGAACTCACGATTAATAACAGCGACGGAAAGTTCCACCGTCAATCACGATTAACGTTGACGATCTTTAATCTGCTCAAGTATTTGCAAGCTACCTGCGCGCGAACTGTCATGGGGATGCTCGTATCTCTTAGCTTGATAATTGGAAAGTAATACATTCATATATTCCCCGCCCAATGGCTGTTTGTATTAAAAACAAAAGTCTACTTTGGACAGAAGCTTATTTGTGCCCGTCATTATCCAAGGTTCTCTCAAGATGTTTGCACAATGCTCGCACCATCAAATATTTGCGCGTAAAGTAGCCTTATCATCACGGGTCTTGTGCATTATTGCGATGGGCTACCGAGCGAACACTCCACGAATTTCTTAAACACCGTTTAAAATTGTAACGAATCTCCCTGGACGCCGACGTGCCGCCCTGTGCTAAAAGTCGCTGAAAATTTAATTTCGAGATTGTTGCGCAAAGTTTACGCTCCAGCTGCGTCCATCAGCTGGTAAATTATGCAAACGCATCATGCGCCTCGCGGAAACACGATATCGTCCCCCCCCCCCTTTACCCCTACCCACCCCCCTGGTTTCTTTCGAAAGAGGTCGATCTTCGACTTCCGCCGCAGTGGTGGCGGTGGTCTCCTTGTAACAAACTCTTCCGTTGAGACGAGGTGAGGTCGAGAAGTTACCTTCTTCCATCCCGACCGATATCGACGTTCTCGGCGCGGCAAAAATGATCATAAATTGAGCTCCGCGTTATCCGACGTGCACTCTCGTAAGTGCCGGCAGCTCGTTGAATTATGCAAATACATTGGACTTTGACAAACTGCATCTCGACACGTCGACGACTGACGAGGCGGGCTCGGCACGCCGAGCTTTCGCGCGGCGCGGGAGTACCGAGAGAAATCAGTCATCGCATTTGTTAAACTCGAGAACAAATGTATTTAGTGAAAACCGATGTCGGTCGGCTTTAGAAATCGACTTTTCAATAAGAACCAACTGACATCGGGTTTTATTAAACAAATGTCAGTCAGTCAGTTTTTATTAAACAAAAGGAAGGTGATAAATGTGATAATCCAGTAACGCATTACTGAATGCCCGTAAAATGTAGTGTTTTACAACCACTACACGATACTTGAATAGCATACTCCACTCTGCACGTCGTCGCATTACCCTTCGAAATGCGATCGTGTCAACACTAAGACACGTGAAATACGATCACCATCTTACAATTCTACAATTCTTACAATTAACACGATTAATTCAAATAATTAACTATCTTATGCTATTAACACTTTGTTTATTAAAGTGACTATTATTTATGAAAACAAAAATTTCGCGTGATTTTATTTGATCAAAATAAAACGGTAAGGAATAAGAATTACAAATTATTTCAGAATATTTACGAGCGAGTAAATAAAGTAATATCTTTTAACGATACTTGGATTTCAGTGTATCTCACGCTGCTCTTTGAACTCTGCCGATTTTTGGAACGCTATCGTTTGCAAATTGAGAACGTGGAGTAATACAAATTGTTAACTGAAAAGAATTGAAAAAAAAAAAACAAGTGATATATTGATTGTTTGTAACATATATATATATATATATATATATATACAGGGTGTCCCTAAATTCGCGCATTTGGTGCACGTGGCGTGATACTTTATGATAAAAGGAACAACTTTTTCCTTTACCAAAATTCCACCCGACAAGTAGTTTTCGCAGGCGAGCAGGTTGAACTTAATGAATAAGCGCGTTTATCCAGGTGGCATGCAGGGCCGCGCGCTTCTCACTCACTTGTTCATTGAAAAATAAAGTCGTATGTAAATAGTAATAAGCAATGAACAAGTGAGTGAGAAGCGCGCGACGGCCCTGCATACCACATGGATAAACGCGCTTATTCGTTAAGCTCAACCTGCTCGCCTACGAAAACTACTTGTCGGGTGGAATTTTGCTAAAGGAAAAAATTGTTCCTTTTATCATAAAGTATCNACAAGTGATATATTGATTGTTTGTAACATATATATATATATATATATATATCGTAAGATTGCAAATACGATTAAAATCGGAAGTGCTAAGTGTCATTGTATTCTAATGATTAAAGCACACACAACGTAATTAATAATTTTTTCGCGAAACCGTGAAATAGGTATAGGATTTATGTGCATGCGAGAAAGACGCATATCTGTATACACACCTATATACATAAAATTCATTATACCAATGCGTCATTTATTGGCACATTTTAATGTTTTATTATATAGAACAGAATACTAATTACGAGATACATCAGTCGTCTGAAATTTATAGGACAAACTTTCGCAAGCATAAATAAAAAAAAAATAATAGGAAATATTTCATAGGTAGAGTAAAAAGCTCGATAAAAAGCGATAAATAAACATGATGTAGAGATTTTTGCAAAAGAAAAATTGTATTTGCGTATCTGATATGGATCCTATCGATTTATATCTTGTATCAATAGCTTGCTTTATTATAGTTTATTTCTAATTTTGCTTGAAACACAATGAAGTAAATTTTTTTTCTGCTAGAGACTTTATTACTCATATTACCTTGGAATTAATTAATCATGTGTCACAGTTTGATTTTAGTTAAACTGTTTGGTAGTTATATATGTATATTAGAAAATCCGCGTAAGAAATCACAATTATGATTTATAAAAAAATTAATAGGGATGTATGTATATATTTATGTATATATATATATATATATATATACACAAGTATCTATCGCATTTTGAAGCCAGAGAATAATCCTCAAAGATTTATTGCCGACTTCTGGTGGCCGAATAGTCCCATGATTAGTATGCAAATGAGCTGCGTCTTGACAAACGGCTCCGTACGCAGCAAGTTATTGACTCACGCCTACATTACGAACATTTATGGCGAGATGAAAGTATACGCATGAGTGCTTTAGCGCTGCGCATAAATAGGATTACGAATTTAATGGTTAGCCTCGTATGCGGTGTATTGTATTAGCAGGCAGGTAGGTACATGCGTGTACAAATTATGCAGACGCGCGTACGAGAGAGAGAGAGAGAGACTCTGCGGGGGAGAGGGAAATAGAAATTAAAACGGCACTTGGCGGTTCGCGTCTGTCACGCAGGTGGGAATCGTCGTCGCTTCAAAGTTTAGCTTCGACTTTATTACCTAATGGATACGCGCATAATTATTCGACGCGCGCGGCAATTATGCAAATGCATCGCGCTTTGACAAACTACTCCTTGGCGCGTCGCCGCTAATGGAGTACCTGGCGGCTTAAAGCCTCAATAACGTCGACCTACTCTCCCGCCCTCCCATCACCGTCATCGTCACTGCCGCCGCCGCTGCCGCCGTCGCCGCTGCCGGAGGTGAGATCGAACGATTCCTCTCCTCGCTCGTTCTCATCGTCTCGCGCGCGCGTCAACGACGCCTCAGAAGACATCTCGTCGCGCTTAGTGCGATTTGCATCTCGCCACTTTGCCGTCGCCACTTGTCGCGCGCGCGAAACGCGGAAAGGTCGCCGCGCGCGGTATTATGCATGGCGTAAGCGTTTGCTGCAGTTTGTGCAGAAATTGCCCCGCGCGGACCCCGGTGCCGGGGATCAAGAAAACCGGCGTCGGAGAGCTATGCGATGGCGAATAAGAGCGATGCTTATAAAGTATTCATAAGCCCCCGACGCGCGGGCTATAGTCGGGGCCACGGGCTTTATACTTCGCAATGTATTTTCGATATCTCCTCCTCCACCGCCGCCATCGCCGCTCGTAACTTACTTTACGCTTTTCGCAAGTTTGATGGAAAACTCACGTTTTTGTCGGCCGGCAAGCTTAATCTTCGTATGCGGTAATCTTCGGCTCTTTTTTGCGCGCCACGGTATTACCCGGATTCGCTCGGGCGTGTCGATAACTCACGACGCGCCGTGAAAGAGCTGAAATTATTTTCACGGAAACCTTAAGTAGTAGCGATCAAGGATCGATTTATCATCGGGCAGTTTAACGGTACGGAGGATTAACCGGGGGTACTCTTTAGATCGTTCTTCAAAATTATAGTCCCAATTGCTCTTGAAAAGATCGCGAGTGCCAGCAGGCAATTATGTACGTTAAGTGTATACGTAATGATAATCTATATATCAAATCTTCATTTTCTCTTCGCCCCGTTCGATTTACGTTTTCTCCGAGTCAGCGATATCGAACATTATACTGGTTTCACTCCTTTTACGGCTTCTACGGCCCTGTACAGCTCTGAGTCTTCTGAGAATTCGTGCAACACGAATATTAATGCGCGCGTGCGTTACCGCGCGCGCGCACGAAGCGGAAGGAACATCCAGGAATCTATTTCCTCGCCTCATGCATGATTCATTCATTCCACTTTATTGACGTCACGATTTAATGCCTCGCGCGCGCGCGCGCACGCAAAAAAAAAGAGAAGTTGTTTCTCGTCTCGTAATTGAGGCACTTCGACAAACGATTTGTCGAGCGAGAGAGTTTTATTGGGACGACTAGAGATGACTCGAGGGGGGGCTAATCGGGGTTAACTCGGTTCGGCGATTGACGTTGCGTCGTCTACATGGCGGTTTACGCGCGGGTTTATACAGCTACGAGCGCATCCCCGCGCACAAATGCGCATTTACGCGTGTAGTCACGTAGGACAATCGGCGACGCGCAACGGCGTACAAATGTCGCGACTTTGGAGAACTCGCGTTCGGGCATAGACGAAATTACTGTGCTCCACATAAGCAAATTATTGCGCCGGAGCGTAATTGAAATTCATTACGTGGTTCCCGCGCGTTCCGGTTATTTCCCCGGCGGCGAATCCGCTTTCGCCGCGCTGCGTAGCTCAGCGCGAGGGAATTTTGTAACAGTCACGCGGAACAAAAGCCCGAGTAAACAATTAATGAATGAAAAAGTTCAATGGCGATTTGCGCGATACCGCGAACGATGAGAACAGGACAGGTGGCACCGCGATATTTGATATATTTCAATTTAAATCGTGTTGTCGGAGAAAAGAATGTTTTAACAAATGGATTTCAATAAGTCCATTTATAGTAACTTTAAATAATTAACAATATGCTCTTTCTCATTATTGCCAGGCTTCGCTTTTGCGATTGCTTAATTCAAAGTTTAAATCCCACAACGCCTATACGTTGCATAAATCCTGCCG
Source organism: Tetramorium alpestre (assembly GCA_021460005.1). Lineage (NCBI taxonomy): Eukaryota > Metazoa > Arthropoda > Insecta > Hymenoptera > Formicidae > Tetramorium > Tetramorium alpestre. The sequence goes on along the minus strand of JAJVSH010000003.1, from coordinate 1,118,783 downwards.
CCATCGAAGTTGGCAAATTCAACAATTTTCATTCTCGATCCGCGAGACGGTCGATTCTCCGTGTATGAAATTTATTCGTAATAACAACGCTCGTAATGCGTTCGTTTCTCATACCACTTGCCGCGATGCATCCCCGGGATGCTCGTCGCGCTTCGGGACGGCTGCTAGACAGTTCGTACATACGCCATTGTCCTGCCTGCATACCAACGAAAATCCTCCACTTAGTGGAACGCGGATTCACGTATCTTCCGGAACGTATCCCCGGAAAAGCCTCGAAGTCAGATAACTTTTGTCCGCGCGACTTCACCCGACGCAGCGGCGGGCGGTTTGCCGAGCAAAAGGAAACTTAACTGAAGCGAACAAAATAAGCGCTACCCGCGGCGCTATATACGTATATACGCTCAAGATTGAGGCGCTATTTAAGTGTGAATATAAAATTTTTATCGGCTCAGTGAGTCGATTGTCGCCGAAAGACGTCGGCAGGCGAAGTCCGACAGCGCGTAGCTTGACGTTTCCATTCCTCTCGGGACGAAGGAAGATAGCGGATTCGAAACCCCGCGTGCTCTTTTTGTTTCGTCGTCCGTTTCGTGTCAAAAGGGGGAAAGGCGCCATTAAAAAATGCAAGCGGAGAGACAGCAGTGGCAGTTTCGGTGCGATTCCGTTAAATTTTTCATTCATGACTCTTCGCCTAGAATTAACACCGATCGAAAATTCAAGGAGACGCCATTAACGAAGAAACGAAAGGACATAGCTCGGTACAGCTGCTTCCGGTCACGAGATATCGATTAAATTAAAAAGAGAGAGAATTTTGCTTGAATGATGGTTGATCGATCGTCCTTTACATGCCTCGAGAACTTGGATCTATGTTAGTTAAAATCCCGAAATGCAAATTTTTACAAAATTTATGTGGCATTTGATTGTTCACAATCTTTTAGCATTTATTCATAAATAAAAATGGTTAGTTAAAAAAACGATTATTTATTGTGGACAATTGTGGACAAGATATGATGGACAATCAATGTCACATCAATTTTGTAAAAATTTGCATTTCGGGATTTTAATTTTACAGACGTCGAGAATCTCGAAAACCCAAGATTGTAAAATATCAAAATACAACTTTCGAACGGAATTTGCGCGGAATTTTCAAGCAACGTATTTTCTAAAACTTTCGTTCCAGAATATTGCGCTTTGTAATATAATCCAATGTTATTCCAATTGTAGAGTATTTAAATACTTTTTGCATGTTGGTCTGTTGTAATGAATCTATCCAAATTTCCAATCCAAAGGAAACGCAACATTTCGAATCTCAAACCTAAGATCAATGGCTGAAAGAATCCGCGAGAAGAATTTCTCATGAAAATTCCGCGCGAATGGGAAACGCGCTCTTCAAAGAATTGACTGATTTAATGAGACACCGTCAACGGTTTGATCTCCCGGGGTTTAATTAGAGTCATGTTAAACACGCGGGGCGAATCGATAGACGAAAAACGAGCCGCGTTATGCTCTCACCGCTCTCGAAAAGCAATACGTTCCGAATATGCCGTTATGGGAGAATTTCGGAAGAGGGGGCAGCAATAACAAGAAAAATATACGATCAGCCGTGCGATGAAATACCGGTGGGAACGGAGAACTGTATATACTGCCTCGGCAAAAATTTTAAAGCCCCTTTGAAGCTAATGGCTCGTACTTTACCGGATTAATGCCAAGGGTCTCGCGCGCGAGATTTGTTTTGGCGCTTTCGGTTTTAGTTAAAGAGCGCCCACGGCACCTGTCAGCCCGATATGTAGTAT
>JAJVSH010000003.1:1020119-1116818 GCA_021460005.1 Tetramorium alpestre | reverse complement strand
ATATATACGTATACAGGAGCGCAAATTGCTCGGATTCTATTCGCTTCTGGAATCGCGGAAAGTTCTCCCTCTCCCTCTCTCTCTCACTCTCTTCTCTTCCATTCTCGGCTCCGGCATCGGGCGGAGTTTCGACTGTTGTACGTAGCCGAGAGCAACAATGGGACGTATTGTTGTATCGAGCTAAACGTCGAAACTTCTCTTTAAACATCGTCATTACATTTACTCGCGTTTCGCACAGATTCCCATCCCGGTCCATCCTTCAGTCTACCACCCCTATCTCTTTGCTTCGCTTCGCGGAACTTTTCGAAGCACTCCCACGTCGAAGCTCGTGCGAATCAGCCCGGGGTGAGGGAAGGAAAGACGCCGTCCTCACCCCATCGTGGATCGGTCGGTACATTAGCGGCTCGTAAATTTTGATACACGTATAAATAGTTTTCGAGGCATCCTCATATTTTCGCGTCTACAACGTCGCGCCATCGGGAAGATCGAGATACTCCGTATACTTGACTCCGTCCATTCTCCTATCAGGAACATTTTCACTCCTTCTTCTTTTCTCCGTGCCTCTCTCTTTTTCGAAAAGTTTTTACCGCCGATAATGGTTCTTCGCGCATCTTCTTTCGCTTTCACACGTCGTAGAAAAGTATTATGGGCGAGTGCGATCATCACATCTCAGTAAACATTCGTTCATCGTTATCCCGGGCATTGTGTACAATTGGAAATGGAATCAGAAATAAACGGGCGAATCTAGTAAGTGCCTTTGCTTTTCCGCCGCGTCGCCTCGAATACGGTCTGTAAAATTTCCCGCGTGCTAGCCAACAACGCAATATACCAACGCATGTGTTATATGTAAACGTAATATAGCGCTATAATATATTGGATGTGTAGCCGACATCAGAAACAAGTTGCAAGCTAATTCCACGAGGAAACAAGTTAACAATTTCAATGATAATAAACATCGCAGTATTCAGACGTTGGAAATCGTCTGAACATTCGCGAATTAAAATATTCAGATCTCATCGTTGACACGTAGAGGCTTTCGAATTGGTGAGGTTTAAAATAGATAGAAGTTGGAAGAAGGAAAGCATAAAAAAAAAAACGGAAATTTAGCTTGTCCTCGGTCAAAAGGAACCGATCTGCCAAATCAGGGGGAAAGAATCGATCGTAGACGCATGATTGGCGAATACTCAGGAAATATCTTCACGTCGGTAACAGCCGAACAATACAGAAATCAATTCGTCGGCCACCGATATTCCGATATGTATCAATCGTCGTTCCGATATGTATACTCAATAGCAGCCAGCAAGCCGCAACAGATGCCTGATTGTGGTTTCGTGTCACTTACACGTCGGTTAGCAGTGACGGCCGGTTATAATTCACGAGATCCCCCTCCGCCCGTGAAAGGTTCTTTATTAACGGCGCGGCCCACCCTTCTCTCACCGAAAGCACCCTCCCCCTCCCCCCTCGTTGCTTCTCCCTACCCGTCATCCCCACATTTCGCCACTCTACCTGTCACGCTTCGCGTAATGCGAATTTGATTGTCGAACGCATTCTCGATATTGCAGCCCCATTCATCTCGCGTCGGCGACTCCACGCCGTCGAAACGAGCTCAACGTCGAAAGTACTTTGTACGCCGAAACTACCACCAGACTGGTAGGGCGCGACCACGCGACCGTGATGGCGTTACTAAAATTCCCCTCAAAGCAACGAGGCGTCCAACACCGTTGCGCGCAATCGTCGATAATCGAATCGCATGAGACGCGAGAGTAATCGGGAAAGATTATGGAATTAATTAAAAGCTGTTATCTCTCTCTACCTGTCTCTATCATCCTGTCTTGTTCGGCTCATTGGTTGAGCCTGTGGCTCACGTGAATCGGAGAGCGATAATTAGAATATTTCGTAAAGTGAGGGGATATTCTGCGAATTGCTTCCATTTTAGCTTCTACCTCGGTGACACGATTTTATCTCACGGGTTAAGAATTAAGGCTTGCGATTAAGAAGATAGATGATAAAATAATTTTTCTCATCTTGCAAAGATGTAGTTACAATAAATTTTTAAAATGGATAAATACATATTTATTAATTTTGCTTCAAATCACTGTAAAATTGACTCTTCGGAAGTTGAGGTAGAATCGGAGGGCGAAGGGATAGGGCGCCCCGTCTTGCCGAGTATATAAATTTTGCGCGACAAGCATCCAGTACGCAGCGACTCCATCGATGCAGAAACACGCGCTATTTTTCTCCTTCGAGAAGAATTTAAATAATTCGCCGATCGGCAACGTCCATGCTCTTCTCTCTCTGCCGTACAGCGGACGCGTTCATCCGTAAGACTTTAATTTCGTTGTCGCGGCAATATGATTTTACCAGACGTGGAATAAATTTTGTGCCGCGCGAAAACTGAATCGCGGCGATAAAGTCGACGAAAGAGAGATTTGTATCGACGCGAGGGGACGCGAGCTACGTGATTTGTTTGAAATTTTCGTAATAATGTCGCGTTGCGCGCAATGCGAACGAAACGGAAAAAGGAATAGAAGTAAAGAAGTGTTTCGAGACATTCTCTTTCTTTCTCTCCCTCTCTCTTTTTCGCGCGTAGAAATAAATCCGGACTCGTGCCGCATCCGGAATGCAAAAAAGCTCGCGATACGATTTCATTATGATTACTCGCGGATGTACGGTCGACGTCAGGGAAAACGCTAGATAAGGCCGTTGACGCGATACTGAAGCGGACTCGGAAAAATTCCGACTTGGCGTATTCCGGGAATCCCTATCAATTAAATCGCGTCGTACATTGTATTGGGTTTTGCGGCGCAGTCTCTTGAATACAGAATACGGTCGTTCGCCTTGTTTTCAGCGACTCGCTGGATTTCTGCGGTTCTTATCCGGAATCTGGCGCGATGGGGACTGGATAGGTGAAGGGACGGAAGGGGGAGAGGGGGGAGGGGAAAAGAGGAAGAGGATAGACAGATTAAAGTGCATTTTTATTCGTCGCATATCGGCCATGCCGGACGCGGATTAATCTATGGTAAAATATTACGCCATTTGCACGGTTTTAGAATTCCGAATGCGGATGCCGGTGCCTCGGGAAAGCGGGAAATAATGGTCGACGTAGCAATAAATAAATGATCACGCATTCACCTCCGGTCAATGAGTGTAGGCCAAATATTTATGGGAGCGCGCCTGCGATATCGGATAAATAGGCGCAATAAGGGGACCGTTTAATTTACTCCCGATAGAATTCGAGTGGCCCTTCTCCCTTCGGAGTTGTCGCGTTGAGTTCATTTCGAACGCGATTCCGTTGTGCGAAACACCCGTTATCGCGCTGATGAGAAACGCTTCCTTCAACCTCTCGCGCGTAATAATCTGGCCGCCGATACAACAATGATCCGCCTCGTCGTTTTTAATCGCCGCGATCGAAGTGATCGATCGCCGCTGCGATTTCCACGGATCGGAAAATGTGTCGTGAAAATGTTTCGCGGCGGAAAAAAAATATACGCCGGGAAACGATGAGTGGACCAATCCCGATGACGACGACAGACGATCATGGATTGACGACCTGTCCGTCCCGCCCACGTTATAATTTGTATACGGGGTGTCCCAGAATCAATGACTTCAGCTACAGTAACAGATTCCTCAAGCGCAGCTTTGAATCTAATTTCTCTTTTAATTAACACATCAAGACGATTCGTAATCTATCGTAATTCTTAATACAGAACATGCGCCTATTTTTTGCCTAAAGCTTTAAGCTTTATTAGTTTCCTCTTTGAAATTTATTGATAACTTTGGTTCATCGAAATTGTACTGGTATCAATACTGAATTGATAAACAGCGACCGTCGTGGTTGGAACAGGAAGGAAGCATAATTGCAACCAGCTGTTTACTCATGTAAATTGCTTTGCCCGCGCCCCAAGGACGACAACGGAACGGCAACGGAAGAAAGGAGAACGGCGAGGGAGGGACGATTTTAATTGCACATCGTAGCTCCGTCGTCTCCTTTTCCGCGCGAAAGTAATATGCGTCGGACCGTGCGGAATTGGAAAACGAACGAGTAAATAAATGCAAGCACATCTATAGAGAACATATGCGCGTTGTAAAAGTACACCAGCAATCTGGGAACGACTGCTCGATAAGACAACTGCTTTAAAAGCGATTTTATATTCGCGCAGTAATTTAATGTCACTGGAATATGAATTTAATATTTTTCACAAAAATAGAAAAAAATCTGAACTGTACATTTATATAATAGTGTAATTTATATTGATATAAAAATGCGCATAATGCTCAAAACGTATTATATAAATTTCAATCTAATTAAGATGCATTGCAAAATTTTGTTTTATCGATACGACGGTAATTCGTCGCTGTCCGCTGTACTCGGTTCGTCGAGTAATCGATCAGCCGTATCTTCGTTAATTCGCACGTCGTCTTACGAAGCCGTCGTTTCCCCGCTCATCGTCCTCGTCTTCCTCGTCGTCATCGTCGTCGTCGAAGACGAAACTGTCGATGCGGTCGGATAAAGTATCGCGACGCCGAATATACGGCCGGGAGATTGCAAGCTTAACCGGAAGGCGAGCGACTGGGAAAAACTGGCTTTGGATTTACGCCTGTCGCCAATCCTGGATATATACGCAATACCATCGATGCCCGTCGTCTTATCGAACCTCGAAGGTTCGCAGTATCGTCGAGAAAATCGTGGAAGAGTTAGAGGACAGAAGCTCTCGTAGCACAGTGAAGCAGCCGTTCCACTTTTCAGAATTTTAGGATCCCGTGTCGCGAAAGAGTGCGCGCATTAATCTGAGAGGGTACTTGATCCAAAATTGGCTTCTTATCGTCCAATTCTCACTGTCTACTTTACGAGCGCCATTTAAACGATCGGCACTGGCGATCGCGACGGACGGCACTGGCGATCGCGACGGCAAAGAGAGAAAAGAAGAAAAAGCCGACTCCATATAGCCGGCCGCGACTCGCGTTTCGTGCCCCTCAATGTTTCCACGTACTCGCATTTTATTATATAAACCGACGTAGGACGGAGACGGCGAGAGAAAGGAGCGGAGTCGCGCGATGTGCCATACGAGAACTCCGAGAGAGTGAGTCCCCCTGTAAAAAGCTCTCAAAGAGCTTCTCAGTCCGTGATAAGCGTGGACCTCCATTACGCGCATACGTATATTAAATAATATCCTTTTTCGTCAATTTTTCCACTTTAACCGTCGTTCACTCACGTATACATATGTAGACTGTATTCGAGCTTTCCCTTTTTCCAAGCGGGATTTGTCCGTTTCTTGTCGCTAATGGCACGTCTCGGTGAAAGCTCGTCTCGCATTTCACCGCCGATCGCTTTCAAAAGCTAGCCTGTGACTAGAAATCGATCGAAAAGATAGGAACGGCTCGCGCGTTACAACTCCCCGTCAAAAACGCGCGGGCAGACACGCGTGCCAGACGCTTCTTTACGTAACATCTTGGGCTGCTGTTTCATCGCGAAAGGGGCTTACCGGGATTCTTCGCGACGTTGCGCGAAAAGTTTTGCTTGGCCCTTATCCGAAACAATCCCTGTTGTCGAAAGGCGTTATTCTCATCGAGTCTTTGTGCGTGATCAGAAAGTGAAAGAGGTGCTTCACCACCGACTTTAATCTCTATTATACTCGGGAACGATGATTGCTGGTACACGACAGTAAGGGGTGATAACCGACCCTTCACGTGCACTGATACTTTAGACGACGAATTCCTTTGATTACTTTGCCACTTAATGTGAAATTCACGCATCTTAGAAAGCGATCTTATCTTCTATAATTTATATGCAAATATTTTCTTTCCAATTTTTCGAACTATAGTAGGCTCAAATAAAGATTGGATTGCCTTTGGATCTTAAAAATAAAAAATAGCGAAAGTAAAATTTTTAATTTGATTTATTCTCAATTTAATATTATTTTTTCATTTTAATTATTTTAGTATCTAATTTTACTGGGGTTTAATATATTATTCTAAGAAAATAGAGTGATCCGTCAAACTGTTTCGATTTAAATGAAATGATAGGGATACATGAGATTGAATCGAACGAACCGTGAATATATGTATCAACTTGATCCCATCCCTAACGACGACGAGAGTCCAATTGAGCGCCCAGACGAAATTCGCGCGCGTTCGTGACTAACCAATATATAGAAAACCGTAAGCTCTCCCGTTCGGTCAACGACCGTCATTCCGATGTGCGGCCGCACCAAAACCTCGGGGGCGGATATCGTTGACGACAGCCTGCAATCAACAAGAACGCCGACAACAACGTTGCACCACGCTGTGACGCATGCGCGTGGACATCGCCGCTCGCCCGCCTGACACGAGCCAAATTAATTGCAAGCGCAAGGCGGGATCAATTAATGCGCCGTGGATACCGAGCAATCATGGCCGAAAGAATCCTCACGAGGACAAAAGGATAGCGCGGCAGGACCCATTCCGGCAAGGCGGCCCGCTCGCCTCACGCGACGCTTTATGCATTCGTGATTAAAGAGCGAAAATCGCTTAATCCGCGAGTGATAATTTATAAACGACCGTGTAAAACAGAGAAGAGTCGAGGGAACGGAATAAAGCGAGGATAATGTCGTTTCCGACAAATAAATAGCGCGCGTACGGGCAAGAACTCACCTACGGCGTGAAATGCACTTTATGCATTTATGATTAAAGAACAGAGATCTATTTTGACCCGAGTAAAATTCAAACGGCGATACTGAACCCACGGACGCGAGATTATTAATACGTTTATTCGAACGTTAAATCATTTTACGACCTTTCCCCTTCACCCGAGTTCCTAAAGAGAAATTCTTTCGGCCGTTTCACGCTCGCGCAGCTGCCCGCCGGAACCGCAAACCGGTAAATATCTTCGCCCAACACCGGGGATCTCGCATTTCATCGAAATCAGCCGGTTGGCAGTCGGATAGAGTGGTGATTTCGTGGCGGTTATCGATGCGGCGCGTTGTGTAATACCGTGGAGAATCTCTATATGAGAGAACGAACGTGGCGACATTCCGACACGTGTACGATTCGGACAGATGAACATGGACGTTATACGCGTGGGCTGGAGTCGGCGTATTTAATCGCAGGCTGTCGGTATCAATTAATTCCTCGGCTCGTCAACTCGATACCCGTGCGAGGCAAGCGCGCCGCTCGCGTGACGAGAATAGCGAAATCGGTAGGGATGACGAAGGGGCCCCGGAATGGGAGAGGGAACGTAAAGTTTTGACTTCCTTTTGGCATCGCACCAGGCCGTTTGTCCCGAAAACGTTCTCGATTCTTTGAAAAATTGCTGGGCGTAACGAACAACGCATAAACACGTCGATGATATTGTTCGGTTGACCCAATCCCAACAAGATCCGAAACATTCCGAAAGCCGGAAATGAACGGATTAACTCTCCCGCCGTCGAGGCAGATAATGACACGGTCCCGCAGCGGGTCTCTTATTCGATGATATTGATTTATAGATTGATCAGTGTTTATTCATTCCCTCTAAATTATAATAAGAGAGTAGAATTCTCTCTCTCTCTCTCTCTCTCATCTTCCTCTGTTTCTCTCTTGTCTCTTTTTATATGTTTATAAAAATGATGGGCATGGGAATTTTCAATTATATAAATTCAACATGAAATAATTAGTGCTTAAAATTTTATTCTTTTTATATAAAAAAGTCAACAATATAATTGATTGATTCTGATATAAATTCATTCTGATAAATTGCAACAATCTTGTCGTGCATTTCGTATTTTATGAAAACGAATCGTCGGAGCATATTAAAAATTACGCGTTACGAGAGCGTTAGTCGTAGGAGGTTCGCGCAAATAGAGTGGAAATACGTGGTGATTGTTTTAACGAGAGGCGGACTATTAGATTCCGCTTGCTCGGTGAAAGTTCCGAGATGATTGCACGGGGAGCAAAGGAAATTGGAAACTGCGTTAAATCAATCGTTCGAGGAAGCATCGCCGATCAGCCTCGTTAATTTCATCTTCCCCAACGGCGTGTGCAACTCCGTCGTCGCGAGATCTCGCGAGACATACGCATGGGAATGGGCTGACTGATAATTACGGCGATCCCCTTTGAATTACGCAGGAGTTAATTCGCCACGATAATCCTATAATGCGTCTCGGCTTGATAGACTTAAAAATTTCGCAAATCGTACGTGTTAATTATCGTATCGCGTGCCCGTCTGTTTCCTATCTCGCCATTTATTTAATGTCACTGCTCACTGAAATTACTTTCTCGTATAACTAACCAGGATATTAAATCATCCGGAAAACTTTACAGACTACGCTCAATCGATCTTGTTTACGCTGCATGTTGCGGTCGCGAGAACGGCACAGATAAATCTACCGAGGGGCGCATCGAGACAGATTTATTACGCACGTTTAGGTTCGACCGATAGAATTAGAAGTCTTTGCAGGATCGTGCCGTCGCGAGGATTCTCAAACTCGATCGAGACGCCCATGGGCGCCCATTGTGTGAAAGATCAGATGATACGCGTCAGCCCGCGACATTCCTAATTCGATCTTTGTTGAAAAAAATATCGACAACGATCGCAGTGTGAAAAGACGACGGAAGCTGCATCGACGCATTCCCCCGCATCTCTCACGGCATTTAAAGTGAAATGTACGATCGACAGTTAGATCCCCGCCGCATTCTGCGTCCGCAAATTAATATCGACCAGCGTAAAATAGGGCGTCACGGAGGAAAAACCGCGGAAAAACCGACACGAAGAGGTTTATCTATCGTATCGTGCTAGACTAACCATCGTGCCATTCTGCCCCTTTCCTCGCATACTTTTGAGCTATTTCCACGCAGCTGCGCGTGTTACGTAACTCGACTTGAGAGAAGAATTTTCGCTCACGTCACGCTCGCGCATCCCCTTCCGAGTCATTCTCGCCGTTGCGCGCGTTATTTACATTGAATTTCTTATCTTTCGCTCGCGCGTATCCACGTATGTACTTATGTTCGCGGATTACGGTAACGACGCAACGTTCAGAGCAGCGGTGCTAAAATCGCTCAAGCTCCAGTTTATATTTTATATTTATTCCTCGAAATCTTACGTTTATTAAAATTAACACGTTTCGTACCTATTCAATGTACAAAATTCTCAGAGATTTACAAGTTAATGTAGAAATAAACAAAAAAGGATTTTAATTCTGTTCAATACTTACTTAAATAGAAACGAAAGGAGATTGCAGAAGATATTGTTAATAATTATGTATTTATTAGAAAAAAAAAGTTAACAATTCCCGAGTAAATACAGACATAATCAAGGCAAGAGTTTCGGCTGGGATTTTCAGCAAGAAAATCTGAGAACCGCTGACGTAGAGTGGTATATAGCGCCCGCTCGCTCCATCGACTCGCGGGAAACGTCTGCCGGGAAACGAAGGTACCCAGGAAAGGTACATATCTTAAATCTTCGTAGCTCCGCGACGCTTGTTAACGCGCTACAATACCTTTTCACATAATTGCCCGTTGCCCTCAAATATTTGTCGGTCGCTTCATCGCGGCGAAAGAGTGGATCCGTCGCCCAGCTGAGATATCGGGCGACGTAATCGTGGACCGTGGTCGATAACGTCCGCTTGAACGCTATCGCGTAAAAAAAAAAAAAAAAAAAAAAAACAGCGAAGGATTTGGTGCCGAGGATTTCGCGAGAGATCTCGAGTCAATTTCTCGCGAATACGGTAGCAATCGGAGCAGCGAGTGGTGTTGTCCGTTGCTCTCGATCAGCCTGAGTATACGGCTGCATAATACATACGGTTCTCAAGCACATGTTGCATCCAGAGGGATCCATTAAATTCCCTCGACAGCCCTAAATGGCAAAACAACGTCCGCTTAATTCTCCCGTATCTCTCGTATCGCGTTTATCCCTTCTTCCCCGATCTATTCCTCGACGTTGTCCGTTTATACTGTTACGATTTAGAAATCTCGGGGCACGCCACGTCTTCGATATATATATATATAATTCTTTCTCCTTCTTTCTCTCACGCTCTCTCTCTCTTCTACAGATAAGCGCGATCGAACGCTTTATTTCTGCTATCGACGTTCAAGCAGCTCGCATAATTCATACGGCTGGATAGTAGCACGTGTTCCATTAAAAACTAAAGTAAGTTCCGCCCCGTGTTCCCGGGGAATGATAGATTTTCTCGATGGAGACCACGATTGCAACCCTCCGTCATTTTTCAACCGGACGTTTTCGTTTTCTCTTTCATCTTTCGTTCGCAATAACGTGTAAAGTGAATGTTTGACATGAAGGAAACCTGTAGACGATTCCTTTTCCCTATTTATTCTGTTCTATGTATTTTAATTTTTGCACTTTCGTTTCCTTATGCAAATGTTCAGCGGTTTATCCATAGGTGATATGACATCAAAAATTCTCGGAATATTCGTAAAAATATTATTGATCAATCATGAAACGTAATAAAGTCTCAAGCACAATATCGGCTTCACTTATTACAATTTTCCGAGATCTGTAAAAGTCTTGACATCCGATGAAATGCGAATTTTTACTGTGACATTTTTTATTTCTAATTTTTTTGCAAGGTAAACAGAAAACGATTATGAGCAAATGTGGATGAATTATGGACAGTCAAATACCATTATTATTATTATTATTAATTTTGTAAAAATTTCGGAATGCCAACGTCACAGACCTTCCTTTTCGTTATCCTTTAAAGTTCTTCCCATTCGAGAGGGCGACTGTTGATGAACAGCAAATTGGGAGTCGCACTGACAAAAGACTTTGGCCATTTCAGGTTTGCGACGAGCCCGTTAATCGAAATATTATACCGGCCGCGCTTTTAACCCCTTCGTACCTTTGCTCGTTGTTCCATTCTTCCCCCGCGAAATTTCTAATTATTAAACTGCTCCGGCAACGTCCCCAACGTGGTGAATTTCACGAAAGTGCGAGGGCGACTCTCTCTCTCTACGCTTAACGGAACTGTCGAAAACTCGGATACCATTTCGCATTATTGTTAAGCATTAAGGAGTCGTTTGGCGCGCGGCGCGAGTTGGATAAGGTTCTAATTAAGCCGATTCGGCGGAACGACGATTTCGTCGTCGACGGCATTAAGTTCCCGTACTCTATATTCGAGTGTACTCTGCCAACTCTCGTTGACCCCCGGACTCGGCGCTGTAATAGCATGCGACGAACACAATTGCATAGAGACCCGTTATTTTTAATTAAAGCAAAATATCGTCCCTGACCCTTCTCTCCCCTCTCCCTTCTCTCTCTCTCTCTCTCTTTCTCTCGGCCAGCTCTCGCTTTCTCGCGAGAGTACATCGGATCTGCGCGAAATTCCAGTTTCGCAATACCGAAATCACGTTTGCGCCGTCGGCAATAGTGTACTTTGCATTCCGAGCGGGTTAAACTTCGATCTGCATCTCAAAGGTTTTTACACGCCAAAGCGAGGTGGGATCGGCGAAAGTTTCTTGCCGGAGGACGGTGGAGCAAGGGACGCAAGAAAATGCTGAAAGGCAGAAAGAGCGCAAGGTGTATTCAAAGGTCGTTAGGAAGTGGCTCGGTAAGCGGAGCGCGGTGTTTTCGTAGACGGCGGAAAGAATATCGCGTGCGTAGGAGGTTCCACGGCCGAACCTGAAAAAGCATACGCAATGAGGATTATTTCGGCCCAAAATAAAAAAATAACGAGGAAGAAAGAGGCAATAAAAAGAACCGGGCGTATCCGGCATTCACGTCCATGCGAAAGAATTAAGCCCGGTTTAACGTCCTAAGTCGATCGCTCGTGCATTCGGTACGTATCGTTCCGCTCGAGGATTAAGTCACGATTTTCCGAGTGGGAAGCTTACATATCCGGAATATACGCGGTGACCCGGAAATTCGCGCCCGTGTTTCGCACTAATAAGGTCCTTTGAATAATCCGGAGACGAGGCATCATAAGCAGAAGTTCACGATTAAACGTTTTTCTTTCTTGTAATTTTGTCAATATTCGATGATATCCCGGTATCTTGGTAAAACTGAATGTAAGATTCTCCGTTTAAGTAAAGAGTACTTAAAATTTAACACTGTTCTTGACTAAAAATATACTTCGTTTCTATCTATTCTTAATTTATACAGAAACCATTAATATCTCAGATCTATGAAGTTGGCATCCAGAAATGCGGATTTTTACAAAATTGATATGGCATTTGATCGTTCACAAATTGTTCACATTTTTCCATAAATAATTATTTCATAAAAATTCTCATGTCGGGGTGTGTCAATCTCACAGATTGACAACCTTGATATCTCTGATATATTCGCAAAGATAAAGGTAAACATTTTTGCGACATAAAATATCTTGAAGATATTAAACCAGCATGATAGGAATAATTTTTGAAATACTTGCCCTGTAGTTGCTCTTAACATTCTGACGGATCGAAATTAACGCCGCGAATATCCTCGTAATGCGCATAATGCAAGCGGACCGTGCGCGTGCTCTTTTCCACGATCATGAGGATACTTTTTAATGTCACCTCCGTAACGGCGAGTACGGAATTACGTCATTAAGCGCAAAATTGCGGGAATATGAGGGATCCGAGGGACACGTTCAGACCTACACGCGAGCACACTGTAAATTTGCAGATTTACGTTCGTCCATCGGATGAATTTTAATTATGTCCGACCGCGGACGTCTGACAAAGCCATTTAATAGTCAAAGTCCGTTTCCGTTAAAATTGCAGCGTGCTCACCGAATTGGGGGATTCAAGTGACAATATTTCCATTAGGCTTCCGGAACGTTCTCGAATCGAGTTACGGAAATTACTCCGTTCTCAGGCAATACGAACGAGTCCGCAAGAAGAAGCCGCAGATAATACGATAACAGATTCACATCAAAATTTATATGAAACGCCAGAAACAGAATAATTTGCGTGCGTTTATTTTGGAGTGCGTCAAATATTTTATAGCGGCGATAAATTGGCTGGCACGCTCGGAGTTCGTTATCTGCAACGTACAGCGTATTGTTGTATACATCTTGCTGTCATTCGCGCGACAAGCCTCGAGCAGGCAGACAGCGACGTGAGTCGTCGCATTACCCCTCGAAACATGATCCTTCTCTACGGTTCTTCCTATTAGCTCAAATAATTATCTAATGCTATTAACAATTCAGTAAGCGCATCAAATCATTATTTATCAAAATAAATATTTCGCGCGGTTTTATTCAGTTAATTAATGTAAGAACTGAAGCGAATACAGAATGAGAATTAAAAATTATCGTGTCGCGAAAAATTTAATATTTTCTTTATCTGTCGTGTTTTTCTTTAAACGACATTTAAATTCAGATATATCGTCGCGCTTTGGATTTTTGATTAATTTGAAAATAATTTATCCATCGTGAATTATTTTTTATTTTAGTTGTAAGCGCAAAATAATGCCTGACTTGCCAATCGAATTATTTCATTAAGAAAAATGCGTGTAGAAAGTCGATCTTTCCTTAGTAATTAATTTTAAAAATATGAGAGATAAAAATATATCATGATATATTTACGACTTTAGGCATTTCGGAGAATTCGGCTGACGCACAGCCTTGGAGTTTGTTTCTGTTCCGTATAGCGCGGTGCCTATATACACAAGGTCGTCGCGCTATCATTCGTGCTCCGAACCTCAGCTCGAGCGGGCAAATAGTGGCGCCAGCCGCGATGTGTTATCTCTCGAATCGCGACCGTTCTTTATTTCTCAACTGCTACAGTTATTTATTATTGAACATTTCGCTCACACGATTAACATTTTAATTAAGTCTCAGCTATTTAGCAAAACAAATATTTCATATCGTTTATTTCAAAGTATTTAATTGAGAATAATTATGCAATTGGTCCTCAATTGTTTAAATTGAAGTGATAAATTGAAATTACTGCCCAGTTACAATGTTTATCAGCAACAATTGTTCCTTTAACAACATCTAGATTCAGAGCTATATTTCGTATGTCGTGTTTTAGATTTTTAGAATGCAGTTCATTATTTTCGGAATGAGAGCACGAAGTAATGTATAAATCTATGACCGAATGATTTAAATAACGAGAAATGGTGGCATCTAACAATATCGAGCATCTAACAATATCGAGCATTTAACAATATCTGCATTTCGAAAAATTTAAATGCTCGAACTTGTACCTCGAACAACTAAATTATATAGTTTTGAATCCACGCGTCAATTAACTATTAATTTCGCTTTATTAATTTTTGTCGTGTTGTGTGATTCCAGAATACATCGCCGTTTCCGTTTTCAAGATGTTCGATTATTAACGAAAGGTTGCGGGTCGAAACATCGAACGAGTCATTCGCACGAAGATATTTTTATTCTTTCATCGCAGTGTAATAAAATACGCGTGCGCATTGTAATTAACATCGGGAGTGCCGTACAAAGTACCATGCAATCGTCGTATTCTTTATCGTGACGTGCGATCGTAATTAATCGGTGTTTTCGCGAGTGAGTGAGTGTCGTGTCAGTGCCATGAAGGACCAGCCACAGAAAAGCAAGAAGGAAAAAGATAGCCCGCGGCATCGGACGTTGATGGAACAAACCCGGGGTGAGTTATTTGCTATTTATTATTTTATCTACTACTTTTGAAATAATTTCTAATTATCTTATGCACGCAACAATAATTTGGTGATTATTGTACATTAATTATGTATACAAAAAGCTCATCAAATCAGGTTTATTATACACTATTATTTATCAGTGCAATATTTGGCGTTTTATTATACGTCAGAATACTAATCACGCGGTACACCAGTCGGTAATTTATAGGAGAAATTCGCACATATAATGCAGTAAAGATAGGAAATTTCACAAATAAATTTAGTAAAAAATAATTTATTAAACATTCTATACATAGACAAGAATATAAGAATATAAAAAAAAAATTTTTTCTCGCCAATATTTTTTAAATACAATTTAAACTCTGTAAATTTTTCCTTATGATATGCGTATGCGGATTGCAGAGCTGCAATCGTATAAAAATCATTTCCATGATTTATTCTGAAAATTACCTCGAATCGAAAAATTCTAATATGAAAATATCGAGGTCACAATAATTTCTGAGTTACGAACGATCGAATTTTATTAGTGTGCGACGATTAGCATAGAAAACATTCAACGAAGAACAAGCGACCCCATAATGCGCAACGACGGGCAAGTTTTTTTAGGCATACATATATCGATCATAAAAATCAGAAAAACAAACTCGGAAGGTCTAGGGGCATCACAAAAATAGTATTCTAAAAGGCGTATTGTACGAAAAATCTTTGACACATCGAAATAATGTCTGATGAGAAGACTGACGAAAAAAGAAGTCGAAAGGCCACTCGTTCGACGAAAGGAATGGATAGATGAGAGAGCCGCGACCCATTTAAAAATAACGTGAATTTAAAAATATAATTCGCGGAAAAATACGCGTGACAAAATTCAATGATAGTCATGTAATTAGAGTCTTTGCGAGGCCATAATGTGTGATAATTATATCGCTGCAATTTAAATCGCAAAAAAAATAAAAATTTCCATCTTATATCGAACACAAATGAAGATAAATAGATAAATGCAAATCGCTGATTATGATTGATAATACATGATACAATAGCAATCGAGGTATAAGAAACGGTAGAACGAGTGAGAAATAGACACGGATAAATGAGGGACGCGGAGGTTGTATTATTCGTTTATGGCGCGAGGGTGCATACATACTCGAATCTGGCTTCCCGTACTTGCACGCGGAAAGGCACGTTGTGGATGAACGCGAGGGGACCCGGAAATCGCGGCCTGCACTCGGCGGGATAAAATCGTAATGAGCATCCGTGCCGTCCGTCCTGCCGGGCGACGTTTACGACGCCGTTCGCTTTTTCGCGTCGCGCCTCTCGAATGTGTCAGTTAAGCATTCAAATGCGCCCGTATCGTTAAGTATTCAGCTCCCCCGGCAGCCAGGGCAACGGATGCATCCCCAGTTAGATGCATTATACATTCGCCGCGCCTTCGAGGGCCGCGCATCTCCCGCGTGTTCAGCCGGCAGTAATAATTACATACATTGTCGATGCGATGATACGTCATTAATATGATCCATGCGCGCAATCAAGACTTTTTTTTCTCGGAACGATCTCTCACGTTCTTGGTTGCTCCAATTAATATCGGAGCAATCGGGCTTGTATCTTTTCGTGGAAGCGAAAGAATTCGCGCGTCTCTGAATACTTGGTAACGATTGAATAAATTAACTTTTTTTTTTTCACTGGTGTAATTTACTGTGAACGTTCGCGAAATGTCGCGCCAATAATCGCGCGTCGCTAATCCGTCGCGCGCATCACGCAATAGAGGCTCGGTGTCCTTCAAAGGATCTCGCTCGACCGAGGTTTCGGATCTGGCCGTTCGCGGGCCAGCGAGTACATCGCTGGCTCTCTCACAGTGGGGCATTCCCGTTTTAGCGATGCTAACGAAATCCACTCGGCCGCAGCTGCGTCTCGTTTTGCCGGTCGAAATGAAAATTCCTACCGCTCGCGCCGGCAGCGCGGTAGCGCGCTGACGTTTATGAATGGCATTTAAATGTCATTACCATTTCGGATATTTCTGCCTGGCGCTGGTGTACCGGGCGGCGCACTAACTCACCGCTCACTCGCCGTTACACCTTGCCTCAAATCAGGTTTCGCTCTCTGACCGGGAGACTATTGAAATGCGATGCAGCTGCTTTACTGTAAATCGCCGTTCCATCCCGCGCGCGTCAATTTCGACGCGCGAGCCGACACACGTCGGACGGTGTGTATGTACCACACCTCGATATTGAATAAAAGGAAACGCATTTCGACGGATTGCGGACGTTCTCGCGCGAGCGTATCGCCGACTTGTTTTTCTGGAACGCGAACTGGATACCGGGTCATGTGAATAAGGTCGAGCTAATGCACTCCGTTGTTGTTTAGCGAAAGAGTTTCTGAAGAAAGATACATATAAATGCACATAACAATTAAATTTGTAAATATATTTTTCTGAAGACGGCAATACCGAAACTGACAATATACGCTTACACTTGTTAGATTTCCACTACTTTTCATATTCGAATTATTTCGATAATGTGCAAACAATGTGCCTAATTATTTTTGATTTTGTAAAGTTTATTAAATAAGCTTTATCTACATTGAAAAAAAAAATTCTGGTTAAAAACAGACGAATCAGAAAAATCTTGTAGGATTCATCAAATATTCTGATTATATTATAATAGGTTAATATAATTCTGGTTATTATAAGTTATAAAGTATTGAGTTCTATATATATAATAACCAGAATATTCTCAGATCAATTCTACAAGATTTTCTGATCCGTCCGTTTTTAACCAGAATTTTTTTTCAGTGTATAAACTTAATTACCAAATAATATAAGAAGGCACATATATTATTTTCTATAAATAAAACATTATGATAAATATTATATGCATATATGTGCATATATGTATATGAATAAAAATTTATCACTTCGTCACTCCTACTTTGAAGAAAGAAATTTAATGGCGATTTTACGCTCACGTTGTGAATGAAATCACGTGCTTTTGATATCGAGGCATGACAAGGGAACGAGAATAAAAATCGCGACAAGTTCCATCACGGGCGCACGTCGCGTCGTGCTGATGGGGGATTAAGACGTCGCGAAAAATTATCACCGCTTCACTCACGCGCGCGACACGATAAAGGACGACGTGCTTTCGCCGTCTTGCTCGCTTAGCATTAAGATCTCCCGATTCTCCCGCGCGTTATCGTAAATCCTGCCCTCTCGCCGGGCATATCGCTTTAAAGAATCGTCGGCATTCGTCGTGGCATCGGGACTCGGCCAAAATTGGAGCGCGCTCGGGTAAGGGGTCGAGGCTCGCCTCCCATTCTTCTCTGTCAACCATCGCGTGAGATTTATGCCTCGCTAAGGCGGTGTAGACCGAACGAGAAGCGGTCTCATTGAAGCGGGGAAAACCGAAGAAAGTGAAATTAATAGATTCGCCCCGCTGAAATTTCAGCGGGCGCCGCGCGGACTCTATTCGCCGAGCTCTGTCGAACAACGGCGCATCGTTTCGAGAAAAGATATCGCCGTGTGCCGCTTTGTTTCCCGCCGTTATTGGCCAGACGATCCCTCGTGCACCGTCTGGACGCGATAGAGAGACACGAGTATTATATTGCGGTGCGAAAGTTGCTAACCGACGACGTAGTGGCGGCAACGTTATTGCCTCGCTCGTCGCGCTCCGAGCCACGCGGTTTTTCCTCCCGCTGTTCCGCTAGTGTTAGTCGGTTGTAATCCGGGAATGCGCCAGGGTGGATGGAGGATGTCATGAAGAACAAGACGGTGCACGAGGCATCTTCGACCGGGACTGACGACGCAGGTATCCGCAGGTAAACAGCGACGTGTTTCCCGCAACGCGGACGGAAAAATATTATACGTAACGTCGGCTCGTATAAATATCCCATTACCCGCGTTATCTGCGCGCGGAGCACGGCGCGCGATTTTTCATTTTAATCTTGAACGATGCGATGGATCCCTCAGCGCGCCGTCGATGGGAAGGAATAATAGGAAGATTTACGAGCTATGCGCGCGAAGGAAGAAGGTGAAAAGAAGCGGTACCGATATTAGCGCGAAAATTTTTCGAATTATCGTCCTCTTTGCTCCCTTGACATTTACTTTCGACAGATGGGCGAGATAGAACTTGATAGCGCACGTTGTAAGATATATAAGCGAAGGGAGCAGAGGGGGGAGGGAGAAGCGGCCGCGCTCGCGAGAGAGCAACGGATTTTGTCCCGAATTATCGCCACCGCGTGCTTCGCTTTCCCGACGAAACGCATGCAAATTTTCGCCGCCACGCCGCGCCGTGCCGGAGGAAAGCGGGATAGCGTGTTGCACGGCGCGAGCCGTCGCGTCTCGTCGGCGGAGCGGACGCAGATTTACGAGAAGAAAATCGCGCGAAATGGAGCGCGAATAAATCCAGCGTACTCGCGAAAGCATCGCCACGAAAGCACCGGGAGAACGGCGTAGAACGCGAAATCTCGTAAACCCCCGTGCTTTCGGGCAATCCCGGTGTACGGCATTCGAGACGTATATACGAGACGCGCGCGAGTACAGAGCTACAAACCATGCTGTTTCTCGCCTCGAGGCGGACATTGCGGCATTCATCATCGTGTCGCGATGAAACCCGTCTCACTTCCGCGTTTCACTCCCGCGCCACTCGAACAAAGGAAAGAGCAAGGGCGATAACGGCGAAAGAAAGGGACCGGATGGCGTGTCGGGACACGTCGTGAAAACAAAATTCGCAAATGTCATTTCGCGGCCGCTCTCCGCGCGTACAAAGAAGCGCGTACGCGAGCAAGACGGGCGGGGAAGGGAGGGGGAGGGGGAGAGACAAGGAAAACGATCGTTGCGGAAGCGAAATGGGCGAGCGAATAATAGCGCCATTGATACTATTGATAGGGCACAGCGAGCAACAATCGAAACACGGGCAGGAAAGGGCGGACTCGACGTGTGTTATTCAATCCGCCCGCGACACGGGATTTAGCTTTTGTTTCATTAGCCTCCGTTTCGCGCCCGCGGCGCGGCGTGGAGTCCTCTCGCGGCGCCAACATCACAGCTCCTGTCACTCCGGAAGAATTTCCAGAGTGAGTAATATTATATTTCGACACTCCCGTGTCCGCCGTGTACGTACCTCATAGTGGAGATGTAAATTAAAGCGACATCCTCGAATATTCTCGCACGAATTTTCCGCTGCATGTTTCGGTCGGCGAAGCATACGGCCAATAAAAAATTATATAAAACCACGAGGCGAGGATGAAACGAGGAACCCGAGAGGGTAACACTTTATGCCGAGAACACAGCCCGAATAACATTAGTGCAACCATGGTAGCGGGATGAGGGAGGATGCAGGCGAGAAGGGATGGAATAAGAGAGAAAATGAGAGACAGAGCGAGAGGGGGAAGGGGAGGAGAGACAGAGACAGAGAGAGAGAGAGGAAATGGCGGTGCCGTATCAGAAACTACCCCATCGCGAAACCTCGACGAAGAAACTTTCGAGTGTACCCCTGAGGGGGGAGGCGATCATGCGGTGAGAGACACAATGCGATCGATCGGACGACTTCCAGCGAGTTACTTCAGTTTACAGTTTTTCCCGCTTTTTTTTTCATGTTATTTCAACGTCGTTCGTTGGCAAGCGAGAGGAGACGGCGAGGAAGGGGGTGATGTGCTCGTCACGTAGCGGCGGAAACTTTCGTCATTCGTGACGGCGCCGGCGAAGGTCGAGTTTTCGCAGCGCGAAGAATGCCAGGGATGGGAGTTCCACCCTTCGAATGCGCTAACGCACGTCCGACGTTCCGGATATTTCCGGAGTAGGGATGCGTCTAGGGCATAGTTTTTTTTCCCTCCCCCTGTTTCTATCCCCGTCCGTCGTCTCCGAACGGCGAATAAAATGCGATGGTTACTTAGGTGGAGTGATAATTTATATCACAAAGATTTAATCAACCTTTAAAAGCGCATACATAACTCGAGAATTGTATTAACACACCCGTGCGTTGCAGAACATTCAATTTTCGATATTTATTTTTCTTTTTATACGCATGTATGAGCTTCGCCATCTGTTCTTTTTTTTCTTAATCATTTAAAAACGATTTAATTAACCGGTAAGGACACCGAGAAAAAGAATTCACTCGTCTCACGGGCGGAGTTATCTGTGTTAAATAAACTGAACGAAACGAACACTTACAGTTTCCTTAATTATCTTTTATTCAGTACAAAGAATTAAATATATTTATTCGAGAGGCTTAAAAGATGTTAAAGTTTTACGCCAATTAATGCGATTTAACGGAAAACTGCCGTTTAATAAAATAATAGATTTTTAATTATTTACTTTATAACTCGAAGTGGATATTTCTTCGTCGTTCCAACAACTCTAATCGTCTCTAATGTAGGAAAAGCTTCATGGATCATTGAATGCATCTCGCGACGCTTTCCGGCGTTCTATTTTAATGCCGCTCTATTTTAACTAACAATTTCCGCCATATCCGAGATTTATATCTTATACCGACGCGTCTCATTGGTCTCGGCTCCGCGTCATTAAGACGCATTTATTATTCCCTATGCAGCCGGGGGAAAGCGTCGCGTTGCAAGGAGCGCGCGATTCAGACCGAAGCGGAGAGCCGGGAAAAGGGGGAGAGGGGGAGGGCGAACGCCCGGGAATGGATTATCGAAGAAGCGAGATTTCCAAACGAGATTTAGAGTGTCAGCAAGGGGCTGAAGGAACCGGGCTGTGCGCGCCTGGAAAAGCTTCAACTCTCTCTCCTTCGCCGGGCGAAAATGACGGCGAGGTACATCGAAGGACGCGACGGGTCCTTTCAAGCGCGTCTGTCGCTGCCCGTCCATGGTGAACCTCCCTTCCCCCGTCCACGGTGAAGAAAACTTTTATCTGCCGGCGATGATTTATGTATGAACCGTGTTAAATTGTTTTGTTAGCAACTCGCGAAATTAGCATCGCTGAGGCGCTCGTTCTCTCAATTATGGTGCTCGGAACGACGGAAATTCTGCCGTCTCGTCGAGGCTCTCGCCCTCCCGTCGAACGGGAGGGATCTACAAAACGGTCATTAAATGTATCGCCCCGCATAGGGATTAGAGCAATTGTGGCGCGATAGTGTTGTAGCGTAAGATTCTTAGCCGTAACTTCGGTGTACAATTGTGAATCGCTACTACGCCGAAATTTGCACAGAGGAAAACTGAGTCTTCGACGAAGAAGCTCTCTACGAGGAAATACGCTCTTTACTCTGTACGATAAAATAATAATTTTCAATATAAATTAGTAAATAAATTTGATTAGAAATATCATTTATTATTTATCGATTTCGAAGTAAACAATTTTCAATATCTTGTTTTTGAAATTACGTTTAATCGTACAAATTTAGATGTCTTTGGCAATCAACGTAGATATTCATATATTATTTCTTTAATCAATCGCCATTAAAATTCGATTTCGTTGGTAATTTATCCTTCGTGATCTCACGCGACGCATCGATAACGTTTTCGTCGAGAATTATTCATCGCCGACGTTCCGCCGCTCAAATGGGGTAAACGGAGCGCCATTGCGAGGAGGAAAATGCCAGAATGAAAAGAGAGCGAAATAAAATTTACAAGCAAATTTGTATGTACGAGTACGAGACGCGTGCTCCACCAAAGGCAGCCGTTAACCGAGAGAAGCTTCAATGGCGAGGAAATAAGAGATTCTCGGGTGTCGGTCGAAATCCATCGAGATTATTGACAAAGAAGGAAAACTTTTCGTGCCTGTGAAAAGAAGAACGAGCTTCGGCGCGCGATTATCCAAGAAAATCCCTACGATTTTCAGTTTTATCATACTCCCCGCAAACCAGACTTTTATTTCCGCGCTATTACGACAGTCAAGTTATGCCGCTTCTCGGTTCGTCTAAATTGATGAAAATAAGGTTGTCACGATGGATATAAAAACTGCCGACGGTCTACGAGTTTGAAGCCTCCAGATGTGATTCTGATTTTTCTCATAAAGTCATAAAGATTCTAAATATATAGACGGTCGATATAATTCTCTCTTCCTCGTATTAATATCGTGTAGAATGCGCATATAAAATCGCATGTAAAATTCGAGACGCGAGCGTGACGTAATCGGCAAAATTAAACGTTCTATCTTTATGCATCGAAGATACACAACAGATGTTCTGACATTCCTACCTGCTTCTACGCCGGGACGATGACTGGTAAACGTTGAAAAAGACCCGGAATAAATCTGACAAATAAAATTATGCTTTGTGCCGGTCGGCAATTCGCCGAGCGCGCAAGACAGCTTGAAAAATCACCGCGAATGCGAGAGCATGAGCCAAGACAAGAGAGAAGAGAGAAAAGAGAGAGGGAGAGAGGAGAAAGAAAGCGAGATACCGCGTGTGCGGTCGAGGTCACCGCGATGTCGCCGAGATTATTGGCGAAGGCGAAAAGTTCGCACACGACCATAGTGGCACACGATGGTGAAAAGTTTTCATCGGCATCGATAAGGTCGCGCAGCTGTGATCTGCCGAACGTCGAGAAGGAACAGGAAAGAAAGAGAGAGAAAGAGAAAGGAAGCGAGAAAGAAAGAAAAGAGAGGTAGAGGGAGAGACGAGAACCAGCGATTCCTGTAATTTAGAGTTCCGCCGTACTTTCGAGGGTCGAGGCACTCCTGACTGCACCTGAGTTCCGCCGCGTCCGCGTCCGCGCGCGCGAGCGCACGTCTAAGAAATCCATTAGGGGCCATTTATTTCCCACCGCTCTGTGCCACTTCGACTGCGACAGCGAATCGAAGAATCAGGCATGGGAAAGGGAGCGAAGGGAAAAGAGGAGAGAGAAAAAAAAGGGAAAGGTGGAAGAACGAGGGTGGGACGTCGAAGGGGGTAAAATAAATGTACAAACGAGATTCCGAGAGTGCCTGCATGTGCGCTTCGATTCTAGGGGCAATCCTGGGACGACAACGGCGGCCACGATCACAACGACGACCACGACGACCGATGACGACAAGGACGAAGAAGAAGAAGAAGAAGAAGAAGAAGACGACGACGATGTCGGGCGCCGCGTTGATGGGAGAGTAAAGAAGCCTCGGGGTAGGTCGTGCGCGCGGAGAATCCCGCTCGAGGGTGACGACCGACGTCGGGTTAGGGACGGTACGGAGCAGACGAAGGGGAGCGAAAGCGATTACTCAAAACTGCTAGCTGGATAGACAACAAGTCATACAAATTCGCCAGACACTTCCAGCCGCTCGCGCGCTGTTACTGCTGTTGCCATTGCTTCTCCGTCTTCTTCTTCTTCCCAAGGCGCGTTTGTCCGCGACGCTTTGATTGCACGCTTGACGCTGCTTTTACGCGAATCGTGGTACACAAAGCCAGATTAACGCAGATTAAAGTAGACAAAGAAGGCATTTGATGGCCCGGAGAGGCGGGAGAGGCGAGATTCACGATTTAAATTCCAGAAACGTTAAAACATCGGAAAGGCCGGAAAGTTTGGCGAGCAAAATCGCACGATTGCATAATCATAACCAAACTATTTTTCTGCGAAAGCAAATAATCGTCTTTGGTTCTTTCTTTTAGCTTCGTGCCATCAAGTCGCTGCAATTATTTGCAACTAAAAAAGTACAGTTATTTTACTAACTTGGAATATATAAGGAAAACAAAAAGAAATGAAACATAAAAGTGACAATTTGAGTAAATTAATTTTCTCTAAAATTTTAATAATGTGTGTGTTTTGTACAAGCATATAAATCAATAATGTCCGGTACTACATCACATCCCGCGCTTCATATATCTTCTCGACAACTGAGAAAGTCTTCTCGTTTATTTTTCATCTTACGTACGCCTCGTGCTAAGAAAATTAAATGTGGCAGCGGAAAGAAATGCTCGCGGTACGAGATAAACGAGGCGCGCAGTGATATAATTCGGGGGCAAGATTTCTCCTCGAAAGGAGATCCGTCGGACAGTGAAAACTCGAGGAGAGAGGCTTCGATGACGGGAATATGAGAAACGAGCGGCCATTATTACGGCGCTCTACGAATCCGACAGATTATTAGCACAAAGTTATTTGAGCGCACGCAAAGCCCGCCGAGAGTTCTGCGGCGGAAACAGCAGAAAACGCATTAGCGGCGTGCACTTCCTAACAATCCTTTGTATCCTTGATTATCCTGCTCTTTTCTCGTCGACATTCACGGTCTGTTGCGCACTAATCAATCCGCTCGAGCGTTATAGCTTTGCCATTTATTTAGAACTGAATCGAATTGAAATTGCTCCAAAATAAATCCTTTCGTAGACAGCTGAGGTACAAGATGGCAACGATTAGGAATTCTGTGTGTACAGAAAATATTTGTAAACATGCTTTGAAATCGAAAACAAAGAAGAAAATCCGTTAAACGCAAGTAACTTTAATAGTAGCATTTATAAGATTTTTGAAACGCAATAATGCGGTATGATGGCAGATATAAAATACAAACGATTTTTAATCGTGCACGAACAAATCTCCGAATAATAAATTTGTCCAAGTGTATAACATACACTGAAAGAAAAATATAG
This sequence comes from Tetramorium alpestre, assembly GCA_021460005.1. NCBI lineage: Eukaryota > Metazoa > Arthropoda > Insecta > Hymenoptera > Formicidae > Tetramorium > Tetramorium alpestre. Next base: position 1,091,789 of record JAJVSH010000003.1, on the reverse strand, counting down.
TTACTTTTGAACCCAACTACAATTTTATATTTCTAATGATAATTATATGATTAACATAATGATGCATATAGTTAAGTTGATCATATTTCGTGTTAGAAATATTATAAAATTATGGCTGGGTCCAAAAGTAAATATATTTTTCTCTCAATGTATCTTCTCAATTAGTGCAGTACACAAAAAATGGTAGGAAATACTAAGGAGTAAATGTGCGGCACGTGGTCAGAGTCGACTCGCAATTGTACTTGTCAAAGTCGCGAAAAGAACGCCTTCCTTTACGCCCCGCGCAATAGAGTTAGCCGTTTCCCTTCTGAAATCCCGGGCGGACCGAGAAAAATTAACGCGTAGCGGCTCGCGCGCTCCCCGTGGAAATTCGCCGCGCGGCGTATTTGCATCGCCGAAAATTAATCTCGACGAATTATGGCCCTAATTTAATCGCGTCGTCTTCCGTGACACGCGTACGCCATGAGCGCGGGAGCGTCCATTTACGCTCAAGTCGCTAACGAGCGTGCCTTTCTCGAGGGCGAGAGTAATTTGGCAAATTAGTGGCGGGCGAATCGATGAACAATATTCGCATCGCGTTCGAGGCGGCGTGAAGGATTGACGCGTATAATAGCCGCGCCGGAAACCGTTCTCCGCGGAATAAGTGCTTCCGCCGTCCGGCAGGCAGCGGAGCCGGAGCTTTGTACCCGCAAAATCCCGGCACGACCCTTGATACTCGAGGGAAGAAGAGGAGACTCGCCGGGCCGATAGGCCAAGTTTATGAATACAACTTCGCACGGAGGAAAGCGATCCTTTTGAAAGTGGAACTGCAGTCGGGAACGTCGTGCGATTGCCCGATCATTGATCCTTTTTTCGGAGGATAAATCCTTATTTAGAACTTTAGCAGAAACTGCCGTTTTTATTTATCTCCCCTTTTCTTTTATTATAGATGAAAATAACTAATAAATTGCAAGAGTAACAATATTAGAAAATTATATTATTGCACCATAGCACTTTTCTTCTACACTTTTTGATGTCTCACATTAGATCCATTTCGCATTAAACATTTTATCTTAACATTGCAGAAGCTATAAATCTCACGACGTGATATCGCGTTATATGAATCGATCGTGACGTGGTATGATGAAACTCGCGTCTACTAAGTCCTTCGATTATTGTTGGCACATCAGCGGATTGACACTTGGCCAGCAGCACTTCGCGCTGCCATTCCATTAGATCGAAAGGGTTAAAAGCTTCCCTGATTTTCGGCCGATCTCGCGGGAAACTTTCGACGATCGATGGGGCGAACTCTTAGGAAACTGTCGGACAGCTTAACCTCGTGATCTCCTTTGTCTGTGATGGTGGAAAGATCTCGGAGATTCAGCTTACGTAGCACAAGTGAAGTACAATGTGACACGATTACGAAATCGATCGGATATATAAACATTTTATAAAACGTTTTAATACAATAATCAGGAGAGATATTCTTAAGGAGCGTCTCATTTTTTTTTAGAATTGATAGATATTTATCAAAATATACATATCTCTCAATAAATATATTTATTGTCTAAAATTAAATCTTGGCGCAACATAAGCTTCCGGTATTTAAAAATACGTATTTAAAGACTAAATCGCGTACCGAATTTGCGCGAGAAGAACTCTCGAGCTCACACCTGAATGAAACAACTCCGAGTAAACGGATAGGCAAATAAATTGCGGTCGGCGGGGAGAGCGGAGGGAGATGAAAAAAAGGGCAATCGCGCGATTGATGGACGATTTGCGGGCGGCATTAAGCGGCGAGCTAAAAAATTGAAGTAACGTTTAGCGAGCGTCGACGGTCGGATTAGCCGCTGATCCGATTAAACCGAGCAACCGTCGATCGATGCTGTTTACAAACAGTGCGACGGCGGCGGCAGCGGCGGCTCATAGCTGCTCTCGAGACGATCGTCGACGGGCGCGCGCCGATCGATCTTTTTTAAATCACACGAACGTTTTAAAGGCTGGCTATGACTTGCGATTTCAGTGCTGTGTGGAAGTTATCGAACGAGCGTGCAGCGAGAGAGAGACCGGAAAAAGCGAGCGAGAGAGAGAGAGAGAGAGAGGATTCGACTTGTAAAAGAGGTTCGTAGCATACGAAAATAACGTGAACCTACATTCGCGAATGCAAATGTGGCGAGCTGGAGAGCTCTCGTGTCGGTAATCTCTCCGGCAAACAGCCCTTACGATTCAAACGGATCGCGGTCGTTAGTATACGACAATCCTAATCGAGCGAACGAACGTACGAACCGACCGTAATCCTGTCGAACGAACAAGCAAATTTAAACTCCTCGAAGATTTAACTTATCGTTATGTTGACACAAACCGAAGCGACAAGGAGCGGGGTCGTCGACGGCGTGGTGGCCGATCGCTTCGTCCGAGGTAGCGTCTATCCTCGGGGGTAAAACGATGTCCTGGAAAGTTTCTAGGGGAGAGGAGGGGAGGAACTCGCGCGTTTTCCGCTTTCTCCCTCCGCGTTCCCCCGTTCACCCCTCGCGCCGCTAACGACCTGAAAACCGCCAAGATATATGGCGGGCTCGCATATCAACGTGGAAGAATGCCCGCGCGCGCAGTCCAGGGAGATAGTCGAAAGTGGAAAAGGTCGTGCGGAGTCAGACGGGCAGCGGGGGAGGACCTACGGCGGCTTCCCAGCGGCCGTAACTACTCGGCTCGCTTCCCGCAGGATCGGAATATAATCGCGTCAATTCTCTCCCGTTCTCTCTCTCTTTCTTTCCTTTTTTTCTCTCCGTTTCTCCATCCTTTCTCTCTAGATTCTGTTATCGTATCGTCATTATTCGCATATAATACACGCGTATCACCAGTCTCACGTTCGCGACAATTACGTCAGCGTACGAAGTGCACGATTATCACGAGAGAAAAAGAGAGAGAGAGAGCCCAATTTACATTACGCTTTTCTTCCACTCTTACGTGACACTCACTCGTCCTCTCCGCGCTTTCTCTCCTGCGGGGACTCGCCGCGATCCAGGGGAATCCGTTTCCGCGCTTCGTGGCACTGCCCCGTACTTCTCGACGATGACGACGATGACGACAACGGCGACGACTTGAAAGAGATCGCAGATCGCAGATCCAACACTTCACTCACTCAATTTATATATCAATCTACACTCGGACCGTCACGCTGGTGATTGTGCCGTGCGACGCGCGTCTCTCCTCTCTCACCGCGGAACTGTGTCATCTTCTACGGTCGCCACGCACTTCCGAACGCGGTAGCCGAACGGAAAGGATGCGAGGCGTCGCAAAACGTCACGACAGACCGTTGTGGCGACACGTGGCACGTTGCGGCCGCCTTTTTCTCGTCTCTCTCTCAATCCGCCGAGGCTGTTGTGTGTATAGAGACCGGCATGATCCCCGCTACCTCGCGTAAGCCAACCGTACGATCCTGACGGGCCGAAGTCGCGTCGCCTACTGCGAGACGGCGGCGCGAGGCGTCTCACAGCCGCCCGCCACCGTCCGCACACGCCCGAGCCGGCGTGCTGCGTGACGTCGCGACGCCCACGCAAGATCGGGCGGGATGCGCGCGCGAGCCCGCGATCAGTCGCGATTTCACGTGCTTCGCGATCTCCATCTAACTGGCGATTGGATAGAGCCAAGGACGGAGAGAGGAAGAGAAAGAAAGAGAGAGAGAGTGAGCGATACAACAACTGACGATTGTTCGCGATTATCGCAAGGAAAAGCCTTTTGGCTTCTGTGTTGATCTTTGGAACAAGATCAGCCGAATTAACGTCGCGTTACAATTCGTATAAATTCGCGTATGTTGAACAAACTGCAACGAACGTAATATGAAATTTTTATTTTGAAATGACGTAATAATACGAATACCAAAGAATGAATTATTAAACGGATGGTCGAAAATAGACGATAAAAATATTTTTGTAAATGAAAGATAAATAAGATGCGTAAATAATAAATAAATAAAAAAAAATGCGAATTTACATTGTCATATTAGAGACTGGACTCGCTTGAAAAAGAAATATATATACATATATAAATGGAATACTGGTTTTTAATGATATGCACGAATCTTCGAAATGACGCAACGTCATATCGCGCTTATCGTTTTTTTGTCACATCGGCCGTTGCGCGCACGATGGAGCGCGACGAGCGATACATTATTTCGCAGCAGATTACGGACGTAGGCGTTAATTATTAATCGTCAATTGCAATTAGCGCCACAGTTGCAACGTATCCCGATCGATAACGCGCGCCTGAGAATACATCGCGCGCGCGGGCTCGTAATTTTATTTCGTACGTGCGTCGATAGAATTACAATCTACGGCTCTACGCGAAACGACACGCATATTGTATCCTTCTCTCTCGAATCGCTTTCTCTCTCACACTTGCTGTCTTCTTCTTTCTCTCTCACCTTCAACGGTCTCCGTGGAGCAAAACGCGCGAAATATGTAGATGCGCGACGCGACTCGACGAATGAATCTCGTTGCAGGCAACCGTCGGAGAATCGCGCGAAACACTGGTAATTCTACGGCACCATTAATAATTCGCCGTAGAGCCGTCATACGGAACTTCAGATATGGTGATGTTCCCGCTAGAGAAAATTCAGGGGATTCGTTAATCAAATTTTGCGGCGACCGAGGGATCCGTAGGCGACGTCGTGAAACATTTATACGTATCACCGCTATTACCTCGGGGAATATGCGGAGACTTTTTAAAAAGGAAGGTGGAACGGGGAGAAAGAAGAGGAGAGCAAAAACTGTCTTAACACGTCGTTAAGGTAATTGCGAGAGTTGAACTTTAAATATTAACAATAACGAAATCCACACAGTGGACTTATGCAGAGTACAAAGTAACGAAATGTATATGAACCAAAATCGTTTCGCGAAATTAGATGGGTCCACATTTCTATGAAAATCAGTAGCCGGTGCTATATCAAGGCAACAGCTCCATTTCCTGCTCAAATAACGTTTTTTCGAGTATTATCCTGTATGTTTCGTGAGTAAATATGTCGAATCTAAGAGCTATTAAGATAGATATACATCAAACGAATGAACAATGAGCGAAACAGCGAGCGAAAGTACTTTCGGCACGCGGGAAGAAACGAATAAACAACGCGAATGCAGATACAAACTTTCGCAATTTTTTTTTCTCTCTCGTTGCTCATTATCTTAATGCGTTAACTTATCTTGAAGCGGATAAAGCGAAATAAATAAAAGATCGAAGCGTCAAAGAAGGAAAAACGGATCGCGAGCGATGATTCAAGACTGAATCTTGAATGTTGTAAATTAAATATTTGCATCTCGTCCGCGTACGAATTTGCAGATCTCAATTGCGCAAAATATCGCCCGTTGTTTACTCGCAAGAAACGCGCGCAACGAGCATACGTTTCCGATCGGCGGCGGGCTGCAGTTGCACGAAGCCGACATGCGCCCGGCTAATTAGGTGGATTGCGTGGAAGTTGGGATCCGTGTGTCCCCGCGAGTAGAGCGGATTATCGATCTCGCCACGCGGTGGATAATAGCGACTCACCTTCTTATGTCGTTTCTGTGACGACGATATAGTTTCTCGCACGGCACGGCAGCTCCGTGTACGCCACCCGCAACGCTACTTTAACCGGGGCGAACTTCTATAACTTCGTTGGCGGATAGAATTGAGTTTCTGCGGCTCGAGATAAACGACCGATGCGAGGCGTCTAGCCCGGGATATTATTTTAAACGTCATTGACTCTCGATAAGAAGGCTAACATTTGGACCCCGAAGCTCTCTCCGTCTCCACTTCGCGTCTCTTCCTCTCGTCCGCCGAGAGGCGCCGCGCCGGCGAGATAAAAAAAGAAACGGACTCTCGTTAACTCACGAAGCGTTTGCGTATAATTCGACTAATATTGCTATACCGCCGTTCTAATTAAAACACGTTTTCGAACATAAATATTTATGAATTAATTAACAAATTAGATAAACATATTAAATTAATCGAGTGATTTTTTTTTTTTTTATTAGAGAATTAAAAATATCCTACGTTCACCAATTTTTGCCAGGCGGTTCACAGACTCTTTATAACTTTCAATTAACAATCATTTCGACGAGGATCGTCCTTTTGAGACGCACGTTGAACTATTCGTATCTGCGAAGTCTCCTGATAAAGGAGAGCCAAACGGTAGAATCGCGGGGAGGGGGAGGGGGGGGGAAGACATTCCGCAAAACATTTTTACTCGCCGTTTTCCGCGCGTAAGAGGATTAAATTAAAATGCTAACATCGAGAAATCGCTTTCATCTTTATGAGATTGCCCGGCGTACGCTTTGCAAGCAAAGGGGGAAACGCGGAGGGAAGCGGGAAGGGAAGAAGGAAAATGCAACGCGGACGCTGTCGGGACGGTCGTACCCAGCAGAGAGAGAATCGATCGATCGAATTATCTCGCTAAATCTGTGAGCAGAGGGAACCGATACGCGCGCGGGCTCCACTCGCCGAAGATTTCTGTGTCACGAAATGCAGTCGGGAGTCCATTCCGCGCCTAATTGACTTCGTTAACGCAACTGATCGCAGAGCGAAAGAGAGGGACAGATAGAGAGGAAAACAGGGTGGCAGAGAGAGAGAGAGAGAGAGAGAGAGAAACGTACTTTGCAACTCGCGCCGACAATTGATGACGGTTCATCGTACATTCAATGTCATTATCGGTTGGCCTCGCGTAATGAAGTCCCCGCGCGGAACGTGATAAACGATTACCGATCTTCGGCGGAACGCAGCGGTAGACGTGCAGACCTGTACGGACGAATGGCCGAACGAGCGGACGGGCGCACGCAAATAAACGCCGTAATTAACCGGCTTACAATTAGGCTTACGACGACAAACACGCGCGCAAACTGCGCAGTCCCTGACGCGGTCGCGCGGCGAACCACCTGATGATTCGGCAAGATTTCCGCGGGTAATCGCGTCATGGACGATTGCATTCCGCGGCCGCGGCTATACTTTATTTTCGTTCCGCGTATTTGGGGCGAAAAGGGAAGGAGGAGGGGGAAGTGCGGGATGAAAAATCGTTCGCATAATGCATCGTATTTCCATTAAACGCTGCGAATAAATAGTATGTTGTGCGCGTGAGGGGAAAGCCAAGCAATCGATAGACGCGGATGGAGATATTTTCTCTGCTCTGGGAATTAAATTCCTCTAGGTCTAGCAATGAGAAGTATAAATAAGATTCGAGTTACTTTTATCTCACTTTCTTCCCGCTCCCTATCTCACCCCTCTGTCACTGAGGGCTAGATTTATGTGGAAATAAAGCATTCGCGTGCAATATACTATAGATACAGAAGATCGATAATCGAGAGAAGCGGAAAGAAGGGGAAAGAGACGGAATTCGCCGTCTCTCAAAAATCGATTTTCATCTTCGAGAAGGCGGGATGGGAGGCGCGTTTTCTTCTCATTTGCGTAAAGTGCTTTCCGCGAGCGTATCCGGCGCATTATACATCGCGAAAAGCGGTCCCGGAGGGGCCGTTCACGATAATTTATTGCGCGGTTCTCGGCATAAACTAGTTTACGGAGACGCGACGGTTTCGGTACGGAACTGCCCACGGATAGCTCGGATTACATATGGCTGCAAGATCGCCGTCTGGAAAACCCGAAAACCGTACTGCCGCAAACCATAGGATGATTCGAACAAGATGCTTTCGGTTCTCCCACATGAAGTTCTTGTACTTTCGACATGTGCGTTTTCCGCGTTTAATCGCAAAAGTGTTTTTGAAATGTATAATTAGGAAATTGAGAATTCTTTGCAAAAGGATGCATAATCAAAAATTGATAGATTATAGATAATTTGTCATTTACTACAATTAATATTTATTCTACATTCGTATAATTACTACTTAATAATTACTATTTTTATTCGTACACACACATATGTCGGTCGCTATTGACTTTCTAAAATTTTCCTATCAATTATGTTTGTAATTCTGACTTCTAAAATCTCACAGTAATAAATAGACTTCCACGGGGGATTAAAAATCGTGGGGTGTTACATACGACGTACTTAAATATGACTCGAGATAGAATGTAGATTAGAATGCATAAAGAAGTGGATGTATGCCAGCAGTTTTCTTCGTACATTATAGCATATTTTATCGCATTTTTCGAGCTCGTTGACTTATCATCAAATGTTGCGAAAGAAGCTTGACGGGCTCTCCGGCTGGCTCGCAATGAGATTGATGACTGCGCGCTGACGCACTAGAAACTCTCCGAAGAAAGAATCCGTGGTTTATCGAAAGACACAAAAAACAAAAATTCGCAGCCCGCAAGAAGTCGCTACGAAAAAAGAATCCGCTTGCGCACGACGAATTTTATAGAAGCGAACGCCTCATTGCACTCACGCTCCGGTCACGTTCAGTCAAGGAGGTCGTGTGAGCTAATGTAACACCGGCGAATATGATATCAGTCGATCGTCCCGGCTGTGTGACGGACGGTAAATTGATAAAAAGAGATTGCGAAAGAGATGCGAGAGTGCTCTTTATAAGTGCGATAAAAGAGCGCTGACGGGACGCTGAAGCATCATTAAAACGCCTTCATCTTATTAAACGTGAAAAAAAATACATAAAACTCCAGATAACGCCTTCTCATGTGTTTAGATATCTCTAAATAATTATGCTTACGATATAAGAATTCTTATTGTCAAATAAAACGATTAAACGTGTTCGGCAATTTCTTAGTAACTATGTTATGCTGAGATAATGCGTCCACTCTGTCCATCATGCGAAGTTCGCGATAGCGTAGATAGATTTAGAAATGTTTTTTCGTTCATTTTTTTCATCAAAAACTGCTTATCTGATAATACTGCGGCATTTGTGACGCCCAGCGTACGGAACGGTGCAATACGGTGTTTCATTCGGTATCGTGTGTTTAGAGATGGGAATCAGATTGCGTGTGTCATAAAAGACGATTAATATGTAATACGCCGACATAAGCGAGAATCGATCCGATAACTCTTCGCGTGGCTAAGCAATCAGGCTGAAAATCTACGCTAATAAAGATTGACTCAGTTCATTAGAATGCTGATATTATTAACTTGTTCATCGATATGATGCCACTTCAACGAGCGTTTTTTTTTTTTACGTCGTCAGAATATTTTCCATCTTTCGTGTTTCTTATTCAATATTCCATAGATGATACAGAATACGCGAAGCGTAGAATGGACTACACAACATAGATTGAGACATGCAGACAATCGTAAGTGTCGAGTGACGAATCCCAGTATTTTCATTGAGGTAATCATATGTCACTACTTCCGGAAATACACCTGTTCCGCTCCTAATCAGCAAGAACGCTTCACTAAATACGGTTTAAACTTTGGTCTCTAGTTGCCCTACCGGCCGTGCGAAATTTGCATTTAATGACAGTAGTCAACGGTGCACGGCAGGATGTGTAGAGACGAGGTGAGGTGTTTGGCCGAAGAGGGTGCGATGGTAATTTCGCGCCCTTACAGCCGCGATTAAAAGAGGCGAGTACACACATAGGGGAAATTAATTTGAATAACTAACGTAAGAACTGGCAAGGTTCATTAGAAAAAAATGCACATGCCCCGTAATGCGTGAGGGAGGACGAGGGGGGAAAGGAGGGTTTCTTTTCCTACGACGACTTTTTGTTTTTTTTTTCAGACAGCCGCACGAAGGCGGTCGCCGCAGCGTTGGAAGGAAAGTCGATAAAAATACCATTAAGATCCCTCGGCGAATATTCCGCCGGCATTATTGTGCAATTTGCTTGAATTACGCGAATCAGCCGCGTCTTTCTGCGGCCCCAACACGCGAAATGGCTTGCCTTACCCGGCCAAAAAAAAAAACGCCAGTTAGTGTCTGTACGAATTAAACGGCCGCCAGGAAACTTAACTACGAATTACGGTGAGGGTTCGTTTCGGCGCACGTATCACACGCGAACGTCCTGTTTAACGCGCGATTACGCGTATCGCTGTTATCTCGTAGTTAAATATGGCGCACGAGCTAACAGATGTATCAATTATTAGCGACGCTGAGAGCGGATAAATCTACCAAACGTTCTCCCTAAAGTTCCATATAGAGTCCACGGGAGAGAATTCGAGACCGATAAAGCTGCCAGCGTTTTGCTTTGCCAGTACCGCGATAACTTCCCATCTTGGCTCATAAATCGACCCGATTATCGCGAACCCTCGGCAAGATATCCCGTCAGCGAGCGTTTCCTACCGGAAAAAAAGAACATGCACGAGAAACGACCGCGCTGCACGAGAATCAGTTTCAAAAAGGACGAAAAAAAGAGTGATTGCCCGCAGAATTTAATACCCATCGTGATTCATCTGAATCTCTTGGTAGAAGGAGTCTTTCGTTATCTTATGGTTGAAAGAGTAAGGGGATCGTGATACATAGGCAAGGATATTTTTTTAACTCAATAAAAACCAATTACGTTGGCAATTGAATACATTAGTATACGGCATCGTTCATCACGCGATACTGTTCCTCGGTTTGTTGCTCGGCAATCAGTTTCCGGGAAGGAAACGAAAACCACGATCACATTCCTTTACGGGACGCGAAAGTACAAATTGATCGCGAATAAGAATCCGTGAATTACGAAGTAATGCGGGCAAAAGCGGAAAATCTTGGGTATAATAATTTAATGCAGGCGCGCGCTAGACGTCCCACCCCGCGGAGAATTTTTACCGCCCTCCCGAACGGGAGAATCTTGCGACGACAATACTGAAAAATTCATACGTTCCGGAGAAGAATATGAGCGGGATTGCGAATAGATAAGGCAAGCACCTGACACGCATATGACAACTAACGGGGCATACGTGGTCGGACGTTAAATCGATACAACTGCCGACGATCCTTCGGGAATTTCATATGACGTTACCGCGCGAAAGGTTCCATTTACTCCAAGAAGTCAAGTGTCGATATTTCATCAGAAGAGTAGCATCGATACTTTACGTTTTCAAGGATGGTGAACGTCGATGCGGTGTACAAATTCTCTCAGGCCGGATGACTCGAACTTCGTTTTAAAACGTGCCCGAAATACTTTAAGCAGGATACAGTGAGAAATTACGAAAGAATTAATTGAGAAATTAGATATAGTGTTTTTTTAGCGGCTTTATTTTTTTAATTCTGAATTTTTTCTCTAAATATTTTACTTTAGCGAATATATTGAGAGAAAGATTATTATTTTTTACAATTTTTCTGTTTAACTTTATGTATCGTTATAGTTAAGAGTTTAATTAAAATAATTAAGCAAAGTCTGTTTAAAATTAATTAAAGATTATAATTGTAATATTACGATTTTAATAATTTTAATATTGCGGTAAACATTATTAATAATATTTTCTTATTCATTTTTTCTACAAGCTTAGAAAAAGTTTATGCTTTATTTTTAGTCATTAGTTATTAAATAGATATGTTGTAACATATATTTATTGAGAAAAATAACAATCAAATCGAAAAATCTGTTGTTAAAAAATAATACGTAAAATACGTGGGTAAAATTTTAATACAAAAAAATGTAATTTTTCAATTCTTAAATTTTTATAATTTAATTTATACTTTCAAATATTTAAAATTAAAAATTGTTAATTGTTAATTTAAAAAAGATTTTATAAAATATTGAAATTCTGAAATTATAAATTTTAAACTTGGAACGATTTTAAATATTAAATTAAAAAAAACAAAATTTAAGATAAATGATGTAAAACTGTAATATTTCAATCTAAAAAAAAGAAGCTAATATATCAATCTCTCGCGTAGTTACAATTACATAGTTTACACGAAAATTCAGGGAACTAAGATTTACCACCGAGACGATGTCAGATTCTAGCTCGCCATTAAGTGGCCGGGGCGAAAGTCACGTAAGAACGTCTCGCACACGGAGCTCGAAGATTTCGCTCGGTGCACAATAGCAAAAAGTCGCAAGATGCGGAAACTCCGAAAGAGCGAGGAACGTCACGGTACGACTTTATTACACGGCTAGTTCGATTTACGAGTTACTCGAATCCAGGTATTTTCCACCGCGGGCAGGTGAGGTCGGCGAAGAGAGGCGGGAAGGGAGATCAAGGACGTTCGGCGATAAATTTTCTTGGGCTATAATGGGGCTCTATGGTGGTGGAACGGACAGTGATGGGGGCGGATATCGGGGGTAGGATTTCTGCGTCGACTCAAGAGGCGACGCCGGGGTAAGACCGCACGGTACGACAGTGAAAAAAGGAAGCGGGATGGTGGTAGGGGGATCAGACGGTGTCGGGATCGAGAATGTCGTTATCGACGAGAAATTTTTCGTGGCGTTTCACGATTACTCGACGCTTGCGAACGGACGGAGCCAGAGGACTCTGCTGCAAAACCGTAACACGCCTCGCAAGTCGTTTACGATCGAAATAGAACGTGTCTAAAATTATTCCTCTAGCTGTTCTAGACACGGAGAAAGATAAAAATAGACGGAAAGAGACGGGAGGGGGGGGACGAAGTGAGAAAGAGAGAGAAAGAGATTTTCTTCTTGACAGCACTCTATCCTTGTTCCTTTCGCCATATATACGCACATATATTTGTCCCACCCTTTCGTCCGCATTCTAGCGGCGTCTTCAGTCTAATACCGGTCTTTCGTCCTAATACCTCGTTCGTGTCTATAAAGTAAACCCCTCATAAAGCATCGAGCCGGCGCGAGAGACGTGAGGAATCCCCGGGTACTGCGGTTTTCGCGGTGAATGAGAGTGGTCGAGGATCTTTAAAGTTTTACTCGCCGAGTGGTGGAAGAGGGGGACAGTAATCCGTTTCAGTCATTCCGTATGCACTCGGGTGTCCCTCGGTCGCGGTTGTCGTGCTCCAAAACTGCGAATCGGCGAAGAGGGAATCAGAAAGAAATCGGGATGCAGAGTTCAGAATGGTTGAAAAGGCGAAGTGAAAAGTTTCCGTAAAAGACAGTCAAACGAGCGGCTCGAGTGAACTTTATTTAAGCGTTTAGGCAATGGATGGTATCTAAAGCGGGAATTAATGATGTGATTTCGACGAGTTTGTTACAGAAAAAATGTACTGTCCATCAATTATCGTGAATACATGTTTGAATTATAATTTGCAGCGCGATTAGAACTTAAATATGTGTTAAGATAATTTAGGCATTAATTGTGTCGTTTACTTTTATACGTTTGACGAAATAAACGTAAACAGAGGTAAGAGCACAGAAGAATAAAAAAAGAACACGACGTTCATCCGATATTCTAGCAGCCAACCAATTTGCGAAGAAGGACTCGGCGAAAGAGGAAGTCCTTTTAAATTCGGGTCTCGCTGCTTCTTGATAGAGAATCCCCGAGTGGCTATTTCTCACGGGCGAATAGAGTCGTTTAATTCCACAGAACGAAAGAATAGGAATCTGCCCGCGCGTCCGGTTCTCAGCCTTTTATGATTCAGTACGACGGAATGACTTTTTTCGGACCCGCGCACTTTTAGCGTTTCTTTCAGACTGAAATCAACCTGTACAAAATTGTCACTCGCGAACTAATGATATTTTTTCGAACAAAATACCCAGGTCCTTATATTATACAATATATATATATATATATATATATAATTGTATCCGATTGTTGATCCCAGCGAATTATCCAACAGCTGCTTCTTAATTCCGAAAATTCGCGGAACAGAGTTCGCGCGCGCGTTCGACGGCAGATACAAAATACCGAAACACCTCCGAAGCTCCTGTAATATTCAAAAGGATCGGTCGAGAGGAACGATGCAACATCGAGAGTAACGAGACAGACTTCTAGTCAGTACATCGACAACTGCAGCGCTCTAAAGAAGTAGAGAGACGGAGGAAGGAACTGATTGTACTCCAGAGAAATTCATCTCTTACAAAAGTAGAAATACAAGAAGATTTAATCAAAACATAATTAGCTGAAAGTATTAAGAAAACTGGGATACCGAATAAGAGCGTAATAACTGAGAGGTAAATTAAGATAAAAATCTTAAAAGATATAAATTCCTCTCTCGCGCGTACAAAAAGGACGTTTACAAAAAGGCAGGCCAAAGGAGGTAATAAGTAGCAGAAAATATAAAACTGCGCCTTAAAAATAAAATGGAACAGAATGTAGAGGAAGAGAAGTTGACTTATATAAGCGACGCAATCGTAACAAACTAAGTGGGTACACTAATCTGCGATATAAAAACGGACGGGCCGTATTTCAGCCCGTCGAGTCTAAAGGTGATTCGCTCGCATACACCGGATCTCGTTAACGGAGCGCAGAGTTGAGGAGTTGAGGAGAAGGAAGAACGCGGCACAAAGGGCTTCCACGAGACACGGCACGCCGGGCGTCTTTCCGTGCGCAAGAATGCAGGATCAGGATGAATTTTACAGGACCCTCTGCTCGTCGGAGACGCTGCGCTCCGGCAGGAAGGGATTCTTCCACGATTTCAGCGGATACGTGATGCAAACCGCGGGCAATACCTGGACGTCGGAGATATTCGGCCGGATCGATGACGACGAGGGGCGGGTGAGGGCGGTCTTCGCTGACGCGAGAGTAAAAGACGTCGTGACCGACACGCTCGCAAAGGTGAAGCCCCTTTTCAGGGACAAGGATGCGGAGATCTCCAGACGCAGGCGACTCGAAGCTTACCAGCTCGTCGCCGTCGGCGAACACGACAAGGCCCTTTTACTGTTCAGTCAGGCCGTCCTGCGCGCACCTCAACCAGGTTACTACAAATGCGGTAGAACGGGAATAATGTATAATTTATTTTAACTGTATATATTGTTATTTATACATCACACATTTATTACACATCGGTTTTATTACTTTTAATATCTCGTTTACATATTTTTCTTTATTCAAAAGATCTACATACAGACAACAGATTTATTTATCACCGTTCAGTTTGGATAATTGATGTTTTACTATATGAATTATATATAACAAAATATGTTAGACCGATGTGATTAAATCATCAGTTGCGATTATTAAGACGAATCATTAACTAACGATCATTGAATTTATACGTAGTTTTGTGCTAATATAAAATAATATTTATATTGTTCCAATAATTAGGACGCGATGCTACGAATGTTTAATTAAATCATACATAATTATGATTTACTACAAATATAATATAATTGTTATTTATTTGATTTAATTATTAATTACTAATTAATTTATATTTATATTAAAGTGCAATGGTTTGTGCTGGGGAGTCAAAGGCTATTTGTAGTTAAATCTATGTTATATATGAGGTCCAGCTTTCTTCTCGTATTAAATAAATATTTTTATATTTCTATGAATTCTAATGCGTGCATAAGTCTGAAATATGCGTCGACGAGTTCATCACGTATGCTTTGGCGTCGCGCCAAATCCACACAACAAGTGGAATAAATACTTAAATCTTACTACTTTACTCACCGCATTCTAGTAACATATGTCAATTGAAAGACCCCTCGCGTTTTCATGGCTTCATTGGCTTTGTGTCGATAAATTGTTCGTGTTCGCGATGATAATCGATGAACGGTCTCGAGGGTCTCGAACCGAGCAACAATATTTTCCCAAATCATACGGTATCGACAATATCTGTCTCAGGTAGAAACAAGACGGTTGATCAAGGTCTGTCGTTGCCCCTGGCGCTATTGGGAAGAGCCGAGATCTTTATGGCCCTCAAAGAGTACCATTCTGCGCTGGAAGATCTGCGACTGGCTGCCGAACACGATTTGCCAGATAAATTGATGTAAGCATTTCCATCTCAATTCGCGGAATCCCGATTTTAGAAACAATGTTGTGCCATCGTACAATAGCATGTTGTAATAAACAACAAAAGCGGGCATAAAAATCCCAAACTACAACAACTCGAATTAGAGATTAAAATCTATTTTAATTAATTGAGAAGGAACTCGAATTTCCAAAATAATCGCGAATCCGTGCACAAAGGGGCTCGCACTGAAAAACGTTCTTATTTTTAAATCTCGTTGAAACTACTAAAGACCAATTTCGGAATGGGGGTGCGTTTCTGCCGAATTTCCTGGGCGGACACGTGAAAAAATCTGCGAATTCATTTCGCGATACGTTTTCCTTCGTTACTTTGTTTTCTGACTGCTCTCCACAATTTTCCTAGAGTCACAGCTTCCCCAGACGCACATACGAATTTAATCGCGGACGTATCTGTATCCTTGGGATATACACGCTCGCCTGGGTCCACCGGAGGCTTCGAGCCCGATATAATGTGGCGAGGGGTGAGGTGGGATACACACGCGCGTACTTCCTAAAATATTCAGAAGGGATGGGCACTTGCCGGGACGGACGGCGGTTCGCTACCGAACGAAACTAGACTCCGGTTTTAGCCTACCCTCTCTGCGGTGCCGTCGCTGGCTTCCCGCTAGGTTAACCTCGTGAAACTAGCCGTACGACTAGGCGAAGTGGCCTTTGAGTAGACGAACAATAAACATTTAATGCGGCGCTTTTGAGAACGGCAATAACCCTCCGGCCGCCGACCGATGAGACGGATTAAGCGCGGCGAATGAGCCTTGAATTTTTAAACGCCATTAATTTTAAAGCTAAAAGTGCGTTATTTAAAATCGGGAAGGAGATTTCAATTGCGCGATGGAAAAGTCCCGGTACGCTCGACGATCTCGCGGGAGTTCGGAAACTTCGGCAGATCGGGATAAGCACGCGCTAGTCGCGCCAAATCGATTTAAAAATTATCACCGTTGATATTCGTTATTTTAATCGCCGCTCTCACGATACGAACGTGAATTCGCTAATGCGAAAATATTATCATAAACATGAGGCTTACATTGCACGTTTGCCAAAAAATTTCCTCCAATTCCCGGTAAAGGTAGAAAGAAAAGGGAGAACTTAATGGGTCGCGCGATCCAGTCGTTTATTCGGTCTAAATGGTCTAAATTTGAAAAATGTGTGTCCCGTATAATAGGCGCGGGCGATCTTCCAATTCGCTCTCGTATTACCCTCCAAATCAAAAAGAATGTACGAACGGCAGCTGACCAATCGTTTCGTATCAAATGTTTGAATCATCCTATATGTGACACACGCACGGTGTATTGTGTTGATTAAACCGCTATTATATACCGGAGGAAAATATCATAAAATCCCCCACAGCGATATAATAACGAAGGTAATTCTCTCTGCGTTCGATGGCGATCAACGGGATTAACAGTATTTGCCATAATACCTTGATTACAAAAAGAATCTATTAGATTCTCAAAGGAAAATCTATATATATATATATATATATATAAAATGAAGAATTTGTTTTTAAAATTTTGTATTAGTTTTCGAATGCACAAACTTCTTCCTAATTTATAAATAACAGAAAAAAATAATTTTATCCTAATTTTTAAATTGCAAGATCTGAAAAGACACCTTAAGGTTTATCACGACAAAAATAATTGTGACAGGAGAAAATTTGAGAAATAAAAAATTCTAAAAATATAATATTGAAAAAAAACTCTGCGAGATCTCTAAAAAATTTTTATTTTAAAATGTTTACGCATTTAAGTTTGAAATGAAAATTTGAATTGTTCGCGTATTGGTTCGGCATGATTATATTACAATCTGATGCTACCTGAATTTTCGGAAATTTCGCTGTACAATCTCGCTTGCCTCGCTTTAACGATCCGCATTCTCCGGTTTATCGACGCAGACAGACATAGTTATCATTGCATCAATCGCGAGTAAACGCGAGTGAGCCGCGCTCATCGCCTGATCAGTGGTTGGTGGACGTACTGCAAAATCGATAATATAAACACTGTGCAAGCCGCGGGCGAGCGGGCGTAGTAGCTGTTCTGTCAATTAAAATCGCAGCTGAATTAATGACGGATAAATGCGGACATGACGGATTACGCAAAATGGATTTTATCCGGCTCGCGCCACCCGTTATCCATCCTGCGCCGCAAACGGTGTTATATTCGGGGAGAACGGCTGGGGGAACGTTCTAATTATAATTGCTACAATTATCGTCGATGAGCGTCACGCGGAATTCTCAAACGCGAGCGAATCATTAGAAACTCGACGCGCGAATGCGTAACGAGCACGCCGGTGGATATTATCATTTTTGACGATTACATGTTTTATGATGGTTTTAAAAATTTGTATGAATAATGTGCGCACACACGTGTGTACGTGTGTGCATGTGTGTATGTGTGTATAGGAAAAAGGTGTATTGTAATGACAAAAATTATCGGAGTTTTCCCACTGAGAAATCGCTGGGTTTGGTTGTAAAACGATATTCTCTCTCTCTCTCTCTCTCTCTCTCTCTCTCTCTCTCTCTCTCTCTCTCTCTCTCTCTCTCTCTCTCTCTTTCTCTCCCGCATGAAATACAGATTTTTGCGAATGCTCTTGCAAACAAAACAAATATTTAGCAGAGGGAAAGGACGCCACGTTGCGAAATAATGTTCGCGGGATGACACTCGAGAAAACACGTTTGCTTTATCACAGAATAATAGTCAGCGTATTTTGCGCGAATGTAATTGCGAAGGGCTATTTCGCGAGAACAAAGGCGAAGAAAGAAGTCGAGTTTCTACCATGATTCCGTATCAAATTCCATTTTATAGCCATTTTCGTGTCTCGCGTTTTTATCCGAACGTCATAGTTAAGAACTGCGGGAAGGAGAGCTAAAGTTAAGGCGGAAAAAGGGAGCTCCTCATGGGCGGAATGCACCGTGCTGAATTTAAATCGAGCAAGACGATGCGTAAGACAATTTATCTTTCCCCATCGAAGAGATACAAACGCTCAACGGCAGAATATTCCTTGTCGAACAAGAACCTTTTAAAAATGATTCTTGATGAAAAAGAAAACGATCCTCGTATAATGTCAGCGTGACAATTATCTCGTTCTCGTTCTCGTTATTTCTTGCAATTATTCGATATTAGGGTATTAAATAGGCGATGAATTCCGAGAAAGATCAAATTAATGTGCGCTGTAATTTAACACGATCGTCAAGGGAGATAGAGTCGTTGGAGAAGCATTGTCGTGAGCACTTGAAAAATATTCCCAGACCTCGTAATTCTGTTTTCCGACACTTAATGGCCGAGAAATGCGCCGGCCGGAATTCGCAGTCGGAACCGGGAGAGAAGGATAGAGATCGGCCAGATACGAGATCGAGCCATCAGCTGGAGATAAAGCTTCCTCGTCGGGGTCGCGCGCGCGAAATTAGATCAGACCCGATTTCCGCGGAGGCAATCCGCGACTGGATAAATCGTGGATATACGAGCTACCAGTCGCAATGAACTCGTTTTTTTCCCTCCCCGGATCCTGACCGGACCGTGCTTTCGTTCCCGCTGCAGGGGGAAAAAAGAGATGGATGTTGAACACGATCGGGATAGAGGAACATCTAGGCGAGGAAATCTCGTACGTTCGCCCGTCAGTTCGGCAAGAAGGATTGCTCCTCCAGCCGGCCTGCACGTATCTGCAACGGCTTTGATCCAGATTGCGGTAGCTTTCGGGGGATAAGCGACGCGACGCGATGCGACACGATTATTGGGATAAACACACGTGAGAAAACTTGGAGCAATGTTTCGTATGATATATATNTATGATAATACGAGCGATAAATTTCGTCCGCCGTGTCAAATGTGACATAATTTATTACCACGTAATTTTATTTGCTATTTTAAGCTCGAAACGGCGTTCTTAGAAATTAATAATGACATTTAATTTTTTATGAATCTACATTTATATCTTTTTTTTTACATCTTTATACGAGCTTTTCGACGTAAAAAGAGAAGAAAGAATAACTCACAAAATTATTTTTATAACTTTAAGATACATGTATGTATATTTCGATAAAAAGAAATCTATGACAAATCTATCTAAAAATATTTGCAAAGATTGTTCGTGATATTTCCGAAACGATAATTCGCCAGTGAATGTCGTAGTTCTATCAACAGAGTCAATTTCTTGTTTTGACTTTTTGTAAATTATATAAATTAAAAGTGCTCCGGTTTTATTATTCCTTCAACAGGCGAAACAAGCCGAGAGCTTTGATCGTAGACAATGTAGAAGAGAGATTTAATTATCGAAATAAAGAGCGGGAGGAAGCGAGGAGAAGCTCGAGGAACGCTTTCGTGCTCGAAATGACGGAAAGATCCTCTCTCATCATCGTTACGAGGATACAATTTATTAAGCGGATGGTTAAAGCGTAAAAACGCATTTTAGATTTATCGTCTGAGAATTTCGCGAAATAAAATAACGCTCGTATATAGCGTCACGGTGAAACCGTACGATACACGGTATCCGAGGTAGTCGTGTTGAATTAATGCAACGAGGGTAGCACTCGGCTCTGCCGTTCGACCCTTAACCCCTGGGTAACCTTTAATCCCACCGCAAAAGCTTTAAATCCGTTGGATGTCTCGGAACTTGCGAATCGCGATCCGTATCGCCGAGAGATCGGTCGACAATGGCGATCTTTATCTATCTGGGAGATAAGCTTGGCAATCGAGAACGAAACGTTAAATCATCTTTTACCTGTTCGCACATATATTTTGTAGAATACGTTATTTGAATGCGATAATGTTCTCAATATTTTCTGCAAACTAAAAGTTATGTAAAGGACACATAAAAGTCACTGTTTAATGTATTTACGAGATAATTTAGATGGTTATTTAGGGCAATTTGTTATTAATTAAATAATGATTTGTCATCTGCGAAGCTTTTTCCAAAGATACAGGAAGAAAGCGTGAATCTTATACTAATTAAAGATGCAACTTTACGTCGGAAAACCAATGTATACATCGGACTGAACGCATCGGAGAGTGGACAACCGCAGAAAATCGATTAGCCGCCGGATGCTGCAAAACATTTCCCAAGGCCTATCCCGACAAGAAGATCCCCGCGCGGCAAGTAAGATGACGCGTCGCGTTTTCCGGCAAAAAGCGGAAACTCCATGTTGGCGCAATCAATCCCGCAGGAGTGAATTAGCCATCGATGCGAATGTAAGCGTAGGGAAAGGTAGGAAGGAGAAAGACAGAGAGAGAGAGAGAGAGACCGAGGAACCGAGAGCCTTCGGCTAGGCTAATTAATGAAGTAATCGACGTAACTCTGCCTTGGCCCCCCCCCCCCCGACTCTGCTCAGTCACGGCTGTGAAGTGGTCTTGTTTCAACGTCGCCTACGCGGTTAGACTACCGTCTAGCGCCCTTGCCGCATCTCAATGACTCGGCATTATGCCGTCCGTTGATCAGACAGTAGTTCGCAATTAACAAGTTCGCAGCGATGTCGATTCGATTTGTGTCTAGTACACAGGGCTGTAGAAACGTAATAACATGAATATGTACATGAAAAGAGTGTTTCTATCTTTATAGGAGCGTTTATTGGAACGAGAAGAGAGAGAATGAGAAAGAGAGAGAGAGAGAGAGAGAGAGACGTAAAAAAAATTTAGCCGGACAAAAAGGTGCAAGATTATTCCGTGCCGTTTAATCAATACTGTATCAACCAGCTACTGTATCAACGTTTCAAGTCTATTTCACGAGGTCTTCTCGCGCAGCATATGACACTCTCGCGTACGCGAGAACGCGTCGAGCGATATTCCGCGCGAGGCTGTTCCTCGTTATCGCGCCCATTGTTACGGCATTAGCATTGTTATATAATTGTTATGGAGAAGAGATTATATTCCCGCAGCGTAACGTGTATCGCGCGCGGTGGATGCGCGCGTCGAGCTTCGACGCGCGATATAACAAAATGGGGATCGGTTGGCCGATATATCATCCGCGTAACGAAGAATAATTGGATACGCCGTAATTAATGGCGTGCGCCCGCCTGCATTTCGAAGATGTTCGTGCCGCATCGGCACGCTGCGATCGACAAAGCGCGGGAGAAAATCCCGCGAAGGCTGCGGTCCCGGCTGTTTGCCGGATGTAGTCGGACCGCAGAGAAAATAGCTGCCGGATCGACCATATTTCTGTCCGAGCGTAACGCTGGAAAGAGAAACGTCGCGCTCGTATAAACGCTACCTGCCCCGGGCTGGATTATTTTTGCGGGCTGCGTTTCGACATCGATACCGGAGGGGGAACATCGAGCGATTCGACGCAAATAATTTTCTCTGAGGGTCCTCTCAAAGAGCGATTTGTACCGATTCAGCAACTGTACAGGGTGTTCTGGAAAAACCGGTACGATCAGATGATATATCTTCGAAATGTCAAAGGAAGGTAATAAAAGAAAAGGTCAATGGGCGCCTAATTCAATTTTTACATGGGAAATCTTGATTTTGTGATTTAATAAAATATTCAATCTTCCGTTGTAAAAAGAATTTATTACTTTTACTTGTAGTACAGCTTTCTAGAATTGAATAATTACATTTCTTTTTGCCTTTATTGCTTTTCATTGCGGATTTGCTAGTAGAGATTTATTTTCCAATAGTTTCCATTTTAAACTATCATTTTTGGTTCATCAGTTTTATTTAGAAATTTGAGATGAACAAGGGAAAACAAGGATATCTTCATACTTCAAGAGCATTGACATTGGACTTTCTATTGCGCGACCAGTGTATCCGATTCCCATCTTATCTCGCGCATACACGAGAGATGAATATGTTCCGCGTATCAGATAAATATGGTTTCATAATCAGACGCCCACATGAAGCGTCGAATATGCGCGCAGTGTATGTCCTCTTCAATTACAATGCCGGCCCTATGCACATTACCCGTATAACTAGGATATTTTCAGAAAGGTGGTTCAGTCTCTCTGCGACACGACTCTGGCGTATCTCACTTACCTAAATGAACGTATACATGGCAGCTTGAAGCCGGTTTTCCTCGGAGACGCGGCCTCTTATGAAAATATTTTATTCCGCAATTTTACCTCATATTTTTTTCATGAGGGATCACTTCTCTCGCGTTTATACTGTGCGTTCATACCTGGCTCTCGCCGTGCACTCCATGCAAATGGAGATACTTTTGGAAATATAGAATTTATATTTTACTAATTAATTACCGCTCCGACTTTTCTGACAAGCCAGCTGATTAACGGATATCTCGATTGATTGACCTTTAAAAAATTCTATCACTGCGTGCTATATATACGTGTAAAAAAAAGACATAAAAAATTAATTTAATCCAAGTTGATGATATCGACTAATTATTTGAGAGTACTAGCCGCAAGAAAGGGAATATTAAAAAAAACGGCTTTCATTTCCAGTGATATTTAATTTTACGATAAGGGAGAATGGCGGCGTTATCGGCGTCGTTGTGATTAATCTTGTGAAAGTGCTGTGCCCTTCAGAATAATGCCTGATGTCGCGACATCGCCGTGGCGCATTAAAATTCAAAACTCCGCCGTTATTTGCAGATAGCGAGCGTTCCTAACATCCCGCGCGTATCCGAAGTCGACGACAACGCAAAACCACTTCGCTAACTCTGAGAATTTTTACGAGAGCGTCTGTTAATATTCAATATGTCTCGCGTGGCCCTCGAGAGACGCTGCGTAAATCCGCTAATGACGAAATTCGTACGGAAACGAGGAAGCCGCCAATCGAAAGTTCAAACAGACTCGCACGGTCGTTGCTCACTTGGTTTTAATTAGACGAATCTCATCTTTACACTCGTACTTGATTTTCCAGCAAAAATTTCCCTCCCACTTTTCTCCGTACGACATTTTGCAACTTGCTACGTCCATTACTCCCGCTTTTTTTTTTCCTCGAAAGCCACGACGACGAAACTAATCTCAAACGCGATCGATATCGACGCGCTCGATATCGAGGGTCGTCTTTCAGAGCGTAAAATAACGCTTCCGTGAAAAAGTCGTCTCAATTAGCCTTGAGGGTTTCTTACGGGAACTCGCGAATAGAGTTTAAATGGCCACAGGACCACAACATTCATACATATATATATGTATATATGTAATACCGCAGCAATCCGCTCTTGCGGACAAAGTGTACCGTTTAAACGGACTACCGTGGCACCCGCCATGCTCACCGCGAGCCACGGTAAGAAATTTAATATCCGCGTGCAGAAGGATTATTTAAAGTGCCCGCTGGCTACGCTATCGGTAAAAAGTTTTTGAAGTAAACCGTACTTCCCCCGTGCTTCCTTGACGTCGGCCAGGATTGCTCACCTCCGCTCGCAGTCCTCCTAACCGTCCCTGCTCTTCACAAGTCTCTCAAGAATAACGTTGAAGTTATGTACCGAGTTATTTACGAAATTTATTAATTATTTATCAATCTTTCGCCGACGGAACGAGACCGCTTTTACGCGCCGATACGCGAATGCGATGGAAATACGTACATAAATTACACGACGAACGGACACGAATATTACAAATGAAAATTGTGCGATAATATAATTGTGTTTAATGAGATAACTGAAAAAGTGTTTTCTTAGAGTTCGTTATGTGTTATGCTCTACGAAAAGCACGAGAGGCTCGTAGGTTGGTCGGGACGTTAAACGAAATCAAATATGTCGCGCGAGATTATGCGAGATTGTCTCTCGCTTGCCACTGTCTCGAGAATGCCATTACGTCTACGACGATGAAGCCATTACGGCGAGGCAAGTACATGTCGGGAGTATTTTTCTATCGGCGCGAGACGTCTTTGGGAGCGTCGACGAGCTAGGCGCCGCTGAGGAGACGATGAGTTCCAATCGATTGCCACTTGTCATTCGCATATTCGTAGCTGCTCCACTCATCCGCCGAACAAAGCGTGTGCCTAACGTGTGTATGTGTAGAGACCGGTGCAGAAAAAGAGGGAAAAGAGTGTGGAGGGAATCAATAAAAGCATTTACTCTACCTTCAAAAGAACGAATGGAAGAAAGAGAGAGAGTGGAGAAGAGTGGAGATAATGAACAAGAAGAGCTGAAGAGACCGAGAGAGAGAGAGAGAGAGAGAGAGAGAGAGAGAGAGAGACAGAGAGGAAGGGAAAGAAAGAGAGAGCAAATGCCGGGACACAGGGATGCAGAGAAAGGGAGAACAAGAGGGCGAGCGCGCCGGCCTGGTTTGATTTCGCCGGATGGGTTCGCAATAACAGTGCAAATTATTATTCCGCTCTCGTCCACATCGATCGATATGTCGCTCCGGATCTATATATTGCGTGGCTATGATCTGGAAACCGACACCGCCGACCTTCCCTACCGAGTAACCCGCGGAATTAACCCAGGCAAAGCAGGACGGGACAGGGAAGTGGGAGACGATGAAGGGACCGAGAGAGAAAGGGAGAAAAGAGAGAGTGAGAGAGAGAAAGAGAGAAAGAAAGAGGGGAAGAGAGAAATTCCCGAAGAGAGTGTTCATGGAGCAGAAAAATATCGACAGATCGCACACATATGCATACATACGTGCGCGCACACGACGATACGTCGCTTTTAATAACCGATAATATTTAACGTGGGCCGAATTCAATTTGTAGGAAAAACAGAGGTACGCTGTTCCCTCCATCGTGGGATTCGATCGTCGACGATCAATTTTGCGGTGGCCGCATAAAGCGCGAAATGTGCGCCCGTCCTCTTCCCTCGTAGCCCGACGTAGAAAAATTCTCCCTTACCTCTCTTCGCTGAAATAGGTACGCCGAAATATCGGCGTATTACCTCGCCGCGCACTAAAACGGGCCCAAGAAGATCGGCATGCGTTCCTTCTATCTTTTCCGCGATTCTCCGTAAGGAGATCGTAGCTCGAGATACACACACACACACACTCACAAGGTAAAGACTTTCAAGCTCAGGTCGTTCAGCAAGTTCCAGAGATTTTCGAGAAGGAATCAGATTTTAGGAAAAGACGCAAACGAAAAGCGAGATATCTCATTTCTTGTACGATTTTATTTTAATTAAACTCCGCAAACCTGCCCGCCAGAATGTATGATAATGTTGAAATGTTATCGGGTGGTTTCTGCTCATAATTATTTTCTAAAAACAATATCCTTAGATATCCGACGCGTCGGATGACAACGGAAATCCGCGCGGGCGGATAAATGATATCGCATCGCGTTGTGCATCAAAGGTAACGCGCGAATTTATACCGATACACCGTTGCGGCAGGAGGGGGAGGGTGAGTGACGCCCGTTCGGCGCGCTCTGGCGCTCGAAGCCAGAAAAATATTGAAAAATTGACGGACGCACGCTGCTACACGCGCCCGGGCTCTGTAGTGTTTAATAATGGATAATATTTGATACCAGATCCGCCCGAGGGCGGGCACCCCCTCCCCTTTCTCCCCCGGCCTCCGGTGCCCATTCGTCAGTGCGATCCGGTATCAACTCGTCCCACAAAATAGTTTTATAACAAAACTTCAAAATAATAGAATAACCCTTTCAAAACCGGTTAAACCGCGTCTTTCTCTTACATTGAACTTTGATATATTTTCATTTACATGCATATTTCGACTCGTTGTATTCATCTTTATATTTAAAATATGTTAATGTTAATGTTTAAAGTATAAATCTTTTAAAAGAGAATTTCTTTTGCGTGAATGAGGGATAAATTTTAAAAGAGACAGTTTTTGAGGAGAAAAAGTAGCTTCTAATGGGGACAAGAAGTGGAGCAGTATAATGGATTTCCAATAGTAAAATTGACAGCTACCGGTTTTAAATTTCGCATGCAGCGAATGAATATTACGCGAATATTTACTCTTTAATGATGTTATAATAGCTGTTAATTTTATCACTGAGAATTACGTTGTCCGATTTACGTAACAACTTTGATTACTCTACTCGACTTTATATCATTGTCAGCGCTTTCCGCTAATATTTTCGTGGACTTCCTAAATCAAATTATTGCAAAATAACGATTTCGCTAATTATCGGTACTGTCAGGTCTTAATTGGGCGAATCATTGGCGTATTTTGCGCCGGGCCGTTGTCATAGGAGTATTTATTGCAACCGGACGTGGTGTCCGCAGTGAAAGAGTCCGCGGCGTAAAAGCGGGATAATTCTCCGGGCATCGAGATAATAAATTACCCCCGGACACAGAGAGCAGCGCATACGATCGCGCCATTTCCCTTTTATCGAAATGAATATTGTAATTTCCAACTGACTTTCTCTCTACCACGGCTGACTCCTCGTTTTTTTTCTCCCTTCTTTTGTTTCTGCTGCGAAACCGCGCTTCCGCCACGATTTATGCCGTTGCTTCCTTCGGCTTGCGAGAAATTTACGTACACGTAGCGTGGAAGTTGCAGTTTCGCGAACCGCAGCGACAAGGGGATGCACGCGGCTTTACCCCCCCCCCCAACAATAATTTTCGTCCGTCAAAACCCGTACTTAATATCCCGACAAAATAATTTCTCACGTGCTTGATACAATCGCTTTTCCCCAACAATAATTTTCGTCCGTCAGAAGCTCGCGCGTTTAACAAGTCGCTTGATTAAAAATTAAAAATAAAATTCATCTAGTCGTATGTTCACGGTAATGCAAATTTTTAATAGGGAGTTTTTGCAATTACGTATTTGCAATACGGTATACGTTAAAGATACGTTAAAGTGCATACGCTCTTTCATTTTTCGATGCGATTCTGTCACTTTAACATATCTTTAACGTATACCGTATACCAAATACGTAATTACAAAAACTCCCTAATATCACTATTACGTCTCACTTAGATCTCATCGTTTCTCTTTTTTTACATTTGAATGTATTCTAAATTACGTTTCGAGCTATGCCGCAGCGTTTTTCCGGTAAAACATCCCGTCCGATAAATTCGCAACGCTCTTCCGCGAAGCTTTTCAATTATGAATACTATTACGTACATATCTCCCAAGTTCCTGTCTGCCATTCTGTTTCTGTCTCTCTCTCCATTTCTCTCTGTATCGATCTTTGCTTATATATGCGCGATCTTTGTATCAATAGTGGTACGTCACGTCAAACATTCTATCCTACGGGTTACTACCGAATGTATATGCGTATATATATCAAAGTAGTATATCTGACAGTCGCGAAACTCCGTGGTATTTGCGTCTACTTCGTGAAACTCGAGAAGATAGTAATTTGAAGCTCTCGTCGGCCTCACGAGTGTTTATTCCGGAAGTGCATATCGCGCGCTACCCGCGACGCGCGCGACCGGGACATACGTGGAATATTCATAACGCTTTCACGCGCCTTCCCACCGTTCCGTTGTAAATGACTTGCAAATGTTTCGCTAATTACAATAGAACCAGGCGGGGAGTTCGCTTAAGCTCGGTTAACGAGCGACGTCGAAATAAAACAACCTAGAGCGACCGAGCGACGTATGCCGGTGAAATGACCGCTTTGGAGAGAGCTCCGTATTCATTTATGGTATACATATATATGTTTTTTTTAATTGTTATTACAGGCAGGAATTCCAGCGAAAGGAGAAGGAGTGCGAGCGGTTTTTGAAAGGCAACGAGAATTCTCTGGTGCCCATCGACCTCCGCGTCAACAAGATGGCTCAACTGATTTCGGACAAGGAAAGAGGTATGTTACGTTATGGCGCTTGCCATCTTTCTTCAGATTCACTACAAATAAGTCATACGCATAAGGGAGAGCATGTAAGGCGTGAACGCGTTGCGATGAAACGGGCGTTGGAAATCCGGATCGTAGAATACGAATTGCCCTCCAACTTAGTAATAAGCTGATTATCTGCAAATGATAAGATATTACGGCGCCGTATGCTGACGCATTACTGGCAACTCTGGGAGTTATATCCCGCACACGCGGCGAGTAGTGCGATACGCGGGGCGCGTAACGTTATCACGGAGGCGGTTCTAAGTGTAATCTGCGGGGATAACAAGGAGGTTAGCGAGGCAAGATTGGCGTCAATATCGTTACCGGGACGCGCGCGTGCAAGAGGGAGGGGCGGTGAAAGGGAAAGAGAAAGAGAGAGAGCAAGAGAGTGAGAGAGGGTGGCCAGGGGAGGTCCGCAATAAAGGCGGGCGTAATAATGTCGCGCGCGATCTCGTCTTCCTCCCACGTGTATCCGGCGTCAAAATGCAGGAGCCATTCCCGGATTATGCGCTTCTCGGTATTGTCTTGTCGTCTATTGACTGCCCTGGAACCGCGCTGGAGACAGTTTCTGGATACGTCATTTTCGAGTTCGCCGAGTGGAATAAGGAGCGAGGTACACTCTCTTGTGTATAATAAGAATTAGAGCATTAACTCGGTCGTCGTGCGGCACGTACGTCACGCGCATCCGAAGGCGGTATCATCGCCTCAGTATCGTCGATAATCCTGCCTGTAGAAGATTTGAAGAAGGAGAATTGGGAAATTGGATGATGAAAATTAAATCGTTTGGAAGAAACGTTAGCGTAGATCGCGCATGCAAGCGCGTGTGCAGGAAGAAAGAACATGCGAGCGACGAGGTATATCCTGCAAATTAGATATTTCTCATTAAACCGTACGTCTTTGGTCCTGAACTAATTACGCGTGTCGCGTAAGACACCTGCGCGCGTAGGGTACTCTATCGCTTCGCCTCGCGTTCAATCCGCGCGTCGTAAACATACATGCTTGCGGCAGCACGAAAGAGAAAAAGATAGCTAAATGAGAGAGAGAGAGAGAGAGAGAGAGAGAACGAGCAAGAGCGAAGCAGCCACCACGTATTCTTCACAGAAATTCTGCCGCGGTGACTTCGCGAGCGATATCGAGTTTCGCCCCCGTCTCGTAGTCATCGCGGCATTGTCGACGAAAATCCTATTCACCGTAGCGGTGGTGGTGGCGGTGGTGCTGGTTGGTGGCAGCGGCGACGGCGGTGGCAAGCGCGATTCTGCCTCACACAAAAGCCAACCGTTGCCGCCCCGCCGCCGTCACCGTCGCCCCGCAAAATATGTGATTCGTGAAGCCCGGCTTAAGATCCCCCGCGCGCCCGGAACCCCCATGGCGTCGCGTAAACTTGCATTCTCACCATCCGTCGCTGCTTGCCACTCTCTGGATGGACTTAACTTAACGATGCCTGGCACACCCCCGCGTACGCGCGCGCGCCACACCGTCGACCTTTCCTCCTTACCTCCTTTCCCCCGCGAACATTTGCAAACAGCAAATTCTCTTCCCCCGATCGAACGCATCTAAGAGCCCGGGCGAGAACAACGTCACGTTCTTTGTTCTTTGCAAACACTCATTCGTCTTGGAAGCACGCCAGGATTGGAAGCACGCGGGGATCGCGATGATTTATCAAAGATAACTGTTCTCCTCCCGTCTGTCGGATAACACTTTGTACAGTTTGTTTCTAACAACAAGTAATTAACAATGCGATACGTGTAAACGTTTGCTCAAATGTCTTCCTTGGGCGTTACCTGCGCAATTCGTTTAAACGGACCGCTCGCTCGATATTTTCGCGATCGCATTCATCTCGTACACGTGGGATCGCGCAACTCGTAATTCCATTCGCCGGGGACTTGAACGGGGGCGAACTCGGTTAGTCTTGTTTTGCAGCGCGACTGCGAGTCTGTTCCTCGATAACGCAGCCCGCGCTATTTATCGGTTCACGCCCGTGAGCGTTCCCTAACCGATGCATGTAACCGCGTTCACATCGTTTCTTCCTAAAGAAGCTACGTCGGGAAGGAGAAGGCATGCCGAGAGAACGCGGGTGGATCTCCAAGGGAGAATGACAAATTGAATCCCGCGGAAGCGTGTCCCGACGAAGCTCGGGCTCCCTCTGCGGAAAACGACACCGTGTCTCTCCATACTCACCTACCTTCCTTCATTCTCTCACTTTCTCCCTCTCTTCCCCCCCCCCCAACTTCTCCCGAGATCGATGGAGAATCGAGTTATCGGCCTTAGTAGATCGAGCGTACCTGCGCCGCGTTAACCCACGAAACTTTATTGGCAATGCACCGCACCGCGCGAACCCACGCGTGCCCGGACTCGCGATCGCTCTGTGAATTCCGTGAAAATCGACTCTCTCTCGTTCCCTTTACTCTCTCTCCCTCTCTCTCTCTCTATCTGTTGCCCTCTCTTTCTGCTCTCTCGGGCATGGATACTCGCGAGCTCAGTAAACCTACCCTGCTCCCGGAATGAGAAACTTCTTCCTCTCGCGGCTTTCCGGTTTCCGGTAAGCGAAGGACGATCGGCGGAAGTGAATCCAGCGGGCTTTCCTGGCCACAACGACCGCCTCATCCACGACCATACCCAAAGACTCGATATCACGAAGAGGCGCGAAAAATGAAGCGCATCAGATGGCTTAGAGTATTTTGGAAATATAAAGATTTCGGCAGTAACATACATATTGATAGAAAAATATAGTAACTAAAGAACTGATCGTCTAAAAGAATTATTTATAAGATATCATGTGAAAGAAGTAATTTGAAATTAAACTAAAATTATAGCCATGTCAGATTAGAAAATTTAGAAACAGTATTGATAAAATAGCATTAAAAAATACTTTTATCGGTGGCGTTGACTTTTTGAAGAACAGCATCTTTGATACATATTAAGGATATCGAGAAAGATATCTATGGTTTTTTTTATAGATACTATAGATACTAGATATCGATGAATGTCAACGACGTGTAGTCAACGACGAAAACTCGACACCGCGTTGGACGTAAAGATCGATGAAAAATTGCATTCTCTCCGCGGATTTTCCTTCGCCCGCCCTATGCTCGCCCCTTCCCTCTGTCCCTGATTAAAAAACTATCAGGCGTAGTTCGGTAATTCAGTTTGACAGTCGAATATCCAGCCACTCGTCCGGATGACGGACGGTAGAAGGGTAACCGATTGTTGATGTCGAGTCTCAAAACGGCGCGACGTTTATACGAACGATGCCGAGAAGCGGGAGACAAAAGCACGCGCTTTATTCCATATCGAGTGGTGGATTCGAGTTTCTATGGTCGGATTAACGCTGTGCGTCCGCCCTCTCTCACTCCCTTTCCCCTCCTCCCCTCTCCCTCCGTCTCTCTCACCGTGGTATCGGTGTACGGGCTTTATGTTTGATTCTCCCGG
This sequence comes from Tetramorium alpestre, assembly GCA_021460005.1. NCBI lineage: Eukaryota > Metazoa > Arthropoda > Insecta > Hymenoptera > Formicidae > Tetramorium > Tetramorium alpestre. The sequence continues at coordinate 1,060,040 of JAJVSH010000003.1, read as the reverse complement.
AAACTTCTGGCAAGTTGCATTAGGATTGAACTATGCGCGCGGGCGGTATTGATCCTTGATAGTTCGCAAGCGCCCGGCAAGAATATAATTCGCGATACCGAGTAACGAGCTTAATCTAGCAAGTCACTCTGCCGGCTATCGATCCCGCGTCCCTTGTTGCTCGAAGTATTAGTGTCCGACGTGCATTAGGCGTGCCGAAAAAAAAAAATTATGCGCGGAACGAGAAGCACATGACAAGGGTAGCGGAAGCTCTGCAGCTGTAATAAAATATCCAAAACTCTCGTTCCTTTTTTCATTATCACTTTTCCAAGGCACTCAGGTTTTGTGAAACGGAAGACAGTTACGATAATAAATCAGAACGTACTGTTTTTCCCGCCGACAGAATCCCGATCGATTTTCAGGTTCGATGCGAACTAGGATTTCGATCCGAGGTTCGCAAGGGTCGTGGCGGGTAAAGCGTAGCAGCCGCGCGCGTTCACCGGTCCAAAAAAATTCGCGGACCCGTATATCGGAATGTTTGATGAAACGTCGGTCGGGCCGGTGCGGCGATCCGGTTCCGATCCGAGCGACGTCGAATCCGTGCGAGAATGCGGCCGGGCGCCGGGTTGAGAAGCGAAACACGGGGCCGGCTATGGTTTCCATGGTAACCCACACAGTCGATTTTCCCGGGAAACGCTTAATTCAATATTCCTTTAGAAGACAGGCCGCCACATATATACATATATATATTATATATGAATATATGTATATATATATATATATATATGTGCAAACATATAATGTGCGGCCGCTTAAACGACGTCGACGATGGACGATGGACCGCGCGAATCTGCATCTCTTGACAAAAGAAGAGCGAACCTCGATGCCCCCATATATTAAAATATACGACCACCTCGCGTGGCATGTCGATTGTATTGTGCAGTAACACGCTCTTTAACATATCGAAGATCGGTTCTGAACGTTCTCTTCGTCTCGTCCGTAACGAAATTCGTCTAGACGCGGATAACTCTATTGGGCTTCTTCTATCGGCTCTCTTTCCACCTCCGCGCACTACCACCTCCCAGACTCTTCTCATCACGCGATTTCGCTTCGTTTGTCGAACGTGAGGGTTATTCGTAGAATAATAAAAATATAATTCCTCACTCGAAAGTGCCGGAGGAAGCAAATTCGTCCGTCCCGAGTCTTCGTCGATTTTCACTCTCTGCGAAATCACATTTTCAGAATATCGATATAAGTGATAGAATATTGGTTCCCTCTGTGTAAGTTTCCCTTTCTCTCTCTCCCCCTCTCCCCCCCTCTCTCTCTCTCTCTCTCATCCCGTCAATCGTGATTGAGTACAGGGAGATTTGCGGGAACAATCGTAACAATTCCAACCGAATTTTTAGGCGCTTTTCGCAGATAGTTCTTCTAGCGGATTTACCGCGCGTTAGTGCATCGGATCTATATTGGAATGGTCCTCTTCGACTCCGGTTCGTTTGAACGGTGCTTTTAACGTGAATGTGCAATCACAGGGAGCATGATAAATCGGAGCGGAACTCTTTTCGGTTTCCTCTAGATTCGCTCTACGTAGGAATGCGTCGATAGTGTTTAAATCAGGCACCCTATCGGGCCGCGCAACGAGAGGGAAAAGGGCGAGGTATATAGATAGGTAGGTGGGTTACAAACTTTGCGGGGGGTGGAGTGAGGGGGATAAATCGAGCAAAAGAACAAAAAGACACTTTCCAATTACGGCGGGGGCTCCGGCCCCCGTGGCCGGTGTAGCTGACGGCCAGTTAGGTACAAAGAGACGAATCGACGTCGATAACTTGGCGCGCGCATCATTTGAGCGCCAAATACCATGTCGAAAAATATCGGATTTCCCGCGTAAACGAGGCGTGCCGTCCACAGAGAAAGACAAAAAGAGAGAGAGAGAGAGAGAGAGAAAAGATAGCCGACAGGCCCATCCAACAATTCCATGCATTAGTGAGCGTGCGCGACCGACGGGGATGTATATGCGAAAATGATATTATTTCGCCGATGTTTCGTGCACGCAACTGGATCAGACTATTGTTGATCGAAGGGTATCCCTCGATTTGTCTCTACTTCACTCTCCCAAGGGGTCGCGTCCCGCCTGAGAACACTATCATCAGAATCCGCCATGGTCACTATCGAATCTGCGCCTATATTGTGCGAAACAACATTGCGAAATGTCATGAATTATCGATGAGAAACGATTTAGGGAGGGCGATCTTATTTTCTATAATATATTTCTTCAGAATTTATTCGTTATTAGAAAGTTAGTTACAAATTTTGTTTGATAAATTCTCCGTGTTATCCCCATAAATTGATAAAATTTAAAATAATTTAAAATAATTTAAAATAATATTGCATCTGATGAAAGTAATAAATTGCGAATTTACTTGGAAATAAAAGTTTCTAATGCTGTCATTTATTAATAATTGATTCGAATGGCATTTAAGTTAAAATTACGTTGCTATTATTGAGTGGAACGACAATTAATATATAATATAACAGAGAAACAGATATATAAATAATAACGACAATACGTTTATTATGTAAATATTATTTATTGAAAAAAAAGAGCAGAGAGAGAGAGAGAGAGAAACAAAAGATCAATATTTCAATGTAGGTTAATACTGTAGCTTACAATTCTAGTATATTGTTGAAAATCCTTATTCACTAATTTTAAACGTGTCATACGGGAAGACACATCTGTGTCTGACAGTGCTGATCCAGATTCGCCCCCGAATCGTTTGTATACCGATTTGCGATTTCAGCACATAACGTATCCAAAGGTACGGAACATATTCGTCGTTATTTCACGTACGTTTCATGATGCGAGAGATACGATTATCGAACTCCGGATAAAAGCACTCCGGGCGCGCTGAGTTTAATTAGATTTTTATTCGGGCGCTTTATCAGAGGGTAATAAAATAACTACGCGAATATTTAGCGATGGTACCGTATTTAGCATCGGAAACGGTCCGGCCCGATTTATTTACGCGAGTGGCCGTATCGCCGAGCTGGCAATTAGCGATCAATCGATCGGAATTAAAAAATATGAAATTTTGATCTCTCGCCGATAACTGTGATTAATGGCGAGTAACGCCGATCATCGGGAGAGAGCGGGGGATGATGGACCAACAGAGCAGGATTGATTGCGCGTGTTCTCAACTGCATATTTTATTCGTATAAATGCCGCTTATGCGTCACTAACGGACGCTTTAAAAGCGCTGATAGGCAAAAAAATAACTATTTTTTTCAATTTTATTCCGCAGTAATGGCGGTAAGCGATATTCCCGAGCTACACTGAGAGAAAAATATAGTTACTTTTCGAGCCAACCACAATTTTATAATATTTCTACTAATAATTATGATTAACATAATGATGCATATAGTTAAGTTAATCATATTTCATGTTAGAAATATTATAAAATTATGGTTGGATCCAAAAAAGTAACTATATTTTTCTCTTAGTGTACGTTTTTCAGGGTAATGGTCCCTCCTTTCTTCTTCTCTCTCGCTCTCTTAAGTATACAGGTGAACAAATAGAACAGCTCGACTCGCAAGCTCACGGAGATGAGATGCTTGAAATTTCTCAGGCAGTGGCGAAACTTTGTTTGCTTCGTGGACTAAGAATTAAATTAAAAGACGCGCATCGTGGCATAGAGCATCCGCCGGTCGCATCGCGGCGATACATTAGTCTCCACCTCTCTTTCTCTCACTCTCTTTCCCATACCGCTCTTTTAATACTCATCAGATTGGATTCATTTATCTCTCTAAACTTTTTAGAAAATCTTCCCGATTCGCCGAGCCGTTAACGCTAAGCGGCGGGAATAAATTGAAAGTCTTTTCTCGACCGGGGAAAAGTTCCGCCTTGGAACGGTAACTTTGCGTGCATCAACTTCAGTAATTAGCTTTATATTAATTAATAAATTCTCTCGCAGTTACGTCCGTCTTATTCGTTGCACGTATACGGCACATAGAAATACTCTCGGCGCCCTTAATTTTCATGACGGAATTGTATTTCGGCGTCGATTTTTCTCGCGACAAATTCTCAGGGACGGTCGAGGGATTAGAATCTTTCGATGTATTTAAAATTGAATGTCTGAATGTCTAATGGTACAATTCTTAAGCTCAAATTAATGAATCTTAATAAGCGAATTCCATTAGCGAAATTTTGCGAATTTCAATTCAAATTCAATGAGCGAATTTTATATATTCTAACAGAATCTGAGGCGACTGCTCCTGTTTCGAATAATTGTAAAAAAAAGAAAAATAAAAGAAATTATCCCACGAGACGTGATTCATTCCGATAATATAAAGGCATTACTTCCTGCTTGTCTAAAGCCTGAATGCGAGCCGAGGCTACGCCCGACTAATTGATCGTTAAGAGCATCCCTCGGCTGAGCCAGCCCGGACCGTTTCGCGCGCTCAAACAGAGACAAGCGCTTCTTTGTTTTCGAACGTCGAATTCTAGCACTGCAAAGCGCCCCTCGAGGGCTCGTGGCTTAAGCCGGAAACGCGCGATTCGAGGGTTGCCGCTGCAGGTGCGGCCGTTCGTAGTTAAACTTCATTTACTTCAGCCCCCGCCCTCGGTCTGTAACCACTCACGAGCCTGACTACGGCCCAATCAAATTAGAAGAACGTTCAAAGTATCAGGGTCGTTGCCGCAAATGGGTTCGTGTAATTTCTTAAAATTCCGGCTACGCGAAACGCATTGTAGTATTTGTAATATATTGACTTGCCACATAAATCACTTTCGATACCGCGACAAATTTTATTGTTTATAAGAATAAATCGTGTGTTTATTTTTTTTCTAAATACTCTTTCTAAATGACTCGATTTCACTGGTAATTTATTTTCCATTAATAGTTATAAATGTCCCTTTCTACCAAAAAGAAACTCACGATATTTGTTATTTATGAATTAATCATAACAACTCATCACACCATCTTTATCGCAGCGCTGCTACTTTCGATCAATCTTTAACTTGTAGCATGACTTTTTTATCATCTGAAGTAACGCCGGTCTGGAGCGTTAATTTTTCAGAATTTGCTAATAAAAAAATGGCCGAGAACTTTGACTTTAATCCTAAAGTTTTTGCGCGTTCTTAATGAGTAAAAACAAGAAAAATTCAAAAAGAAGAGAACGATAGTTTTCAAGAAGAAAATTTTTTAATAAAATATCCCGGATATGTAGGATGTATTTTTGAATTAATTGTTAAAAATTATTTCACAAATTAGACAAATAAATGGAGTTATCATTTGGTACGTTCGTTAATTTGAGAGTAATGAAAAGATAATGATCGTGTGGAGAATCTCACACCAAAACATTCCGAGATTTCAGATCAGGAATTCTTCATGAATATAAGTCAATATAAATTCACGTGGAAATTTTGCGCGCGCGCGCGAATGAATATTTTCTCCATTCATCGTACACCGTACGTTCTTCACGGTAATCGGCCCGCCGGATCGTAAATTAGTAAATGGATCCTGCAATTTTAACGCGCATTGCATGCCCGTCCGCGGGCATTATTCCATCCACATATTTTTTTTTTCGACGACGGGCGCGACGTTTCGTTAACTATACAAACGTGGAAAAAAAAATCCGAGATTGCGGGGATGAAATTTGAGCGGATGTGACTCGCGCTTGTCGGTGATTATTCCGTGACGTCCGTGATGCCGCGACAAGATGAAATGTTCGCGAACGCAAATGACGAGTGAAAATATAAGAGGAAGCATAACCAGATAATGTTTTTATAATATCGAAATGAATACGATAGGAGATTGTGCTTATTGCCTTCTCGAAATTAACGTCAAACTGGATAGATATAAATTGCAGTATTACGAGATATCCGCCGTGAATTTATTATCGTCATGATAATTCATACAAAATGAAAATTCTGATAAATTATTTGTCATTGTCGAATTCGATTATAACTTTTATTGAAAAATTCTTAACTCTATCTATATCTTTCGACGAGGGGTTAAAGATTAAAACGCACCAAGCGAAGCTGGCACTTCGCACAATATCGCGGATATCGTCGTTTCCAGACGGACCATGATTAATCGGTTCGTCGTGTGTACGCATCCCCCTTCGGATCGTAGCAATTTCTTCCATTCATTAGAGCACCCTCACGGTGGGCAGCATGCCACACGCGAGCGTCGTAGCCGAGATAACCGGAAATGGCGTTTCGCGCGGGATTGCGGCTTGTTTACACACTCTCGTTAACCCGGAGATCCCTTGCGGGAGTCTTAAATCATGGCTGAATCCGTAAATCGGATTAACAGTAAAACGAAGACAGTGCCGCTTCATTAAGCCCCGTTATTGGAGACACGTTGCGCGAGACCGAATGGAATTCTGATTTATCGCGATTAAATCCGATCCTATAAAGACAATCCTAGGAACAATCCAATGGGTGATTATCATTAAAAATGTATATTCTTTTCTAATCCTAAATGTAGCTTTGATATAACATTACTTGTATATTTAGAAAATAATTGATTTATAAATATTAAACAGAAATTACTACCACTTTTAAATTACCACTATTAAAAATCAGATATTAAAGCAATTTGATATCTTGCAGATTCTTCTTAGTTCGGTTACAACTAATTCGGTATCGCGTAATTATCTCGGACATTCAAACTATTTCGCGACAACTGGAAGCACGATTCCTCCCGGATTCGTTGCAACTTTTCTGCACAGAATATATCAGAGATCTCGGCGATCTCGATCACGGGACTAAGGGACAAGACAAGATCGCCGCGCAGTCGCGCGACTTCTCCACCCTTTCCTCCTTTCCCTCTTTCTCTCTCTCTCTCTCTCTCTCTCTCTCTCTCTCTCTCTCTCGTTTCCTCTGTCGTCCTTCCTTATCGCACACGTGCCTCGTCGCGTCAGTCGGCGCGCGTACTACTGCCCGTAGTAGGCCGTAGTATACGGCTACCCCTCTCGCCTTTCCCCGGCCGTTCATTCATGAACGGTAGAGCGTGGCCGGAACTTTTCGCGCCACCAACCCGACCCACCGTCGCCAGTGGAAATCGACGCGGAGGCGCGGGACAAAGAGCGCTACGTTCCACGCCTATCTCGTCGAGCATCCTCGAAATAACGCGTGTGTATGGGCGCATAGAGTGCGAAGGGAATATCATAGCGCGCGCGCTGTCGAACGATATTTGAACCGCTCGGAAGCGAAAGAGCGAACTGGAGAAGGGTGATTTTCTCGTTTTGCCCTCTTATCGAAAATCCGCGGCGAGAAAAAGAGGAGGGGAAAATACGAGGCTGCGTTTCTTCCTGGATTTTCGATACTGTTCGCGGAGTATCGTGCACAGCGTGTATATTTCGACGGAACTAAAAATACACACTGGCATATTGTATTTATTTATTTTTTCAATGTAGCGCGAGAATCGTCCCGCCCTTCGCCCTTCGTCTCATTTCACGAGCGTTTTATGTTTAATTAAGCTCGGTTTTTCTAACTTCTTGGTAAGCTGACTAATAATTAAATCACACGTCTGTCTTTGTTTTATCTCCAAATTAGACAAGTGATGATTTAACTGTTAGTTAGCTTACCAAGAAGTTGGAAAAACCGCCCCTAAAAATGTTTAAAATATAAGCTCCATGTATCGGCATACGAATCAGAAAATCTTGTCGATTTGTCAAATATTCTGGTTATTATAATAGAAATTCTGGTTATTATAATAGAACTCAATACTATATATTTTATTAAATCAGACTATATATTTTATTAAATCTATATATTCATCATACTATACATTTTATTAAATCATTTGATCATACTTATAACAAGACTTTTCTGATTCGTCCGTTTTTAACTAGAATTTTTTTTCAGTTCATTCATACAACAGGGTTCAAATAATCATCGAGGAATCCGCGTATTCCTTTAATCCGGTCAGAGCAAAACTCACTCTAAGAAAACACTGCTGCGTCTTCGCAGGTAACACGCCGTTAAATGGCGCCGTTAATTCCGAGCTCCGTTGGCTGTCCGGCGCTCTGGAAATCCGTGAGACCACGACGGCGGGTAAACATGCCGTTGCAACCGCGGAAATACATCCGGGCGATATTCTGTTAGTCGAGCCGCCGCTGGCGGGCTGTCTCCTGCCCGAGTTCTATGGCACCCATTGTCAGCATTGTTACGCTAGGTGAGGAGAGAAAATTGCCGTCGGGTTCTCTCACCCGAGTGCCCTCTCTTTCCCTCCCGGATTTAATGGACACGAGCCTTAGGCGATGCGTAATCCACCGTGTGTAGCTTCTGCTTTGTCTACGTGCGCGGCAAGCCCACCACTGGTCCCCCTCCCTCCCTCCCGTCTACCTCCGTTATCCGCAGCTTTTTACGGATAAACCCACGACGGCGAAAGAGAGAAAATGGATTTCATTAACCTGAGCGACGCCCGGGCGAGGCGCGCGGACGAACGACGTATGCTGGCGGGAAAAACTCGTTATTACGTGAAGATAAAAGCTACGTGCGTTGATCGAGCCGCGAAAAATTTCAAAACGGCACGCATATTTAAAGTCGACGTCCAAAACCGAATCCACACCGGACTAGCGAGCGCGAACAAACACGAACGAATAACTTGCCTCACTACGTGCGAACGACGCTGCTGATAATCTGGATCCGACTTTAAATATCGAGAATTGATTTTCCAGACGTTATTTAAATATTTTCCATAAATTTGTTGTTTAATTTTTTTAAATTAATTAAATTGGATTCGTTAAATCACGCGTTATATTTAGAACGTATTTGAAATTGTCAATCGATCTAAAATTTACCTAGATTGAACTTTGTCCTCACGCGGCAATAGTTTCCCTGCAGCTTTTATTCAATTTACATAATTCACTTCCTCTAAATTAACCCCGTTCTCCTTTCGATCGATTTACGAATATCCGGGAAATTTTTAGACTAAGAGCGCCGATCGGGTGTCCGAACTGCAGCTGCGTTGCCTTTTGTGGAAAGAAATGCAGGGACGTCGCGATGGCGACGTATCACAAGTACGAGTGCAAAATCCTGGCGTTGCTGATAGGTAAGAGCATGAATGGACAATTCATTGTCAGTATAATATATACAGCGTTTCGATAACAGATGTAGTTTCAGCGGACACTGCGATAACAGACATAGTTTTAGTTTCCCTTTGCCTAAACTTAAACGGATTTAAACTTTCGCCATCAATTCTCGCGATGTTTGAGTTTAGTGACCACAATATTTTTCATAAAAATATTCTACGAAAATAAAATCTAAAGTCTCGGTGAGATTTCGAAATTTTATTTTAATCCGATATAATTGAAAAATGTTATTGCTGTCGCAATCAATATTATCCTTCTTAACAAAATACATTTAAGTTTTTTTTTACAAAGAGTACCATCATGCGTGTCAAACACATTTGACACAATTAATAGAATTTGCGATGTGATAATTAGCGAAATAATAAACTTTATCTTATTTTTTTCGTTGAGATATTTTTCGCTAAGTAAAAGCTGCACTTTACACACGCGCGACCTGGCATTATTTCGAGCACCCTACGGGCCAAGGGTGGTCCTTACAGGGTAATTACGAGCCGCTCTTAAATTCCTATCCTTAGGCTCCGGCATGAGCGTGCTCAGCATGGTCGCTCTTCGGATGGTGACGCAGGAGGGCCCGCGAAAGTGTTTAAAGATCTACGAGGGGTTAAAGAAGAACGTCGTGGAAAAGGCCGCGGTGCCTTTATCGGCTACATCTACTACGTCTACTCCGACGACGACGCCGAATACGAACGACATGAAATCGTCGGCTAGCAGCAAGTCCGCCAAAAGAAGAATCAGACGGAGGAAACTCAAGGAATCTAGACGAGGCGAGGAAATTAGCGGGATGACGGAGAAGAGGGAATCTCGCGAGGACGACGACGAGAGCACCGTCGACGTGGCACCGTACAACTTGGTGACGCATGCGGACAGGCGGACGAGTAAAGACTTCCTGGAGAGATCGTTGATGGCAGCCTTCCTGCTCAAGTGCCTGCAGAGAGTCGGTTTCTTCGCGTGCCCCGCGCCGGACGACGGTACTTATCATCAACCACTTTACACTCTTTAACGTAACGTACGTTTTTTCTCGCAGGGACTGTATTTAACTTTCGGGATAATTTACCGGATCGCGAGTAGTCGAAAAAGAGAGAGAGAGAGAGAGAAGGAGGAAAAAATGTGCTTGCTCGCGCGGCGAGGGCGAACTTTCGATTCAGCAGATTCTCCGCGCGGCGTGGCGCGGCGTCCATCCGCTCTCGCTGTAAAATCGTAATTTTAACAGCGTTCAGCAGAAAGAGTCGCGGAAAGTTTTTGCCGGGAAGCTAAGAATAGGGGGAGAGAAAAGAGAATAGAGGAATGCACAGAACGCGGAGGGAGAGAGGGGGAGAGCTACACTAATATCGGAAACTTTGGCGAGTTCGCAGAAGTCCCGGGCGCCGAGGAGATCACCGTGGCCGCCCTGCTGCTAAGGAACCTGCAGCTGCTCCAATTCAACGCCCACGAGTTCTTCGAGACGCGAATGAGCGCGGAGCATCGATTTCGTGGCAGCCGACCGGTCTACCTCGGCGTGGCGATTTATCCCACAGTCGCCCGTTTCAATCACGACTGCTATCCCGCGGTGACGAGGTGAGAAAGGGGAAGATAAAGATTTTTCGGAGGGAAGAGGGTGCATCTCCGGAGATCTGTAAACTTGGCACCCCGAAATGCGAATTTTTACAAAATTGATAACGTTTCATTGTCCATATTTGTCTATAAATAATCAATTTGTCCAGTTTGCAAAGAAATTCTTTTTAAATAAAAATTTCATCAACAAATATCATTTTGTATCTCCTATAGTATCCTAAGAAAGGAAGAAGAAAAGAAAATAATAGAGAGTATTATTTAAATGTGGCTAGATGATGGACAATCGAAATTTGTATATATATAGTTTTAAAAAAAACATGTTCATTTAAAGGTGCTTTGATTTAATGATGAATTTTATTTTTAATTTTTTGCAAGATGGATAAAAAACGATTATTTATTGCGGAAAAATTATGGACAATCAAATATCATATAAAAATTCGCAATGCAAGATGCTAATTTCATAGACTTCATCGCCGGAAAAAAAGCTTTTTGCAAACAAAGGTGAGACTTGATGCAATCGTTACGATCGTCGTAGCTCTTTTATGACCGAGATGATATCTTCCTAAGAACATTTTTAAGATGCATAAGTCCAGATGTTTTTACATATAACACGCAGTCTCATCGAACTTCGCGTCTCGTCGAGATGATGACTCGTGCTGATTTGCATATTAATAACATGGCTGCTTTAAAGAATAGACCGCGGCGTGAGAGCTAATTAGTATAACTAGACGGTATACAATCGCCTCGTGTCATCGCGCGCGAATTATTAATCGACCTACGACCACCTGCAGTTAAGCGAAGTTTCCCCGGGGCTCTTCAACAACCTCGCGTTTTGTCGCCGGAAAATTCCTTTGTCTTTCCAGCAAAACAAATTCTCTCACTCTTGTCATGTCGCGAATTTACATGAATTCGCGAGTTTTTTTTTACAGAAAACTGACGACATTGATGAGTAAACGAAATAATCCTTGCGAATCCGATGGTTCTAAATAAAAATTTTAACGATACTCAAGAGAGAGGATTGCTCGTTTCGAAATAATTTATTTAACGTATCGGAAAAAAGTTAAAAGGTGAGCAACGCAATAGGAAAATTAAGTTTCTCCTCCTGGGGAATATATCGATGCTTCTACTGCGAATCTATTAACGCTAATTAAGTACGTGGATTTTCGGGCAGCACTAAAGCGTGTCTGTGATGACTTCGTGGGTCGCGGCCATTATACGCGAAATTACACCAGCGCGCTCATTATTCCATAATGTCACAAACTCGTCTGCACTACTCGGTGCGAGCGGAAATTGTTACTGTTCACGTTATTAACGTCGTCGGGGCTATTGTGATGATTACGATTATTATTTCATTGCAAAGTGATTGCGTCGCCCTCCCCGTTTTTCGATTTATTAACTCGTATACTTGATAATAACTTCCGTTTCGGATAGGGATAGTTAACGACTTTTAACACAATATGGGAGCTCGTTCGCCACCATATGCTCGTGCATATGATTGAGATAAAATATCCAAATAATAGAAATAATCGAACATATGCATTTATAGAAAAATATAAAATAGGTATATTAAAAAAACAAATATAAAATAGATATATTAAACAAAAAAAAATATAAAATAATGAACGTCAAGGGAAACACTTTCTCTCTATATAATTTTCATATAAATATTTGATGTTCTTCAAAAAATGTAATTTAATTTATTAACCGAAACTGATACTTTTATAGTAGATGTCTATATGAAAATGTTTTTAATTATAATTAACTGATATTATAGCTATTGTATATTGAGACAGACTTGTATCCCCGCTAACGGACGTGTTAATTTTCATTACGATACGCGTTAACACGGGATAATTTAGAATCTTCCTTTTGTCGTATCCTTGTGTCGGATCGCAGACACTTCGTCGGCCGACATATCGTAATAAGAGCGGTTCGCGGTCTACGGCCCGGCGACGTTATTGCCGAAAACTATGGACCGATATTTACGAAGAGGACCCTCACCGAGCGTCAAAGGACACTGGCGGGAAGGTATTGGTTCCGGTGTACGTGCAATGCCTGCCAGGAGGATTGGCCGCGCTTTGAGAATCTGACGAACGATTCCGTCAGGTTGAGGTAAGTCCATTTAAATTCTCCAAGATCAAGCTCATTAACGAAGTAATTTAATTTAATTAAACGAACGATCGTATCGGCGCTTCGCTTAAGTTTCTCTCCGGCTGAACGGCTCCATGTCGACAGATTAGCGAAGTAATATCTATTGGAAGTAATGCAAAAAGTTACCCATTAACGACGAATGTCTCGAAACGTACGCGCCTCGTGTTGTGACGCACATTTTAATTAAGATGCTTAATTTTTTCTTTCGCGTTGTTTAACCGAAAATTTCCGGCTTGAATGCTTCAAAAAGAATCGAAAGATGTTGGTAAACGACAGTAACGAGTAAAAGCACAAGAATATCATACGGGAGAAATAACAAGCGACCAAAAGAGAAAGAGAGTAAGTGAATGAAAGAGAGAAAGAAAGAGAAAGATAGAGAGTGAGAAAGTTAGTAGATGTTTTTCGAGATCGTTAAAAACCGCAAGTCCTGATGAGGCGAGTTCCTCAAAAGAAAAATGCGCCTGTATCGTAAGGATGTTCCTGTCGTCAAAGGTACTTCTGTTCGTCGTCGTAAGATTCTTATACCAACTCCAACGACACGGCCAGGTGCTTTTATCAGTTTCACGGTAATTTTCTGGGTAGTAGCACTACGCTACTCGTTACATTGCGTCTTTTACGTCAACAACGGAGCGCGGCTCCGAGAACGGTATTTTCTTTTAGAGAAATAAACCACGGAGGTTCCTTTTTGAGAGTGTCAGACAAAAGTTCAATTACGAGTAATTATTTCATCATCACGCTAACGCAAATGTAATTCTTTTAAGTGCGCGTCTCCGTTGACGTTTCAGCAGTTTTCTCTTTGGGGGAATGATTTAATACCGACTAAAGCATCTTTATGTTTCGCATTTTTTCTGATTTGCTATATCCTTAATTAAGCCGAATAAGTAACAAAATTACGTTCTTCAGACAATCACAAATGGAATATGTTTCTATATTTTAATTTTTTGTAGCTTTGCAAATATACAAAAGTGTACAAATTTTGCAAATATACAAATATACAAGAAATAGGAGAATTGCGACAAAAAATGATTTTTTAATTTCATTAATAAGGAATAAGAATAAAATCGATTTTAAATCGTTGTTAAAACATCATAGTTAGAATTCTTTTATACGTCAAAGATAATAATAAAAGCTATTATAACTTATATTGCATTTTGCAACATTTAAAAATTAATATTATTTTCAATAAAAGGATAATTTTGTAGAAATTAATTACAAAATGGAAGATACGTCAAACTTTCTAAATTGGAGTTCGATTTGATCTCGATAACAATTTGATTTTTATCGATGAATATTGTAATAAAATATTGGCGACGAGAAAGAATCCGTGAAATATTCTTTTGACGTTTTTCCTCCCCGAGGTGTCCTACGGCAGGATGCAGCGGACTACACTCGCAGTTCTGGCAGGGTAAGCCGATAAAATGCCCGGACTGTCAAAAGAAAATCTGCTTGGAGGATCGTCTCGCATGCCTACGGGAGTGCGAGGCGCTCTACGATCGTGGATTGGCCGAGATGGAGAACGAGAGAGTCGACAAGGCGATCGGGACACTCTGCGACGCCCTGAAGAGATTTCACCAAGTCGCCTGTCCGCCGCATCGGGACACACACCTGGCCGAAATTGCTTTAAGCTCCTGTCTGGCTGACTACGGGAATACTTGGCGACCGACGGCGCTTTGAAGAGCGCACTGGCGGAGAAGGAAGCTGACTTGAACGGATCCTGTAACCACGCGGGCGACCGCGGCGGTTCCAAGATGTCCTTCGAATAAAAGAGGGACGCGTTTGATCGTAGGACGTGGACGTTGGTCGGGCCAATTTGGCCGGAGCACTCTGCGATACGCTGAAACATATTCTTGGCCAATATTCTGTATTACATTTCAGAAAATGTATTGTTTATTAAAGTTTTTAAGAATATTAAATTCACATGCTTCCCTTCGACTTTATCATCGATTGACTTAAAAAAGTAGAAATAAAAGCAATGCTAAAATGTCAATCAATAAAATATTAGCAATACTCTTTTTACTCTTTGCAAAATTGATTAATTTCTAACTTTTGATTTAAATGGCTTAAAAAAAAACCAACAAAGTACATACTCGGGATTCTCTATAGCACAGTTATTCCTCGGCTTACAGCGATTTGGATCGAACTTTGCGCGGGATAGAGGAACGTTATCTTTATTGCCTTTATAAAATCGCCAAGCAATGTAATAAAAACCTCCCGCGGGAGGTTATAGAATGAAAGGATTCCGCCCGCCGCGCGAACGGTGTCACGTCGCCCGCATAACGTCGTACAATTTGCACGCGTTATTACCCACCCATACACACGCACCGTACTTGCGGCCTCTTGTATTCGCAACGATTATCGGCACACGGATAGGAACAGATAGCGATAATTGATATTGCGAGCGTGAAACGACTGCGCGGAGTAGATGTTCGGTATCGAGAAATTAGCGGTCGAGGCGTTTACCGAGGCGTCGACCTGGAAGCCAACTTTTTTAATTTCGCTTGCACACAGAGCGCAGGCAATCAATTGGTTCATCCGAGATCTCTCCTGATTGCCTCCGCCGTGTGTATATCTCGTGTACGTGTGTATGTGTGTGTGTGTCTGTGCGCACGTTTGCACAGTGTATCGTATCTCTATCTGTGAAAACATACGGTCGGGGAGTTTCTGATAAGTCGTACGGCTTTTTGCTCTTACATCTTCCTCTCGTTCTGCCGATCGCGAAAAGCATGGAATTCTGCCAATCTTAACGTTAAGAAATCCCGTCGTCTCGTTTAACAACTACGTCGAGGAAGTATTTACGATAGACTCCCCCGAAGAACGTGAAAAATTATTTACAGCGAAATAATCAAGAGCACTTTTCATTCTCCATTCTACTTTTTAAAAATTATAGTAAATTGAAGTGTACATTTTTAAATCCCTTCTACCTACTCTCTCGGCTTGTTCTTTTTTTTTTCTTTCAAAATAAAATGGTTTAGTAAAATGGTTTTTCTTTCGGATATGCAGACGACGCTCTCTTGCATGATAGACCGTGTATTTATCATCGCATGCGGCAAAAAATGCATACAGACTGCTGGATGTATGTACACAGCGGTTGCGTGCTCACGTATTATATATATTATACATCCGGATTAAAGGACTCAAATCCAACCCGTTAACCTTTTTCTTCTGTTCATGACAATCGCTAGTCGCTCTACAACAGTATGTTGAGTCGTTATTTTCGAGAGAGTGCACTGCGCAATATCTGTATCGGTTATACGATAAGTGCATCAGCGAATTCTCAAGCTGCTTCTATGGCCATATATGTACATATAAAATATAATATGAATATTTTTTTAAATATAAGGACTCTATTATGAATATTTAATTCTTATAGAACTCTGTTGTAATAATAATGTACGTATATTTTTTAAAATATAATAAAATTAATTAATTATAATATATTATAATATAATTAATTTTATATTAATACAAAAATAGCTTTTTAAAAATGTCTTTCCAATATTCTCATATACTAGCAAAAATTCTGAAAATCATAATTTCGAGAATTCAAGATTTTAAGTCGTGAAAGTCAAGAATCTCAAATATCGAGAATTATTGAAAATTGGAGAATTTGATCTCTAAAAGATATGTATATGACGAAAGTATGATAATTTTATTTAGTAAAGAGTATTTGCATTTGCATTATCTAAAATTGTTCCGCAATCGAACTGAACAATCTTCGAATTTTTCCCACGTATCGATGCAAAGATTTTTCGGGCGAATCTGCATCTTTAAAGCAAAGGCCTTCTGCTTCACGATTTAAAAGCACGTTTCGAAATAAGAAAAAAATTTTCCCCATATGCGTAGAGTCGCATAGATAACGCATTTTACTCTGCAGACAAATGCAAAATTTAACACAATCGTTAAAGCATGTACGAGCATTGTTCGTTGCGCGGATCGGATAATTTATAATTCATAATGACGAATCTGTAATATCGTAGCTGAATCCGTTGTGTCAATTATGGTGTCGGGTACGGTTACTGCTGATCGTTGCTATACGAGATTAACGCTGGGACGGAAAATTAATTTATATACCTTGCGAAAGGTGATTAAGTGCCACCGTAATACCGGTATTATTGGAAATTCTCCATGGCGGGAATGCATTATACCTATAACTTCTCCCAGGCTCCGATCAACATCGCCGCGTGAAATTACACATATGTGAAATGCGTACGTACAATTCCGCCGGGGACTCGTCAATTGCATTACCTCAGAAATTCCTCCGCGGTGGGATTAAAGATTAAATATCTGATTCATATTCAATGGCGAATTTTCGCAATATTCCGTCTGTAATTTCACGATCCTGTAGATCGTGCCATTTTATTTCAAGTATGCTGTAAATCTCGGAATTTCATGAAGGATAAATTGATACCGGGTAATTGAATAAAATTTATCAACGCACATACGCATACTTCCGCACATTAATTTAACTTAAAATTTCATTTTTACCGGCATTCACGTTCCACTCGACCTAATTATAATTATATTTTCAATAAAATTGCGGATTCTTCGTCGATATATTTCTGCGCTTTGCGAGCACGTTGTTTACACGATGATAATCGAGGTAATGAGGAACATCGGGATAAACGAGGGGATCGAATGAAAACAGAACGCAATGTTCGATTTATAACTTTTGCGATTTTTTTGGTGGATTTATTTTTTATAATGCACATGTTTCTCGTGAAAAAATTAAATTCCGTGTATGAAATTAGCATTTAGAGTTTCACGTTTCGGTACAAAATTCATTGGGGGAAGGGGGGAGTCAGTCGACGAACAACTGTATCTCGGGACACGCTCGGACGACGACGTTGACGACGACGTCGTGCCCGACGTCCGTCGAGGTCTTTTGATGGATTTTCTCTTATTTATTTTTTATTTCCTTTATCTCTCGAAAGAGTTGAACGTCTCCTCGATCGGGATTTCGCTTCTTTTTCTCCTGCTCCACTCTTTCGCTTCTCGTCCACGTCTTGCCGGTCCTCTCTTTTCCTTTTTCTCACTCGCGATATATATAACTAACTCGAGTATCGCCTTTATTCGCGTGAAACTCGAATCGGATCTAATTGACTGTCGCGACGTGATACCCCTTTTTATTGCGAATGTTTTTGCTCGATGGACACGCGACGCGAATGCACGACGGAAATTTCGAGCGAGAAGAATCGCGCGCGATCACGGCTTTTCCTTCCTTCCCGAAAGATCCTCTTCGGCGGAGAAGAACGGATTTTTCGTTCGCCCTGTCCTGTCGGACGAGCGACTCGAGGTCTCTCCGTCCCCCTCGATGACGAGAACCGAAAATAACACCGATGACGATATTGAGAAATCTTGCAAACGCGGATACACCGGCCGCCAAATCTGCGGAGAACGCGAGATCCCCGAACGCCGCAACAATCGTGCGCGAACGCGTGCGATCGGACGCTTCGTATGTTAAAGAATCTCGACGGGGATGCAAATTCCCGACTGGGAAAGGTATTTAACATACGAAGCACCGGCTCACGGGGAAATCGGCTCTCTTCCGCTTTCCCCGCGAGTTTCCCGCGGGATTTTTGGCGGCTAACGGACCGCGCGCGCTTATGCATGCCCGCGAATCGAGTTCTCCCGTCTCCGCGAAACTTTCCGCGTCGCCCGATCGTAAGCCCGTTTTTCAACTTTTTCGCAACGAACATGTACGCGATCGCGATTGACTGACAGCCGCTTGTCGAGACGAGTCTCGACAACGGCAATAAATCCGAACGACGAAGTACGCAAACTGATTTTCTCGGTTACTACACCCCGGGTTTCATGTTTTTTTTTTTTCATCGCCTATCTCTTTTTCTTTTTGACCGCGTAGTGAAGTTTAGCTGCTGGATTCCGCTCGTGATTTGTTTTCTTTCGGTTTCTTTTTTGTCCTCACGGCTTTGGTTTTCGTTTTAACTCTGATATTCACTGTTAACACATGCATTGTTCTTTTTTTGCAGTTACGATCGCACGCCCGTTTGGCGTGTCGCTTGAAAATTTTTGCTTGTTCCGCGCCTCTCCTTCCCGCCGTCTCGAGAGGCCGTCTCTCTTGGATTTCTTTTTCTTTTTTTTTTATATTTCTTTCTACCGTGTTTTTTCGTGGGAACGCGCGGTTACGTTAGACAACGGAGGGTGATTACGTTAAACAACGCGGCCCGAAGAGTCGCCACGGGCTTTTGTCCCAACGGACGCGGATTGCGGTGTAATAGAAAAGCGGAAAATACGCGCCGGGTAACGCGTCGATCGATGGCATCTCGTGTCCGCTGGGTTTTTCCTTTACGTAGTCGAATAAGAAAAAAAAGATATATTATTGGCGACCTCAGAGTAAGATCGGCGTTCGATCGCGCCTCGCTTATTTCATTTCGGTTGTAAAAATGCTGCAAATGTACATAAACGCGCGTCCGCCGTAACGTAACCGCGTGTTTATCTCTCTCCACTTGGCACCACACTCACGCACACACTCTCTCTTTCTCTCCCTCTTTCTCTCGTTCTCTCTCTCTCTCTTCTTTTTATTATTCCCTTAAACCGCTAACCCTGACTAATCGGATGTTTCGTACCACGAGGTACTAAAACTTCTCGATCTCTCAGATTTACACAAACGAAAGTTATTATGCAATTTTACGAAGACTCGACAACACACTTGGGTTTCGGTGGCGTGGCAAATGCTACTTCACAAACGGGACGTAGTAGGACAGTGAGACACAATTAAAGACGATCATCGTGATGATATATACGGTAATATCTCGGGCGGAATTCTCCTGCCGGTACTTAGACAGAGGATACGACTACCGCGCGTCAGTGGTGGCAAGTTGGGACAAACTGTATTCGCGAGCAACGATTCTGAATATGCATCGCCGTCGAGGCGAACGGCGTGCATAAAATCCACGCCCGTACCGTCTCTCGTGAAAATATGCGATTCCGTACGTATTTCGCACACGCCGGTGCATTCACACGCGCCGGTGCATTCACACGCGTCATCTGAAATCGTTCTTCATTCGCGAATACATTTTGCGCATCACCGGTCGACGAGGACAGAATTACACGACGACGGAAACAATAAACACCATGTATCAGTAACGCTACACCCAAACGACACGAAGACGTGTATAAGATTAGGATGCCTTGTTCTAATGGATCTTCGGGAGTATCGTGATGATCTCGCAGACTTGCTTTGTGTCGCCTGGATATAGACGGAAATCAGAAATCAATAAAGTTTCGCCAAATATAGAGATGCCAAATATAGAGATTTTCCTTTGTAATTTTTTTTAGAGAAAGTAGACGTATATATTTATTTTATTTATCCGTCGACGATACTACAAACTAAAATTTTAAAAATTAGTTTCATGCAAAATGATATAAAGTTTGTTTTCTCTCTCACACACTTATTCGCGCACTCCTTCGTACTCTCATGACAGTCTACGATATTCGTATTGTCAGTCGAGCCGATGTATGTGATACGCCCGGCTCTTGTTCCGTAAAGTCAAATCGAGTCGATTGCCGCATGCAAGCGATCAATGATTAAATATATAAAAAAAAAACGACCCAGTGCATGGTCGACCGACGTCAATTCCAGAAACAACCGGACGATTTACTCACACGCAGAAATCTGTGAGGATTCACGATAAAGAGCCGTTCTCTGTGCTCGCGTTTGGCTCAAAGTTCGCCAGCCTTTAAGTTCGATGAACACAAATGATAGTATACACATTGCTTTGTCGAAAAAAAGAACGGGATTGCATCTTAATACATCTTAATACATCGTGAACCGCTCGCAACCTGGGAAGGCTCACGTGATACCTCACGAGTTTTCGCGCCCAATTCCAATAATGCATAGTCAAAACAATAATCGTTAATTAATAATATACCGCCGGAGACCCACCAGGGGCCAATATTAACAATTGTAAAAATATGGCCAAGATAAACGCTATTACAATAATCGTTTCTGCTTGTGATCGCCTGTAAAGTATAAGAATTGGAATCACGGTCGCATTATCATCCTCGAGTATTAAAATATTGCATTTATTCCATGCCTATTGACTCATGCAATCACCTTGCAATTAACAGTACAACTTTGAAATGCTCAAGGATAATGACGTGATCACGGTAATTCCAATTCTTCTTACTGAAAGAGTGAAAGCAATACGGTAAGCTTATTAATTTCGAAATATAAGCTGAAAAGAAACGACTGATTTCGAGACAGACAAACATTCAAGTGGGATTCGTTTTTTCAGTGGTATCCACGTATCAGTTTTCACTATTCCTTTTGATAGAAAAGTCGCCGAAAGTGAAGAAAGTTCGTGGAAATGTAGCAATAAACTTAAATATCGTATATGAAAAACGATTTATAATGCGCCTTGCCGGAGAAAAATTAGAAGTAATGTACGAAACAAGAAATACACAAAAAACAAAAACAAAAAATATATATAGATAAATCTATCTCTTGCCGCACTCGAATCATCGCTCCGTACTTCGTAATTGCTTTACCCTTCTGTCCGAATTCCCGAAATGAGAAGCACGGGGCCATTCCTAATGAGTTCTTTCAGCGAAATTGTTAAATCAAGCCTAGATATATCAGGAGTGAAACTATGTTATCTCGCTATAAAAGAACACGTCAGGCACAGCTGTACATCTCTCACTTTTCATACGTATCTTAATTTTAATTTGCTTTCGTGGAGAGAGTGTGGAGTAGTGTTTGTTGATTTCTTTTTTTGTTATATATTTTTTCTTTTTTAAGATTTTTTTTGCAATTGTTTTATAGCTGTTGTCGATGCTGCAGTGTATAACGGGTGTTGGTGTTATATGTTAAAAAGGAGTGTCCTGCGGTAATAGAGCGTTACTCTGTCTTGGTTAGGCGGTGCTTTCGGTAGTGGTGTTCTGCACCGGCTGGCTCTCCTGCAAACACACACAATTAACGAACATTATTCGTTGCGTAAGGAATGTAAGAGCAATATCACGAGAACTGCAATTATGAGACGCGTAATTAAAATATCTTTACTATAATCGTCTATACATCTGTGTGCTATAGAGCTATGTGTAAAAAAAATGCAATTTCTTCTAAAAAAAAAATAACGCATGGAGGAAAGACTAACAGAGAACAAGAAAATATAAATCTCGGAAGATCTGCTTCGTTGATCACACCTAATGCCGGAAGTATAAGTGAAAACTGCGGCAACCGAGACGAGCTTCTGTGAGATTAAAAAGAAAAAAAAAGAAACAAAAAGCGACGTTACCTGTGGAGCAGGGGCAGCGGCAGGTGCATCCGAATCTTTAGGTGCATCAGACTTCTGCTCCGACTGAAAAGAGTACAAAGAGACACGTGCAAACAGTGTGTGCTAAGCGCTACCGTAGTACGCTATCTGTATTTGTCGACGGATTCGCGCATTCGCAGTCTCCTAATCAAAAGCTTTTTCTCGTTCGTTTCAAATTGCAAAATCCCACATCTACTGCGTCGATACTCCACTACTTCCAAATTACATATGAGCTTCCCAGAAGTTTAGCTGAATCAACTCCATAAAATAAAAGGTAAAGAGAATTGATAAAATTATAAATTAACGTATGTATGCATGTATTCGTATTAAAATTAACAAAAGTATAAAAAACGGAAATGATCAGTTTGACTTCTGAGAGGTTCATTTGTATTAACTTGTGATTATACAACTCGCATTTAAAATGCACGATTGAATGCACGAAATTGAATGTACGAAAAAGAAAATAAACTGTAAAATAAAATGCTGACGAGTGCAATCCATTGACGAAGAAATAGATATTTATAGATGTAATGTAAGTGAAACTAGTGATTCGCGACATATTGCGACAATATAGATTTTCATTCATTACAGTTTTCTTTAATCCGTATATTTGCATGTACGCAAAGATGTATTCGTAAGCTAAATTGGCAAAGTCGTCCGTTAATTGTCATCAGTAAAGAATCTGAGATAACATGTGTTATCTTCCACGTTGAGTAAAAAAGGGTAGAAGCAATAATACCTTTGTGGATTTATCGCAGGACTCGGGAGGGATATCGGTGACCTGTGTTTGAAGAGGGGTGACGGGAGAGGAATTAGAGGATTTGCGTTTTGCGTCCGCAGATGGCAAATTCTCTACAGTGTTCGTCTGTTGGCTCGATGTCGCACGAGGTCGTCTTACTAATCGTCGTCTGTAACGTGGTCGTGGATTTCTCCGCGAATTACTGAGTTGTGCACTCTCGCCAACAGCCTCGTCATCGGTCACCTAATTTTTATAATATATACCTAATTTCGGTATATGCGGGTGCTTTTCCGTTTGTAGAAAATTCGTTAGGATGCTCGTATAAAATACTTTATTGTTTTACAAAGTGTGATAAAAAAAAAAGTTCTTCACAAATAGCACAGAACACATACTCCGTGCGCAGATAATGCATTGGTATAAGGATTTATAAAATCTTACTGAAAATACGAGTATAATTTCTATGAAAATGCATCTAAAACAATATTCTTATAAGCCTAATACTACTAACTTTCCTTTCTTTAATTATAATAACTACCGTGCATATTTAAACAGCTAATTCAGACTTGAAACACGATTTATTATTTGCAAGAATACAAAATTGAAATAAACGAACGTTCACAATGTGCAAAGTTCGTTGATTACTATGGAATAATGCAGTACTATTGTCAGAAAGAAATAACAAAGGGATAATATACACCATTTAGGTGCAAGCAACCGAAGTGAATTTTGTAGTGAACCGTGTTTGATGTGATAGAAATTAATGTACAACAGAACAAAACTGTTCAAACAAAACTTTTAAACCGATTACAGATAAAAAAAGACAGGATTTTTCATCAACAGTTCCAAGATTATTTTGAGAAATATCTTAATCAAAGAAAGAATATGTAAATTTTTTAATACAAGAATATGATAGTTACAAGACTAAAATATTTTCCTTGTATTTTAAATTGTTTCTATTTCAAACTAATATTACAATTTTGCCATAAACAATCAGATTGAAACAGCAAATAGAATGAAATATTTTATTACATGATATTACATATTCTTTATACAACTCTTGTTTCTACGAAACATTTCGAATATTTTTTTCAAGATAATACAATTTAATAAATTAAAAAGTATTAAAATGCATCTCAGAACTGTGGATGAAACAACGCGTGTCAGATTTAGGAAACATGCCGATTCGCAATTAACACGTTTAACGTTCGACATCTTTTGTCTACTAATCGCTGTGACGATATTAAGAAACGCTAGCTTGGCTAGGGTTAGATACTAACCCTTACCTGGCCATCCTGGCTGCGGGGACGTCGTGGCGGACCACCACCTCTTCCCCCGCGGAAATTGCGGCGGAAGTAACGTCGTGATGGACCACCGCGTCCACGACCACCACCGCGCGGCGGAGCGCCACCCTCACCGCCGGTTCCTTCTGCTTGCTCACCACCTTCACCAGCATCTCCTTGTTGCTGCGCTGAATTGGGCCCGGAACGCCGTCCTCCACGGTAATAACCGTCATAATGACGACGCAGCCTATAACGACGTTGTTGCTGCTGTGGCTGACCGCCTCCCTCGGCATTTGCGTCATCGCCGACCTTTCCTTCGCCTAAAATCATCAAACAGATAAATCACTCTTAATGTCTGAAGTAAGAAACGAATTAAGATTTGAGCGAATGGCAGACAGCGTACCTTGCTCGTAACCCTCCTGGCCGTCGCGTGATCTACGGTTCTGCGGTCGACCGTTACCACGTCTTGGATATACCCAATGGATACCGCGATATCCACGACGTTTGTCCGCGGCATAAGGTGAGCCTTTTACCGCTTCACCTGCTGGGCCGGTGACATTGGCGGCTTCGTGACCTTTCTCACCGATAACGACGTCAAATTCAACGACTTCGCCATCTCCCACGCTACGTACGGCTTTTCTTGGGTTGTTCTTGACGATGGCCGACTATAATTACACATAACAGCGATATATAGCGAGGTATCTTAAAAATATTGCTAATTAGCAATATTAAACATGAGACTTACTTGATGGACGAATACGTCTTCCTTGGTATCATTTCTGAAACAAATAGGATAAACAATTGTGTTAAAAGCAATCACATATCCGTATTTTTACAGTAAGTTTTTAAATTAAGATTAATATCCAAAATTTATATAAAAGTATTTATAACTTTTTATCAATTTTAAAAAAAATATTACAAATATTACAATCAATAGTATCATTAGTTTCATAATTAGGCAATTTTGTTGGCAAGCGATTGTTATGTTCGAAACAATCCTGTCCATTTTTAAATGATCACAATTCATGTTTTTTAAAAAATGCGTTAAGTTTGCGTTTAATTATAAAGAAGCATGATCAATCTGCTCATTGAAATTGGGCATAATCGCATTGATACGAGATCCGCGTAATTTACATACTCTACAAAGTTGTACCATGTACACGATACATGTACGCGTCGTGCGTAACGTACGATATGTATTTACATCTGTCGTATGCATGAATTCGCGAGCGTACAGACGTAATCGGAATCCATGAAGCTGCGGAGCAAAGCACGGAGTAGAGAGGTCGTTGAACTTTGCACACAGTCAGAAGAGAGAAATACAACTCGTACACAAACGCCAGCTGTCACAGCTAGACAGCGACTCCCCTTCACACGTAGTTAACAAAAGGGGAATCAGGTATAAAAATCAAATAAAGTTTCCACAGTTGAATTATCGCTCTTATTATATCATTCATAATTTTAATTACTTTTATGTAGAGAAGCAAAATTAATATATTTTCATACACGGCATTCATAATTAAAAATTTTTATTTTCTTCTATTAATTTAAATAATGTAAACGATACTGCTTTCACTGTCGTTCTACTTGTCAACTTTAATATCGACTATACAGAAATCTATTGTAGCGAAATTTCATTGTTTGCCTCAGAACATGGATCGATGCCGAATAATTAATAGGCACAATCCAATGGGTATTGAGGTTGAACGTTGCTCTCCCATTGTAATATAATCGAGTTCGCCGAATTTGGGACGAACCCGGCGAATGAACAATGGGACTCGGTATTTTTGGTAAAGGCTATTAGATTCCAACAAAACGTACGATTTTAAGATCAGATTCTCTAGTCATCTAATTCATTTATTAATTTTACACACATTCGTCACAGAAAAATTTGTCCCAAAAGTATCTCTGAATAATTCTAAATAAGTTTGAAATAGATTAAATTATTAATGGCCACATATTGTAAAATGACTTCCTCTTGGGTATGCATTTTAAATTTTAAGATTTTATTCTAATTGAGAATTATATATCGCTACTTTAATAAATTTATAGCATCTTTACCGAAAAAATATACAACTCTATCATAAATAACTCTGAGCAACAGATATAAGACAACGATTGAAATCTATTCCAATAATATCCAATTATATACTATATTCCAATGATTATTTATTAAATATATTATTTTCTATATATATCCTAGTATGCGCTGTGACTCTTGAAAAAAGATAAGATACCGTTATCAAAAGAAGAAATATTTTTTTGTTTATTTATTACATTTTTGTATTTCTGGAGATAGGTACTTGAAACTTAAAAAAAAAGAAAAAAACAATATCGCGACGATTTGATTATTGTTGGGACACTTCAAGGAAAGTGTTATATATCTGTAAATAGTTGCATCGTAACGGTCGTTTCTAATGTTTTGTGACACGTCGAACACGTCGTTTTGTGTCGGTGAAAGTGCATTCGAGATCTCTCGAGGGCAAATAAGCGTTCTAGAGTCTAAGAACGATTACCTGTGAAAGGACATAAAGATAAACGAGAAGTTACACGTCATGTATACGAATTTTTTTTTCCGAAACGCGACTTCGTCCTCATCACGAGTCGTTCGGAAGTCTGATCGCGCGCGCAAGTCCCGCGCGTAAAGCATCGCGCGCCGCGCGCGGGCGCGAAAATTTCCTGGCGATCCGCCAGATAAATAGAGACCTCGAAATAGCGAGGGACCGGCTCTACGTTCCTATACGGCCCGTCCACGTGCCGAATGAAGCGTCTATTTTCCGTGCGGCGTGGTGCCAGGTCGAGGTTGCAGGTCGGTACCTGCAGCGCAGACTGCGATTTTCCTAATATTAGTGACTATTACCTCATTCGCGTGCATTGACATCGTTATTAATCAGTCCCGAGGTATCTAAGTTCTAATTTAAATGTTCCTATCGGAGGCAAATAAGTCCAGAAATTCACTCACGTTTTACACTGGTCAGCTCGTCATGATCAGTTCCCGATTCAAATGAAGAGAATTAGAAGAGTAAAATGAGAACAAATTGTCAATGATAATGAAACAAGTAATTATTGATTAAGAAAATAAATGTTTCGATAAAGATAAATGTTGAATACATGAAACAGATGTTTCATTTATTTTGCTTCAAGATTTCGCCAAAAAATATGTAAAATTACGAACTGACTGATTTTATTTACTTTGCTTCGAGATATTTAAAAGAAAGCGTAAAATTATAGACCGATACAACTAATTATAATTATCATTATAGACTTGACAAATAATTCTGTCAGGTTTAACGCGAAAATTGAAATTTTCACGAGAGACAAGCCACGTGCGTCAGTCGGTTAGCATTCTTCTTGAATAATTTAACACGCGACGGAAGTCGCAGAAATTTATTCGGCAAATGCAAACGGAAGATGAGCAAACATAATTTTAAACGCAGTTTACGGATAAGAGAATAAAGCGGCGAAAAAGATAATTAGACATTTCGCAACGTGTTCGCGGAGAATTTTTCATGGGAGATGCGACAGTTAATATGCGCGGCGTCGTTTTAATACCTCGTGCGCGGCTGCGGTGCGAAATGGACGTTTAAATTAATACTGTATGAGTAACCGTTACCGCCCACACACAACACACACACACACACACACACATAGACGCAAGCGAGTAGATGTGTACGTTCTTTTCCATCTAGTAATATGTAAAGCGGCGAGTGTCGAAAATGATGAAAAAAAAAGGGTAGAGAAAAGCGCGAGGCAGCTGCGAAATAATAATTACTGACCTATTAATGAAACCGTAGCCACTCTTGACATTGAACCATTTCACAGTTCCGGTCACTTTGTTAGCTGAAATAAAAAAAAAAGTTTCATGATATATGTGATACATGTGGTGTGCGCATGCAATTCTATAAATTCAGAACGAAATTCAGGAATGAACCAACTCATAACTTTCAGATGCTTGAAAGGTTGTGGTATGATGGAAAAAAAAAAGTAAGAAACGTAATTATATAGAAATTGTCCAGAATATTCGAATCGCGTGCACGAATAATGAGTTAGGAAAATGTTGCCTGTCACACTTATTCTTATTATTAAATTGTGAAAGCGACCTTGAAGAGGGAAATAACGTGCTTAACCGCAGGTACATATTATTATCACGTGTTTACGAACACGTAGGCGCGTTCGAAGACGAAGTAACGGCTAACCGTTTTTATAAGGTGAATAATATTTCTAGGAATAATGCGTTAGAAGTCGGGAAAGTCGAGCAAGAGATAAGATCGATGGAAAAGAAATGCGATTAAATGGACGACAGTTTAGAAATAATTAATCTAAATTTCTGACAAATTAATTTCTCACGGTCTCTAAGCAAATATATGTCTTTAAATTAAATTAAATTTTAAGGGAATACAAAATTACTCGAAAGAGCTTTTGGAAATTTGTGAATTCATGAAGAGATGCGATTTCCGTTGGAGAATAGCGTATGTTGTTAAGTACGTATACACCGCCCGTGATCTTGTGTTTCAACGAAAATATGTGATAAGACTTATATCTTCACAACAGTTACACGCGACCTTGTCAAGTGTAACCCAAACAGAGGTCGAAATTAGTGTCAGCAACGATAGGCCTGTACATCATACTGACGAAATTCCTCACGTTCTGAAAATCTGAGTATTATTCCTCGAATAATGATCGAACAGATGACTAACGTTCACGGAATTTATATCAAAGGCACCACTTTCCTATCTCAACAATCTCGAGATACAAACACAGTTTAAAACTCGATTAAATATAATGACTTAATTAGATATAAATAAGGGCATAAATATATTTCTAAACGGTATAAATTTTAATGGGACACAAACTGATACGTAAATTAACCAGAATAATTCTATAGTTAGTATTTGAACACATTTTCAAAATAAACTTAATTCAAAACTCTCAGAACAATCGACAGACTTGACGAACTTTCTTGATTAAATTTGATCTTTAACGATTCCTCGATCCAGGAAAATCGAAAAAGTTAATTGTCTATGTTCTATTAAATCTTATTGTGAATTTTAATAAAATGTGTACACATAGTTTAATAATACTTTAGAGAGATTTGTAGGAATGAGATATTTAAAGATAAATTTAATTCAAACTTGATCTTCAGACTTGATCTTCAATAATTCTCAATTTAGAAAAAAAAAACGCGAATATGAATATGTACTACTGAATCATCAGATTTTAATAAATCGTGCACACATAGATGAATAATAGTTTAGAGATTTGTAGGAACGGGATATTTCTAAAGATAAACTTTATTCAAACTTAATTTTCAACGATTCACAATTTAGAAAAAAAAGGAGATGCGATTAAATATGTTTTATGGAATCATTCGAAATTTTAATAAGACGTGTACATTAGATTGTATATTAATGATTTGATTATTTAATTAATGTGTAGATTAATGATTTTAGAAAGATTTGTAGGAACTAAACATTTCTCGAGACAAACTCAAAATTGAACTTTGATGATCTCATTAAAAAGTTTTAGAAAGGAACGTTGTGTTATTATATTTTGTTGAGTCTCAGAAATTTTCTATTGAATCTTTAGGAATTTTATAAAATGTGTACATGTAAGTTAATGACATAATTGACATGATTTGAGAGAGATTCTAGGAACTGAACGTTTCTGCAGACAAGCTTGATCTTTAACTACGTTCCACGCATTTTAGAAAGGAAAGGAATGTTCTATCGATGTATTCTGTCTCGAGTCTCAGAATCGTCAAATAGATCTTTGTACATAATAAAACAGCTCTCTGTGTTCGCATTCCCGTGTGACTTCGAAATAACATGAGCGTCTTCACGTGGCGGAAGTGCGGAAATCAGTCGGATCCGCCGAGTCCGGAGGCGCGAAGGCACGCCGCGCGCGGAGCACGCGGTCTACGACGCGCTTACGTAACGAAAACGTGGAGCGCGCGCGGGCGAGGATATTTCGGATCACAACGCGAGAGATCGCGCCGTCGGGGGAGGGAAAAGATCGATATCGCCATGGATCTCCGGAGGAAAGAGAGAGACAGAGAAAGAGAGAGAGCGCTCTGGAAAATATCCGCGTAGTTTCTCGCTCGCGGCACGTTCGCCATTCGATTTTCAGGTTATGCGACGCGACGCGCGACGCGATCGAGCGAGCGACGCGGGGCCATGGCGCAAAATCGACGTCCAAACGGGGAGCAACGGGGTCCCCGCCGAGGAAGCCGCGGCAGAGCTCTGTGTCCGCGACGAGAGCATCAGCTGATGGAAAATGGAGGCCGCGCGCGGCGCCGTGTCCGTGGGACTCCGGCGATGGCCGGCCGCGACCCGCCCGCGACGAGGGCCGACGAGAGCCGCGGCGATTTCCGCGAATTCGCACGGCTCGAGGAAAATCGGCGCCGCCGCGCCGGCGGCGGCGCGCTTGGACGCCATTACGGACGACGGAAGGGACGATCAGCGAGGCTGGCCGGCTGGCTCTTTTCGCCGCGGCGTAGATGCGGACGCGAGGGAGAAACGCCGCGCAGAAAGCGGGCGCGTGCGGAAATTGGAGCGCGGGCGCGTCTCACTCACCGATGACCAACTTCTGCTGGACAGCCTTGGGTTGTTCGGGCTGCTTCTCCGTCTCACCCATGATGGTAAGGTGGTGTAGAGACAAGCAAACCAGGATGGTACCTTCTGTCTCACTATGATGTTCACTCCTATCTGCTGATGTTCGCAATGGACGTGCGTCCAGGCGACCGGACAAACACCATGCCTCGGTTCGGTGTAACGCGCCCGCCGATTGGCCGGCCCCCGTCGGCCGGCCGCCGCGCGGCCAATCGCGCGCGTCGGGTCTTCACGGAGACGCACGATCGCCAGGCGAGCGGTGCCGAAGACCGCGGCGCCTGCGCGCATCGCCGCCGTCGCCGCCGAGAAGCACAACCACGCTATCGTATTTTCGAGAAAGCTTTTGAATTGCACGTATACATACCACAGATGTATACTGCAAAATTTCTTTAAGTTGGTCTTTGTTCTAAAGGACGAAGGAAACAGAATTTAACGGTTTCACTGTTTCTTTCGTAGAATGACGACACATTAGGGGGTTTTCAGCTGCCCTGAGAATATTTATCTTCTTCATGTCTCGAAAAATATTTAAAAGAAAGGAATACTTAGCAGAAGAGAAGAATTTTCAAAAATTTCAAAAAGTTATATAATTTTTTATTCAATAGGAAAGAAAAATAAGTTAATAGAGAATATAAGAGAGGAACGAGAAAAGATTTCAAATCGAAAATATGTATATAACGAAAATAGAGAGCAATTCGTCTTGCTCAAAAAACTGTTTAAAAGAAAAGAATAAACCAAGGAAACAGGACTTTTTGAAAATTTCAAGTCATCTTATAACTTTTTCTAGAAAATTCTTTTCTTTAAGAAAAATAAGTAGAAAAGAAAATGTAAGGGAGAAGAGATCCAGTTGACATAGAGCATCAGTGACATTACATATAATGTCATTCAGTTACATTAAATTTATGTTATAATTTCACACTCAACAATATAAATGTAATATAACANNTGTTATATTACATTTATATTGTTGAGTGTGAAATTATAACATAAATTTAATGTAACTGAGTCGCTCTGTGTCGGCTGGGAAGGAAAGAGAGACAAAGAGGACATTCAAATCACAATGTATATAACGAAAAGTAAGAACGCTCGTATGTCAACACGCGGAACAAACGAAAGAAAAAATTCGAATTTGGGATAAACGTACGCGAACGATCAGTGTCTTCCGATGCTACGAAAATCATAAGAGAACTTCAATAACAATGATTATAACCACAATTAAAAAAAAACTCAAAACGCTCGTTTATTATAATACACATGTAATGTACATTGCGCGTGAAACGGGAGATTATGCCTCTCTTCTTTTTTATATACGAGATATAATATATTACAGCACGTGCTCGAACACGTCAAAGTCATAACGCGTTAATAAGATATTATTACAATATTAATTTAAACGCATTCAGATTTTCTTTCTTTTTTTTATGCACAAATTTTAAAAGACCGATGAACAGCGTCGTTTAATCAACAACACATTTCAGATTTAAGCTGCATTCGGAAACTTCACTCGGGAACATCTTCTATTTTTGTTATTTACGTAAAATTGAACAAAGACAAAATGATGCTGGTGTGCACGCGAGTGATGTTTCCAGCTTTAGAGTTCTTATCGTTCTGAATATCTAAGGGAAGAAATGCAGAGTGTATATTCAATCCCGTAACAATTCCACGTGTTACCTAACGTTGACTAATGCACATGACTAATATCAGCCTATTCTATACGCAAAGTAGAAAAAAACAATGAGGATATGCAGAAAATCGTCTATCGAGCCGACAGTCAAGAAATGGCTAGGACTTACATTTTTCCTGAAATATTTCTTTCGTATAAAACACGCACGCGTTTCTTTGAATACTATCGAATTAAAATTTGTCGCATAAGTGTATAAATATGAAGGAATCTACCAGGGAGCAATAATACAAATGCATTTTCATTACTTGGATCATAACACTTGTATTTCGTGGGAACATTATAATCGTGTAACTCGTCCCCAATGCGAAATTTTCCGAAGGACAGGAAGTATGTATACCATATGTTTGGCAATAACGAAAATAATAGGTTTACAACAAATGTAACAAGAGTAACGAAAAGAACGGTACATGAATCGAGAGAGAGATACAGTTTCTGCTCAGTTATCGATGGATTTAAGATGAGTTTAAGACACAAATGGACGATACAATTACAATTATAAAGATAAATGAGTATATGATACTCTCGATTTAAATATATGTATTGTTTAAAGAATCATGTTACTTTTACAACGTTAGTTACAAATGTACAGGTAGATAAGCTTGCACTTTCTTAGATTTCTGAATCATACGATGCATTTTATTGCGCAACAAGACTCTACGGCGATAGTCATTACATTTGAAGTATCTTTTACAAGACTTATGCAATTTCTTTTCTAGCGAAATATAGTGAGCTAAAAGACATGAATAGACCGATTCACTGCCGTGTATACAAAATTCACCTAATTCGACCGTCTGAAATACGGTCGTTATTATTTTCGACAGTTATCGAAAAGTGTGTAAAATTCGACTCGAAAGGACAAATATTTTGCGAACAAAATTATTTAGTCGCTGTCTCCGATACTTTGCTTTTAAGAACATTGACTTTTTTTTAACGTAATAATTTTTAGAAATACAGATCACAGTTTTATTTAAAGTTTTTAAAAACATATTGTAAAATGAAAAAGATCTTTATATAACTTTTATATAAAAATATGTCATATAACTTCCCTAATAATTCCGCATATAAAATGTACAACAAAAGAAATAATTTTTTAAAGGTGTGGAGTTAAAAAGTGGTTATTTTATATATACCTTATATATTTAGACATTTTATATGAGAACATTTTATACGAGAATCAGAACAAAATAGGAAACATTTCGTTAAATTATTAATTTACAATCTTGTTTCAATATTTCCATGTGAATAAAAAAATTTAGTTTACACATATGAAGATTATAATATTTGTCTCTTGGAATCGAAACTTCTTTGTTACTTATTTTCTCACACTCTATCAAAAGTAACAAAGATGTTGCAGGTGATCAAATTAGATAAGAGGCTACATGTAATATTATAGGATACATACTATATACAAAGTAAATATACTTAGCAACCGTTACCGAACGCATTTTAAAATCATGATTGCAAACCATTTAGTATTCCACAATATTATTTCTCCACAACATGTGCAATCTGTCATGTAATTTATTTATTAAATTGTATTAAATATCGAAATGCGACATACGCATGTCGAATGTATGTCTTTTACACACGAGACATTAAATATACAGATATAAAAGAATATAATTGAATAAACACTTCGAATATAATTCAACGAAAATATGCATTCGGACAGGCGGCATTTACATTCTCCATCATCTTGGCTTCCGTGTGCGAATTGTTCTAGATCGCGGTGCGGTAGATCCACTACCAATGCTGAACATACCAGGCGTTGAGGGATTGAAGGTCGGCGCGGCAGTAATTCCGAAATTGAGGGTAGGAGCTGCCGGTGGTGCGGTGAAATTAAATCCTGTTGTTGCTGAAAACAGAAGAATGGAAATGTAATTAGTACGATCCAGTCGGTATCCAAACAAAGTGAAATATTACCCGATCATAAATAGTAGTTTCACAAACATTTAGTTTTTCTAGTCTTATATCTAAAGTTTAGCGTTTGCAACACAACTTAAATTTTTAATGACTATAATCGCGCCAATATTAAAATAATTTTAGTCCTGATTACCTGGTTTGGAAGATACGGATCCAAACTGGAATGGAACAGGCGTTGCAGCCGTAGAATTACTGCTTCCAGTGTTAAAGTTGGATCCGAAGGGAAACGTCGTGTTCTGTTGTCCGTCTTTCTGAGTGCTTCCAAAGACAAACATATTATTTGTACTACTTGCACTACTTGCATTATTAGCATTACTGGCCCCGAAGGTCGAGACAGATGGATTGGACGTGCCGAAGCTCGTGCTGGTCGCAGGCGTCGTTCCGAATAGAGATTTGTTATCGCCAAACGTGGTGCCACCGCTTGTGGCACCAAATGTGAGTCTCGGAGGATTTTGCGTGCCAAAGGTGCTCGTTGCCGAGGGGACGCCGAAGGCCTCGGTAGCCGGAGTAGCGTTCGCTCCAAATATGGGAACTGACGTTATGGTTGAACTATTATCGGTCGAATTGAATATCCCGGTTGTACTGCCGAAAGCCGGCGTCGCTTGCACGTTCGTTGCTGTCCCTACGCCAGGTGTCCCGAACGCGGGTGTCGTGTTGTTCGTAGTGTCGAAGCCAGATGTGATCGCATTAGTGGAGACGTTGCCGGTGATGCCGAACGCGGGACTGGTCGTGCCAGTTTGCGTGGTTGAGCTGAACAACGGCGTCGTTGTGCTGCCAAATATGCCACTCGCCGTCCCGAAAGACGTCGAAGACTTCGTCTGGCCGAAAACTGGGTTGCCGCTACCAAATACTGAAGGCGCCACGGTGGTCGGGGTCGAATTAGCGTTGACATTGGAGAACAAACTGGAGCTAGGCGTACTGCCAGCCGACGACACAACGTTAGTCGTCGAAACGAAAATCGATGGAGTCGCGGTTGTTGGGGTATTAAATATATTAGTGGTTTCTGACGTTGTTCTGGAGCCTGACGTGGTTTCAAAAAGTGGCTGACTCTTGTTCGCTCCAAACATGTTCGTGCTTGTTGTTGTAATTGACGTAGTGGCGAAAATGGATGTGGTGGGAATGCCGAATTGTGGCACGGTGGTTGTAGACGTACCAAATTGCGAAACTGTGGTCGTAGGGATGCCAAATTGTGGAATAGCGGTAGCAGTAGACGGTCCAAATGTGGGAATCGCATTGTTGCTTATCGTACTCAAGCTGCTCGCATTGTTAGCAGTGGTGGCTGGTAATACTATAGACGTGCTTGGAGTATTGGAAGTGCCAAAAACGAATAGAGGTTTGCTAGTGGGTAAAGTAGACGTTGAAGAAGTAACGGATGTCGTGCCTAGCGAGAACGTAGGCGTGCTCGACAGTCCGAATGTCGATGCCGTGGCAGTCGTGGTATTCGTGGTAAACGAACCATTTGCGACAGTCGTTATCGAGGTATTGGGAGTAAAGTTAAAAGATTTAGTCGTAGCTTGCGACAATGATGTCGCACTATTTGCAGGATTTCCAAAAGCGTTCATTTTTGGTTGGACGTTACTGTTAGACTGGCTAAACATGAAGTTATCCAGCTTCGAAGATTGTAAAGCGGAGATTGTACTAGCTTGTACTTGTGTCTTTCCGAAACTGAATAAAGGTGCGATTGCAGACGTTGTAACGCTACTCGGCGTACTTTTGTTTACAACGCTATTAAAACTGACGATGCTCGTTGCAGCAGTTGTATTGACTGGCAATAATGTTGTCTCGAGGGATTGAGATGACAAGTTTGATACAGCAATTTGAGTAGGCGTCACAGGAGACAAGACGGGTTTGTTGCTAACCGCAAAATTAAAAGTGGGAGTAGTCTGAGGATTTCCGATGCTGGACGAAGTAATAGTAGCATTTGTAGTAAGAATTTTGTTCGTCTCAATTTTTTCTTGAGCCGTTGTTCTAGGACTAATCGGTGTGAATGCTGAACTCGATGGCGTTTTACCAACTATTAAGAAATTAGTAGTCTTTGATGAAGTTGGCGTAGTAAAGGTATTGTTACTATATGTAGCAGTGCCAAAGTTAGGCAAAATACTATTCGATGTCGCAGCTGGTATCTCTGTGGTTGGTTTGCCGAAAGTGAAAGTCGGTGTTGATGTACTTGGAGTCGAAGATACAATTTTTTCTAAGGACTTTGTGTTCGTAACCGCAGATGCGATTGGCACAGCTTTCATTTGATCGGTAGTTGCAACCGTCTTCACAATTAAATTTGTTTCTTTCGTCTGGAGAGTATTTGTTGCTGGCACATTCAATTGCGCTGGCGACGTGGTTTTCGGTAAAGTTGCGTCCGATTTTGTCTCGATTTTCGTACTGGGTCTCGACGAAGAGAAACCACTCGGTATGATGGCTGCAGTGGACAGCGGTGTAGTATTGATGTTTGTTGTGGTCGTTGAGGAATTGAGAGTCGCACAACTGACCGGCTGTGTAACCGGCTGTGTAACCGGCTGTGTAACCGGCTGTGTGACTGATTGTGTGACTGGCGGTGTAACTGTGTTAATATCGTCTGCTTGGATCACGACATCCGGATTGATTTTGTTCTCTGCTGAAAATGCAAATAAAATAGTTGTCATACAAGGAAAAAGAAGAAAGAAAAATAAAATCTGTTTCTTTAGATTCTTAAAAAAAAAAATATGTTATTCTCTTACATACACAACTTAAAATATAATATTTTAAATTATTTACCTTTTCCTGATATTGCATCAAACATACTTTGAAGCCTGGCTTTCATACTAGTTTGTCTCATATTTCGTATGTCTTCTTTCTTTATTTCTTCCACATTATCCATCGCAAACTTGACTTTTATATTAGTTGGTTCCTCCACAAGCGACTTCAACTGTTCGTTCCGTTCAGGTTCAGCTCTCATAAATAGTTTATCCGTCAATTTAACAGATTTCGGCGATTTATTATCAATTTCATTCGTACTTTTCGTATTCTTATGAATTATAGATCCCGTTTTATTCAAATTGAGCCTCGATTCCTTATTAGATGTTTTCAATATTCCTTTTACCAGGGGAAACTCCTCTACCTTTTTAGAATTAAGAGTCTCAGAATTTTTCGTATATATTTCTTTAAATTCAGATTTACCATCATCTGCATGTAAATTCTGGGACACAATAGACAAATTACTCGACGACGCGTTTTCCAGAGACTTGAAATGCTTTTCGAAGTCGGGTGTACCACTGCGCGAGAAGTCGACTGTACAAACATGTTGACATTGATAAAAATCTGTGTACATCAAATGATCTAACGATACATAATTAGATAAAAATTGATATCTACCTGCTTTCCTTTTAATTCCACCAGCAGCACGGATGCTAGAACTCAAAGAGTTTAAGATGTCATAACAGGATCGTGTTTTTGTACGTTTTGCAGGTCTGACAGATTTATTTTGCGGAGAACGATCTTCATCCGATTTAGATTCATCCCTACTTCGCTTTTGCTTATTTTCTTCTAGAATCATTTCTCTTTCCTCATTGAAGTATTCCGTCCTCTGCTTTTTGGCGACGTCAGAACTAACATCCTCCGTTGATGCATGCCGTTTCAACGATATCTCTCGCAGGACTTGGACAACACTTGTGGGCGATCTGTTCTCCGCATGGCAAACATTAGAGAGAATCTTTTGTCTCTCAGGTGGAGAATATTTTGTTACATCTGGCGGCGCCACTCTGACCGTTACCGGCAACCTCATCTTCGTCAATTTAGCATTCAACAAAGGAATTGGATTTGCATGGAGATTAACTTTCGGAAACTGCCCAGTGCCGTACTGAGACTGGTGCGTTAGTTTGTTCTTTGCTTCCGTAGCGTACTTGGTCAGCCTTGTTGTAAGACCTGGCGACGACACGTCCGTGTATACCCTGCATTTCGAAAAGGAAATGGAATCAATATAACACAATTAATATTACTTAATACATAGAAATGCCTGCAAGACTTGTTATAATCCTACAAGTATTTGTAAAGATAATGAAAATAATACTATAAATATTAGAACAAGGTATAAAAAAAGAAACAGTAGTACCCAGATCATACGTCCACAAGCGTATACTTACTTAGGATCGATATTGTATCTCGTTGATGCTAATAACGGTCCGGCAACTGTTTGGACTGTCTTTACGCCAGCTGGCCGAGGGCGCATCTTAGGGCTGATACTCATACCCCAGGGCGAACCTTCGGGGCTGAACTGTGTGATATTCTCCCCATGGCTCAGCGTATGATTCTGAGCGTGCATGGGCGGCATCTTTTTGGACGTCCCACGTGACTGCGAGATCTGATTGACATCACCATTTCTGGAGTTCTCCTCCCTACCGCCGGGTTTCAAGACCGGCGTGGAAGTGTGTTTGCCACAGACGGGCTGCTGATATTGCTGCGACGTGTAGTCGTAATCACCGGCATGATACAACCTACTGTCCGTCCCGAGCATGTCGTTGACGCGCGGGCGGTAAGGAACACATGGAATGGGGCTTAGTTGGTCGATCAGGCCAAATCTGGACGAGGACGACGACGGCGACATCGAGGGCGTCTCTCCGCGCTTGATAGCGGCAGCGTACGTATCGCTGCTTAGCTGATAATTACTCGCGCGTCTTCTGTTATCCATCCTGAATGGAGGGAAACGCTCGCGGTAATAACGGCTCGCACTGTGCCAGAGCTTACGCACGTAACCGGTACCGTGGCCGTAGACGACACGAAACGCCGTGCCAAGATCGTGCACTGCTTCCCGCAGATAGCCGAGAACGTGATACGCGTGCGGCGACACCAGACTGTCGTTGGCGAGCAGGGAGTAGCACGCGTACACCACCAGCAGCAGCGTGAACGCCAGTGCCAGGATAGCGCCCCAGGCGTTGTAGATCAGTACGCACCCGAACGTCACACTTATCAACACCACGGCGCCGCGGTTGCCGAAATCCCACATAGTACTGCCTCTAAGCGGATAACCTCCCCATGTTTGAAAAGAGCACACTCACCGCAATCGTCGGAACGTTGCTGCGAACGGATGAGCTCATCGATATATCGATAGCAGCGACCGCGGGGATTTGACGCGTCGTGATTGGCGAGCGCGTGGGAAAGTTCTTTACCACGGAGGTAGGAATATCAGAAGGGAGCATAAGATACTTTTCTAGACGAGGGGGGGTGAAGCTGACCGCTCAAGATGGCGACCATATTGGAAGGAAAAAAATAACCGCTGAATTTCAGAAGTTATCTTTCTCCTTCCAATCATATATGTAATATCCATAGATATATAGATAGAGCTTTATCTAACTTTTCTCTGCGCCAAGATAAGTGGGATAAAGGGAGTACTTTTTCCCCCCTTGCGCATGCGCAATTGACTTCTTCGACATCTTGCTACGCATGGATACCATCTTAATCATCGACTGCAATACGCGTCTTATTATCTTATTTCTATTGCGCATGCGCGAGGGGGGAATTTTTAGATAATCTTAAAGGTTATCTTAGTACGGGGGTTTTAAGGCAAATGTAAGACTAAGCTCTATCTATATATCTATGGGTTATTCCTACCACCATGTTGCGATTAGGAATGGGCGATATCGTGTCGATTATTTTGACATCGATTATTTTT